>JAPZDV010000009.1:5648793-5660356 GCA_029814665.1 Acanthurus lineatus
GCAAAACTGAATGCAAATCTCAGAATGGCAATGGTAAATTTAAATCTAACATTTCTATAAAGTATACTAAATGTTAAATTATAAATTAGAGCTATCATAAATAGCAGAGCTGTATGTAAGGCTGGGCAATAAGGGCAAATCAAATACCACAATATTTTTAACCAAAAACCTTTGTATGAATATAATGGCTGTATTGTAGTAATGATTATTGTTGCTTTTGCAAAATATTTCAACAGTGACATATTTTATAAAAGATTAAAAGTGGAATCAGTGACTGGGTTAACAACTATTATAGTTTTGTTGATTCATAAAATTGGGTCATTTTATTATCATGCAGCCTTCAAAACCAGGAAAAAGCAACACTTATGCCATATAACAACTGAATAATTCCCCAGATTGAGGACATTTTCTAGTTTCATATCAAGATATTTATGTAGTATTGATTTATTGCTCAGATCTACATTATTTTTCCGATTACACAGTTAAATCTCGAGAAAACTTAAATATATCTGGCTCTCTTTCCTGTGCTCCCTCAGAAAAATGCTTGTGAGGGTGCAACACTTTCTCTGCTGCCTGATAGCTTTTTATATCAGAAAGCACAAGCAAACCTAAAAAAATATCCTCTTGCTCTGACTGCTTATGTGGAGGCATGAACAACTTCACCCTTCAACCCTTCGACTGTAAGTTATAACACTGTACTGCAGCACAACATTTAAGGGCTGAAAACGCTCCGTTTCACAGCCACTGGACTGTCAAATGTTACACCGGAGTGCTGAGCTGCTCAACCCGCTTTTGATCACATGGAGGATGAATCCATCCCCTAAAGGGTCTTCCTGTGGGACTCTGGACACACTGCCTCTTTCACTGCTGTGGCCCACTTCTTCCCCATCCCACCAAACCTCAAACCATCCCGCCTCCTAATCACGGCTTCACTGGCTGCCTGCCACTTGCTACTCCTTGCTCCTATCATATCTCAATTCTAAAACAGGTCTACAGAAAAGTAGTCAGGCACGGCTCGGTTCCTCTCGCCCACGGAGCTACTGTGTCATTCATGTGTGTGCAATGTGAATCGGTGAATAAAGCAACAGGGGAGCGTGGGTAATGGGGAGTGAAGACAGAACAGAGCAGAGCAGAGCCCTCTTGATGACGTGCTCTCCAAGATGTGAGTCAGAGTATGTGTGTTGTTTGCCTGCAAGTGTGCTCATGGAGAACATGGGCTCAGTGTCTACATGTTGTATATCACCAGACGTAGCTGAGCCACATGACGCATCACACAAACGCACACAATGACAGGTCAAAGAGACATGTTTACTGTATTTTGATGGTAAAGTATTGCCGTCAAAATGCTCAGTGTTGATTAAGTAAGTAGTTATTGTTTAATTCTCTGTGATAATATAACTGACCAAGTAAAAAATGTCATCTTTCTTGTAGCAAGTCCGGCGCTGTTTCCTGCAGAACCGCTAGACACGAAGAACCAAAGCAATCTGCCTTTTGCCTTGAAGGATTTCACAGCTCAGTAAGCCCCAGTCTACTTGGATGAGGTAGGTGGGAGGTCATCATGAGAGCACCACCTTCCCTCCCCCTCCATAATCTAGGCTGCCCACCACTACCCTAAGGCACCGCAGTGCCTCTTCCTTCCCACATCAGAGACGGTTACACAAACTGGCATCTGAATCCTGCCACACAGGGTTCAGGGGAGACATCATTCAGCCTCTAACAGACTCCACTCCCAACTGGGGAGGGACAGAGGCATCTGTAAAGAGAGAAAAGGCAAGCAAGAGATGTAAAGTAAATGCATGCTATTATGCCAGAAAGAGAAACAGAAGGAGCAACTGACAGTTATTGAGAAAGAGAGCAAGTTCAATGAGCTTAATGTTAACTTAATTTGTTTAGATGGTTTTGCAATACTCTGCAAGCTAAATGCCAATAAAGCAAATTAAATTAAATTGAAAAACTAAATTTTCATGGAGAGAAAGAGCGAGAAATGGGGGGATGGAGGGATAAATACAATGTCGGTAACATTTTGCCTCGGAAACTTGGCATTGCTATCTGTCATTCTTATAAAGCATCATCAAAATGAATGCAGATTTTGGAAGCAGGGGAGGCAAGGGAGGGATGGAGAGAATAAAGACAGCCAGATGAGGGAAAGAGAGTCAGGGGGAAAGACAAGTCGGGCCTGTCACCATTTGTCACTGTTATCTCTCATGTGGGCGACTGCTTTAATTCTCACAGCGATACTCTCAGTCGCACATTGTGCAACTCATCACACCATCTAGTGCAAGTTTTGCCAAACACGAACATAATGTGTAAAAAGGCTTGAAAATCGAAAGTCTGGGGAGGGAGAGTGTGCATGATTTAAGCGTGTGCAGACATGCTCGTGCTTGTACCCAATGCACGAAGAGATTTACATTTTCATCCAGGTGGTCCGCTGTCTATGACGCTGGCTGTGCCTTGAATACAAAGACCTGGTTCTGCTATTAACACTCTTTCCGAGGTCAGATAATACCTGGAAATCCCCCAGAGAACGCTGAACGAGCCGAAGAGCACCAAACAGTCTTACTAATTACTGGCCCGCAGAGAGAGCGGAGGTCAATGCTATCGAGCTGTGGAACCAAAGAAAAAAGCAGCAAGCGCTGCCATCCAGTTTAGATAATTCAGTCACAAGCGTTTTTGTTCAAGAGTCCATTTATTTTCAATACCAGCCTGGAGACCGCCTCAATATATTTAGTATGGAGCATCTACAGGTTTGGTCATAAATCATATTGCTCACCTCTAAGTTCACATATTTGAATGCACCATGCACAAAACATGAATGCCAGGTTCTCCGGTGACTCCTCTATCACACCACCCTCACTCTCCCCTGCTGCTTCCCTGCATACTTTCCATCCCCTCACGTCACCAATGGGGCCAATTATTTCCTGCAGAACCTTTCACAGGCTCAGTTCAGGTGAGTATTTGCCTGTGCATGTGTGCATGTGTGCATGCATGCGTGTGTGTTGACATGGCATGATGGAGAGAGACAGACACAGAAAGAGAGAGACAGAGTCTCTTTTGCAGGGTCAAGTCACATCAGGTTCAAGATTTCCTCGCGGTCAGTTTCCTGTCTTATCAGTCTGTGGTTTTCCTCTTCCGCAGGCAAGGTGTCCGCTGTCAATCTCAGCTCCCACTCACTCTAACTGATTGGGTGTCTGTCAGGTCATGTTGATAATTCTGTAGAGGCTTTGTTAAAAAAATAACACAATAATCCTTGCATATGGGAGAGAGAGACACAGGAAGGAGTTGTTTGTCCCTGGATTTTCTTACAAGCTCCTACTGAACGTACTCTCCGCTGTTTTCTCTAGTTTAACAGAGGTTGTTTGAAGGTTGTTTCATCGGCTCATATTCATGATTTCTATCCGACATCTCCTCCAGTGACTGTGCCAACTCTTAACAAGCTCTGTACCCCATTAAACTAATGTTTCTGAGTGTCCCTGAACAGAACTTTAAAATTACATGGTTCAATTCACAGCAGGGTTCACCCATACATCTTTAAATGCATGCACCCATGAAACTGTCAGGCACCTCTAAAACAGAGTTCATAAAAAGGCATACTGTTGCTGTCAGATGAAAATATTTTATCTTCTAAAGCATTCAAAAGATTCTACCAAATAAAGCTGCACTCAGGACTTTTGCACGTCAGTGTTTTAATCTAAAAGTGGAGATGACAGGAAATAGTTTGAAAGTTTTGAGAGGATTTTTAATTTTTTAATACTAAAGGCACCAAAGAGACAAGAAAGGTTCAGTGAGTATTTCCCCAACTCTAGGAAATAGTTGATATTATTACAATAATATTTTGATTTCAGTTTTGGATTGCTTACTTCCTGTTCATGAATAACACATTAAAAACAACTTAATTATATCCGGGCAAAAGAGCTGTGCAACTGTGTAGTCTAACTTAAGAACGGGATGCTCTCGTCTTTCGCAGCACATTTTGGGTGTCTGGGTTCCAGTGCCATGTTAGTTTGACCACCTTGCATTTTAGATATGACACATACATATACCATACAATACCACAGAAAACCATGCCATGCTGTAAAATGTTACTGTCAGTTCACATTTGATTTTGGTTGCAACAGGATAAACTCAATATAATAAAACTGTATAAAAGGAATTCTGTTTAGCCTGTTACGTTTAAATAAAGGGCCTCTAAAATAACTGCTGGAGGCCAGAAGTTGGTATTAAAACATGCATGGGGTCAGAGAAGATAGTGTTTGTAAGAACAAGCTGAGTGGCTTGAAAAGAGTGTGCCACAGGTTGATAACATCTCCACAATGAGCCAAAGACAACAGAACTGCAGAGCCAGTGGACAACTCTGATACCTTCCAATTCAAATAATGATCACGAGCCAGTAAAACTGGAGTTGCTGGGTTTTTAATCTGACAACAGCCTTATGTTAACAAACGTATAGCTGTGTGCCAAGTCCCTCATAGCTATCACTACTGGAGGTACTCACAGGCTCAGATTATCACTATGTTTAATGCTTCCCCATGGTCTGCCTTGCTTTAATTAAACAGTGATGTCTGATCTCAAAGCATTTCTGTCATTACATTCATTGCCACAATGTTTTCTCATTTCCCCAAATGGTTTTCAGCCACAGGCACCGGATCTTGGCTGTGTTAGCCGAAAATGTGAAGAATGTGGGGGAGTGTGAAATGAAACTGTGTTTGCCCAACTCCAAATAATGACCAATGAAAGCAGAAAAGTTGACTCCTGGTTTTTTTTTGTCATCAGATCCCCCCCCCTTTCTGTCGACTGCTTGTCCTTCCACTCTCTCACTGTTGTTTGCTCTCCCTCTTTGTCTTTCTCTTTGTCACTCAATCATTGTGTTTCTTGGTTCCTGAATTAATTTAATTTTTTTTATAGTCTTACTATCTCTGTCTCTTTCTCTACATATTCCTAGATACAGAACCAATAAAGAGATGAGATTGATACTAGGAAACAATTAAGGTCAGACTAGCGGTGTGTTGAATGTTTCCACCCCGTGGGAAATGATCTATCACTTCCTTAATAACACCTGACAGAGGCAGATGTTTTGAACCCACTCGATATGAATCCTGTGCCTGAGCCTCGGGCACAAGAACAGGGGAAGCCAGAGGAACTCTTTTGGGAACATGCAGACACACAAATACAAACACTGGATGGGGAAAAAATTTGGTAATACTCCTCTGTTTTTGGTTTGTGTTACTATGCAAGTCTGAAGCTTACTTTAAACAGGAAGTGAGAATGTTGGTGTGGTTCCAATGTGCAATCCTACCAGATGTGGCCCTTCTCTGATCCACTTCAAGTGAAACTTTGCACAGGACCATCCCTGACCATATAAAGCCTGCAGTCCTCTGAGTTGCCGTGTGGTTGAGACACATGATTATCGCAGCCAGACAGAGGAAGCTAAGGATGAGCGGGAGGCTGATTAACAACAAATGTCACTCTGCCAGTCTTATACCACACATCTCTGCAGCATTTACCCTCCACCTCAGACACAATGCTCGTATGAAATGACAGCCTGCCAAAAGATAACAGAGAGATGTTATCCGTGCAGTGTAAGAGAAGCAAAATGCCATCTTTAAAGCCCCAGAAACATCAGCTACAACCAAAGGAGTCGATCTGGGATTTGCAAGTCTGAACATGAAGGTTCTATTACTATAAATAAAACCATTACAGCACAACAAGGCCACAAGTTTCCTGGAGCCTAATCGTTGTCTCTCGCGCTGCCTGCCCTAGCATCCTCACTACTTACGTCTGTCAATGCGGCCACACAGGCATAACCTTGACTGTCGTCTGCATTGCAGCGAATGGCGAGGAGAGAAAAGTGCCCCCGCCTGCCACTAGAGAGCTGTGCTGCTGCAGTACAGGACACCTCTGCTACAGTCCTCTCCCTTCCTCCACCCTCCCTACACCTCACCTTGATTTTCATCCCCTCTCCTCTGCCCCCCTGAACAGGACCATAGACAGAGGGGAGATAAAAAAAGGAGGAAAATCCTGCACTGTCCTCAGACAGATGTTCCTGGTGGCGTTCACTGACCACTGCACAAACATGAGCCCACAGCTTGTCCTTGAGAGCAATTCTGTGTTTGTTTCCGTCTCATTTGAGGTGAATGCTGGAGAGAAATTCACAAGGGGACAAACCAGGAGATACATAATCAATTCTGAAAAAATTCCTTTGAAAAAAGGCTCAGTTTGTCCCTTCTACACCTCTCCATGTACACCTACAACCACACACACACACACACACAGCTTCATGCTAAAGCCCACATATTACTGTGGGGGTACACACCTGCCCCCATGTACAGCACACTCACTCTCCAAACACCCACCACATATGTATTTTAAAACATCCAGAGCTGAAAAGCTATTTAGATGTTTGAGAAGAGAAAGAGAAGGAGGCTAAAATTGGCATGTGTTCAGTGAAGTCCAGTCACCTGTGTGGGCGCAGAGGACTCGATGTGGGTAGAAGAGCAGGGCAGCTTACTATAGCACAGCACACATGGAGCCTTTTGTAAAGACTATTGTTTTCTTCCAAACCCCCCGTCTCTGCTCGCCGTTTGGCAAAAATAAGACTACATCTCTGAGCAGGCTTTGATCAATGATGCATTTTCTCTCTGACACATTCCACGCCTGCGTCCGTGAAGCCCACTCAACACTATAAATAATCCCTGTGAGCCTGATCCTTGGCTGGTCTCCTTCTGTCTCGTCAAGAGGCTGGCAAACCAACTCACGGACTGTTTCGGTGCCAATGGAAAAAAACAACAACTCTGGTGTGGAATCTGCACCCCCGTATCTATGATCTGAGATTGTGAGCCTGCTTACTGTACACAGCTCCTTCTCTCTCATCTCTTATTACATAATCATTCTCCAGTGCACTAAATTTGTTAAGCATCCCTGGTCCATGCTTGAATTTTTTTACATTACATCCAAAATGTTAGCGTTTGCTAGTTAGTATAAGGACACTGATATCATGTCAACACTAATATGTTTTTATTTAAAATAGCCATCCAAAAAAGAAAAATGTCCCTGTTCAGACAGACATTTCAACACAATATCAGAGTTAATCTCCATCCAAACTAACATGAGTAAGAGATTATTTTGTTACACTTTAATTTAATGTCATGCTACATTACCATTGATGTACAAAATGAACACCTTGCAAGGATTTTGTATTGTATTTTTTCAGATTTGTTATTGCTACCTTTGCTAATGTTAAGGAAACTTCTTCCACCACCGGTTAGAACAGATGAGTGATAACTAGTAAGAGCTGGGAGCTGAGATAAGCTGAATTGTTGCTGAGATGAACAACAGTTTCATTAGCTTTTTCTCCCAGTGGAGATGAATGTAGGACATGGGAGGAAGTGGGTGTGTTTGTGTAAATGCACAGCGAAGGGAGGGTGGAGGACACAGGAGCAGAGTGGTTCAACGTGCCCACTTTACAGAAGAGCTCTGGGTGAAGGTGACCTTTGTGTTAAACCAGAACGTCTGACTGGCAGGACTGCAGTGAGGAGAATCGGGACCATCAGGAGTCGGCTTGGTGCACTGATGCATGTGATGGATGAGGGAAGACCTGGATGCAAAACTGGAGGTCTCCTCAGGAAGAAAGAAGGACGTTGGCATGCAAAAAAAGGAAAAGAGAGAACAACCGCTCCTATTTCTAGGTCTGGCCTCACCCCTTTTTTCTGAGAAGAGAGGGAGTCAGGATTCCCTGGGAGAGAACTAAACAGCAGGAGGGCAGGTGAATTTGAGGAGGATGCGTAAGAAAGCCATGCTTATTTCCAGGCCTTGATACAAGCCGACCCAGTTTCATCAGAAAGCCCTGGCCTCCACATTAAAATGAACTCATTTCTCTTAGCGAGGATGAGCTCTTGCTGCTAAAGGTCATGTGAAGGTGACGGAGTGTATGTGTCACCTATGACCAGGATCATTTCTCATGCTGTCACTTTTACTTTCAGCAGGATTGTAATATTAGGCACAGTGGGGATGCAGAAAGCCCAAAACAATCAACACATTGTGCATAATCTTATGCAATATGATTCCCAGGAGTTCTTTGGTATAAAAACTGCAGTTTGAGGGGACGAGGAGCTTGATCTGTTGCATAAGAGAAATATAAAACAAGTAGTGGAAAGATGAGTGTCCAGTCTAAGTCCTCTCCACACTGGGCCTCAATCTTAACATGCTTTTTCAAGAGTAAGAAAAACCGGTTTTCTAGATTTATTTTACTCAATTGTATCGTCTGTCTCTTTAAAAAGAGGCACTGAATCTTTGGCTGGATAACTTCAAATCAAATTCACTTTAAGGAAATTCGCAACTTCTTTGTATTCGGAAGAATTCTGACATGTAACACAGTCTTAAAAAAGATCATCTTCGCTCTACAGTATTACGCTAGCCTGCACAAACATCCACACCCCCACACAGCTTGAGACTGAAATCAGTCTCAAACGGAGGAAGAACCAGTAATGAGTTGGATAAGTGAATGAAGCACCATTGGGCTATTTTGGTCCTCTGTTGTGTTATTTTTTTCATGTGGTTGACTTTACAACTCCCTGTGGAGCACAAAACCTTGTAAGACTTTAACCAGCAGCTACAAAAGCAGCAGTTCCGGCATCAGAACCACATCAGTGTTTAAAGGAGGACCTTCCCAGACTGGGCCCTTGGCCCCTGTCATTACCACTCTCTGTGGGGAGCTATGAGGCCTGGGTTCTGAAGACTGCCTGCCTGGAAGACAACTTTTGCCCCAACTAGTATCACATCAGTGAACACTTCCCTGCTTTCCTATGCTGTTTTTTTTTCTTGCCTCTATATTTATGCTAACACTCTTTAGAAATGTAACACAAGATCCAAAATAGCCTGTGAACGTAGATGGGAGCCATATTTCAAAGGTAGAAACATGTCCAAAGTCACAGCATTACTCACATCTCTCCAAGGACAAAGGGGCTTTTGTTGGGCATGTGTTTAATTATGAAGAGGGAAAAAAAAGTGCAGGGTAGAGTGTGGCACTCAATGTCCTTCATAAAGCAAAAAAAAAAAACCTAACAAAGTGGCTGATTTGACACACCAGGCTGGAGAGTGTGGGTGTTATAAGGGTATGGAGGGGGGAACCAGGGTCAGATCAGAACAGCTGACCCTGAAATAACACAACACAAACAATGAATTTCCCCCTGCAGTGACAAATTCTGCCCTGCCACCGCTCAGAATAAAGTCTCTCCATTTAACAATATGAGACCAAGGAATTCTTACTCTGACATGACAGAAATTCCAATGTGAGACAAATCATTGCTCTGGCAGTGCAGGGCATTTCAGTGTCGACAGCCTCTCTTGGTAAAAATGAAAAATCATCTCCTGCTTCGTGAACTCAGCAGCATTTGAGGCCGGTCCACCGGATGGTCACATACAGTAGGGATCCTACAGGGCACTCCTCTCCTCATCCATCTGCTGTTCACCCCAACCCCTCCCTATCTCCCTTCCTTCCTTCCTATTGGCAATGCTCCTCCATGTCTACACAGACTGATCTAACAGAGCTAAATATGACCATCATTTGTATTGTGTTTTGTTATTTCCCTCCGTCTGTGCTGTTTACCAGACGTTGCTCAGTCACTGGGCTGTGCAAGTGAAGCTCCTTTGTCACTCCTTGTACAAAGGGCTTATTGTGATTTAACATGCTGCATCTGTGAGCATCCTGGCTGATTTACTGCTCTCATTAGGGACAACAGCAACGCCAGCTCTGCACTGCTCCACTGTACAGGCTTAGTGTGCAAGAGGGATTTACCAGCATTGTAACACTGCAGCAAGGTGATAATAATACCTCTAAAAGTTTTACAACATGGTTGCAGTGGATGTTAACAAGAGATATGCAAGACCTTCTTCAGTTGCATTAATCTCTGTTTTTGCTATCCTCTTCCCAATAGATCTCTGTTTGCATTGCGAGGGCACCTGAAGGACAAGAAGTGTCACGTACACACACAATCGCACACATGCACACACACTACATAATGCAAATACTCAGCAGCTAATCTGATCAAATATAAGAGCAAAAAGAGATAGCAAAAAAAAAACAGGCAGCTGCATAATAATGTAAGACTGTAATCAGTGTGCAAACATAATGTTGTGGGGAGAAGATACAAGGCTTTTGCTCACCTTCAAGAAAAACAGGAAGCAAAACAACGCGTGCACACATGATTTCATTTAGTTTCCACCAGAGAGTTGCACAGGGTGCCTACCAGCAAAACACTTCGTCAAAGCTTTGCATTCTATTGATTTCAGACATGCTTCCTGAGCAGAGCCCACACCCTAAACAGCTCCATCTGCATCCTGTCCTTCACTCACGTGCATTTTTTAATTCTATGAGCGACGAGTGTGTCGTAATGTCAGTCAAAACGCGGCTGATGACGTCTGAACTAAGATTGCAATCGGCTGCCAATTTCTGACTTACAAGTAATTGAAATTCATCAGTGGTGACCTTTCTTCCCGAGAACTAGGCATTGCTGCATCCAGCATTATATTTTATGGACAGACTTGTCTGTGACAGATAACGGTGAAAATCTGAGCAGGGACGGGCAACAAGCATACTAAATGCACAAAGTTCTGTCTCTCTTTGCTTACTGTCAACACATTAATTAAATGATAATGTCAGAAACAGATGGAGATCCTGACATGATGTGCCAGGCTGATGCAGTTTAAGGGGGCGTACAGCAGGTAGCAGAACTCATCAGGTGATGAATGAAAAAAGCTTTGTTACAAATAATAACAGGTATGTTGGCAGACAGTTTACTGGTTTGGGTTTTTTTTAAAAAAAACTAATTGCAAGGTGAAACTTAAGACAAGAGATTATCTGAATCTACTTTTGGCAAGAGAGGAAAATTTGGAAGACTTTTCTCCCATACAGCATGTGGGTGTCTTTCCTTTGGCTTTAGCTGCCGCTCTTGTCTTCCTACCCAGACTGCAAGGTCATGCAAACAGCAGGAAACCTCGATTTGGGGAATCCCTGCATCTTTTTTAGCCCATCAAAGGCCATAATCAAACATCACAAGGGTCAGTGAAAAATACATAATAACTGGCCTTGCACCTCTGAGCAAATTACAGAAAAAAAATCATTTTCAAGATAAATAGAGAGGTAAATAGAGCGCTAAAGTGGTCCGATCTGCTTTCTGTCAAAAGAAGAAAGAAGCCTTTTGAGATTAAGTCTTTTGTTGTGTCTTTCCAGAAGAAGCTTAGCCTATTGACATTTGTACAACTATTCAACCCCAATGTAACAGCTTAAGAGCTTTCATGTTTTGTGCAGAATAAGAAGCCTACATACGAACCACCATCTCTCTCAAATATTGTGAAACTGGACTAAAGGCTTTCTCTTTTTTAAAGAGGAATAAAGCCCTGCGTGCAACAACGATGGACTGTATCGGTAAAAATTGATTAGAATGAGGTGAATTTGTCTTAATAACATTGATGATAACTCTGTTATATTAGATACAGAGACGTTATCTTTCTGCAAAGCCTTAGCATTTCTTCGCTTAGCACCAGTTTTAGCATTTCAGCATCCACATTT
>JAPZDV010000009.1:5669632-5698091 GCA_029814665.1 Acanthurus lineatus
CCCCCCCCCCCCCCCCCCCGCCCCCCCCCCCCCCCCCCCCCCCCCCCCCCCCCCCCCCCCCCCCAGAGGGCATTTACTACATGGATTTTACTGCTCTGAAAGAATGTGGGCTTCTCACCACTTGTTTTGTCACTGACTTTTATCGACTCTCTCCTGACTAATTTTTCCTCTTGCTGCGAGGGAAAAAGGTGTTTGCTTCACGGTGAGAGGCTCAGCTGGAGTTGCAGCAATCGTGCAAGCAGATATAAAAATGAGGTGATGGAAATTATATTGATTCCAGTTCAGGCAACTGTAGCACTCATGTTAAGACAATAAATGCAGTGGCACTGGCAGGTTGCAATTGAGTCAAATATTTTAAACTTTTCTTTTACTTGATGCATAGAAAATAAATGCAAAGCCTACAGATTTTGGTATAATGAACCCACCTTTTATTGTTTATTTTGCACTGATATTAGGGGGCAAAACACAAGTTGACTTTCATCATGGAGCAGTCACAGGAAATGCAATGTGTCAGAGAGTTTTGTGAGTTTCACTGTAAACATTCATCAAAAATGCATCTACAAAACAAGACAAGGGCTGTGCTCAGCATTTTTTCACAGCAGATAAGTGCAAAAAGTTGACAAAGGGGAATAAAACATGAAAGAGCGGCTGCTGTGAGCTGCTGGATGAACGGCTCCAGGCAAAAGGCTCTTTGCATTGTTATTTAGCTAAGCGACCATCTGAACTCTTTTCAGATTGTTCTTTAAGAGATAAGACGAAATTTTTCTGAGGGATTAGGTTAAAAGAACTTGGGTCTTTTAATGGATCTAAAATAACATGAATTTGAACCTTTCTTCACTTACATCAATAAAACCAACATCAATGAACTCCCTCTCTGTCATCGTGGCTTCTAACTTTCCCCCCTCTCTTATTTTCCCAGCTCTGGGCTAGAGCTCATTGCACAGTATCACATTTCACACTGTAAAGTCCAGATCTAGCTCTCTCAGGACCTCTACACATGCAATGCAAAGAACACAAATAAAATCCCTCATGAACAGAAAGGCCCAGCTTGCCTCCCCTTCACACACACATACACACATACAAACTGTGTACTTTCAGAGAAAACATAAATATACAAACTGATATGCAGAACATTCATGAGGCCTAGTGGACCAGAGGCACAAAGTAGATAAAAAGCTGGGATCACATTAGATCCTGTTCCTAATCCTTCAATCCCCAAACTCATATCTTATATATTCTTAAGGCTGACTGACAGCTTTCTCTCCGACTACACACATACGGTCCAGTGCTGCAGCGCACATACACAGACCATCTAGATATGCATACAGCACAGAAGCTATGAACACAAAAATGCATAATTTCCTCATAAAAAAGGAAAACATGCTTGTATAACATCAGATTGATTTAGTGAAATATTTAAAGAGATAAGTGTCAATAATGTCTTTTTCTGCAGGGATGCAAACTAATGCTGACAGCAAAAATCGAGTTCTTTTTGTGTGTCTGAATGTGTGTGTTTACAGCATCAGTGGAATGTTTGAGCGACATGTCTGTGCTTGCAGTGCAACCTGCACAGAGACATGTATGGCATGTTTGAGGACACAGTGGCAGCTAATAAAAAAAGTCAGATCAACATCTTTTCAACAAACTAGGCAGATGTTAACATCTGTGCAAGATTTGGTATCACATCGTTCATGGAAAATATGAAAAGCAACATATCCTGTGGAGGTGTGGTAGTTTTAGAACAGCTCATCAATAGAAATGCACATGATATTTATTTTTATGTGTGGGAGGCCGTTATAAGAACTGGAAAATGAATTTAAAAAAAAAATAATTCCGATATGAAATGCATAATTGCAAAAGCTTAAACTACGTGACCTTTTGCTCTTGCATTAATACTTCCTAGGCTAATTCAAACCACATGTTGAGGTTCATTTTTCAACGACACAAAATGCCAAAAGTTCAATTACCAAATCAAACACCACAATTAAAATGTACGTCACATCCCCGTCCTCATGTGCTCACAACCCACAATTTCCTCATCTTATGCCATCTGTGCCAGGGCATAAAGAAAAATGACACCATCTGTGAGTCCCTGGCATGCGTGGCATATTATAAATCACAGTCGTTAAAGATGCACTGTACAGTATAGCTCAGAAGACAACAAACCTCTCTATGCAATCTGGTTCATGCTCTTCATGAACATTCATGTGGCACTTCATTCACCACTAAGACGCTAGAGCATGTTACTGAATGCAGATATGGGTAGAAGTTCATCACATCAGAGAGTCATCTTTGTGCTTAAAATGCACACTTGGCCAAACTATTTCCATGTATTGTCGTCTGTATGATGGATGGTGCATTATCCGCTTTTTATGAAGATTTTTGCAACACACTGAATCCATCCATAAAAAAGACAAAGAGCATTAAGCTATTCTTCATCTTTTAGTGTTTGTACTTTGGCCATGCACTGCTCTGAGTTGGTCTTGTAACTTGATGATGTTTGAAGGTATAATGTTTGCATGTTACTCCACCAGATTCAAGTTTAAACATCTGTTCATAAGCAGAAAGCATAAAGAAAGGTTTGATAACCTCAGATGGTATTTTCTCTACTTTTAGTCACATTGACAAAAAAGAAAGGACTACAAATCGTATCATACCGTTACATTAATTTCAGTAATGACCCAAAAAAGTACCGTGTTGAGGTTTGACCCCCAGCACTTCCATTAAGGTGACTGAGATCTGCAAACTGCTCATAAGATAATCTCATTATGCAGCTTATCAGCAACAACTTGGAAACACAGAAGGCTTCTGTGATCTACTTTGTGGATCTCAAAAGAAACAGTGCTTTGTGTTGTTCGGCTTGGAACAAGTGAATATAAGATCAAGCCCATAATCCACAGTGCAATGTAAAATAAGCTGAGGTCTGTGGTTGGCGAGGTCTTGAAATGGTGTGAGGTGAGACAGAACGTAAGAGTGAAAAAATGCAACAAAAAAAACTAAAGCAAACATAGCAAACACTGGCATCCATACTCACAAGGACAAAAATATGTAAAACCAAACAGCATAAGAAAGCCAATGTTTTTTTCAGCGGCTCTCTTAAAATTTATGGAAGCTCAAACCTCCAAACACAACCTTACACCCTTGCATAACCACGGTTATTGACTTGTTGTGAAATAAAGCCCAACAAACTGTCACTATTGATCGATATTTTTTGATTTCTTTTCCTGGCATGAGAATATTCGTCGTCCATGATAAAAGGTGACGAAAAACAAGACAAAGGCTCAACAAGATGGGACAAGATATCATCACAACATTTAAGTCATGACACAGTTTTATTGCAGTTTTAATCATATTCCAATATTCTCTTTATTCTGAGAAGTAAGATAACAAAATTTTAGTTTATTACCCTTTTGACAACTGCAATCATGTCAGCAAAGAAAAACTTTATCAATGTTGCTTTTATCTTTTTAGATAAAATTTCAAGTCAATTAATCTTCACTTAGATCATCAGTCATTGTTATTGCAGCAGGATGGGACTGTCAAGCAGCTACAGTCATAAAAACGTACCAATCCCCACTGACCTTGACCCCTGCTGGCCTCACAAGAAAAAAAATACTCTAAAATGTACTAAAAAAGAAATGATTTTCCTATTTAAGCAGCAAAAAGTTTAATTTGTTTTGAAATTTTAATAGTTCGTGTAATAAAAGATTGATACTTGAGGCTTTTTATCAATACAATATTGATGATCATGTCTGAAACACTCTGCAGTTCGCACGCTAATTATTCCCTGCATGTCTATATATACATGCATGTGTCAGGTTGAGAGAAAATCAAGCCGCGTTCAAGACAGCTTGACTTTTACGTGACTGCTCTCAGACCACATACACACACAGAAACAGTGTGCTGTAACACCTAATAATATCAACGATATCTCACCAGCCCCCACCAGCCCCCACCAGTCACAAGGTCAGATGGCCAGGAGTTGCATCACTTCCTTCCTCCTGCATTTTTCTGCCCTTAGTTTCACTTAGTAGTTTCCCGCATTTTAATGGATTCTCTCAGGAAGCAGTCCTGAAAGCTTTAACCTTCTGTCACGATTATTTCTCTGTGAGGACTCCCCTTCTGTTTTAGTCAGAAAAGCTGTTTGCGCTTTCCAAAACTGCTGCGAAATCCACTATTTACATTCACCAGTGTCACTTCTAATATCAGAATGATTGCGACGGAGAAGGACCACACACATGCACGAAGCCACACTCGTCCCCCCCTGCTAATCGTTCTCTCCCCGTTCTGATCTCAGTCACGGAGATAACTCTGCCAGACCACCATGGGCAGCAGGAGGAGGAGCAGGAATAGAAGAATGAAATGGTGCGGACGTGAAGACAGCACGCTCCCTGCGGCATTTCAAACCTAACAGATTGTCTGTCTGAGTAAATAAAGGGAGGCCGATGAGGACTTGGCGCTGGTATTACCTGTTACCATCCTTTTCTGCTCTTTTTAATTAAGTTGCGTAATGAAAGGGACCCGAAGACACAGAGCTGGCTCCGTGTCCTGCGTTCCCTTCCCATCAGTGGGATTACCTGGGGAAAACCTGGGACTCACACTCAAGTCTGTAATAAAACAGGATGGGAAACTTGAGGCAGGAGTGCTCCACATTGTGACAGAAAAGGTGGGGGGATTAGAGCAGCACTAGATTAATCTTGACTCTCCTGAATTGCCTGGAAAGTCCAAACCATTTCGAGTCTCACTTTAGCATGCACAAACAATGGACTGTGGAGGTTTCACACATAAATTGCTTTCAAATGGCAATGCTGAGAAAAAAAAAATGAGCCTGCAACTTTTGTTTTGATGATTGCAAACAGTTTCATCATCCTTAGTCACACCATACTCATCTGAGTGTACTGTAACATTTCCTTCCTGTCACGCTGTATGTTAAATAGAAAAGAAAGTGTGATTAAGAGGAGGAGCCATATGTTCTACAGGCAGTAAAAAACATGTCAGAGCAAAACCAGGTGGAGCAGCTCTCACAGACATATTATCCTATTCATCCATCAGACTCTTGTTCCTCCAGCCTTGGAAATGTCCGGCTTGAAAAATCTGAGTTTTACGTACCTCGTATCCTTATAATAACAACCGTTATCCTCGAACACACTCACAGAAAAACGCAGATGCCATGCCTCTGCTGTGATGTCATCAAATGGTAGATAAACTGCATTTATTTAGTGCTTTTCTACTCTAATCGTTTTACATATGAAGAGCCACGCTCACACACACATTTGTACTCAAATGGCAAGTTTATCAATACAAAATGCCAACCTGTCATCAGAAGCGGCCACACACACGCTCACAAATGGATGGCACCGTCATCACCCAGAGGAATCACCCAAAAAACACACCCTGGTGGTGGCGTCCAATCAAATCAATCGCTCCTCTTTGAAAAACTCTCTTTGTCTCTGCACCGATTTAACATTGAGGCTCCAGACTAATTATCCTTCAACAAACTAAAGAAAGATGAAGGATTAAGATCCATCTTTTGACAGCCCCACCCTGCGTAACAGACGGATGGTCACAAGGACAACAGGAGCTCTGTTAGTGTGTGTGTGTGTGTGTGTGTGTGTGTGTCGTCTCTCCACAATTTGTAAAGAAGGGAAAGTCAAACACACCGAATCCTTGTCAGGGTCTTAACAGCAGTTATTCCAGTCTAGTGTTTACTTATAGCATTAGTGCATTGAAAATGTAGCTGCAGGTAAATAAAGGGTCCAGTAAAATAAAGAGTCACTTCTTTTGAGCTCCTGCTACTCCACCTCCACCCTCCTCCATGTCAACGGGACGTTCACATCATTATAGTGTCAAATAAATTATTCTTTTCAGTTCTTTTGTTTTCCTTTTTCTACCTCTTTTTGTAATCATAAACCCTAGAAATTTTGGTTTGGAGACAAATTGACAAAGTGGCCAAACTGTGTAATTACAATGTGTTCTGATGCACACGGACCAAAAAGTCTTTTTTCACGTAGAAGTACATTGTCAGAGAAGTGGCTGTGAAACCGTCGATATATTTTTGGAGCTTCACAAGCCCCATGACAGCGTTTCAAAGACAGATTCTTTTATGTGAATCTAATTCCCGTATGTGGGCCCCATGCTCTCAGGTGCATGGGGCCAAAAGATCATGCACAGAATGCATCTGTCACCATAATTTCAGCAGGAAGTGGCTTTTCTGGCTTCATGTACCAATGAACAATATTCATAGACATGTACAGGCTGAGCCTTTGATGCTGTATTTAGTTCTCACTGCTCAAATTGTGGGAGAAGTTGAGAAAAGTGCTTATATTAGTTAACTTTTGGATAATTGGCATCATTTAGGTGTGCCGAGTTAGCTGTGAGTGATTTGTTTTTACAATGTACCCATCGATTTATAGATGACCGTCTCTGTGTTACTTTTATAATGAAGAAAATGTAAAAATGTGATGATTCTCACAATTTTTTTCTGACAGCTAAGTGGATTCAGGAACATTGATTTAATGATGATGGAAGCTGTAGATAAAATGAAAAATATGTATATCCTCTATTTGTGCTCAGATACAACTCCGTAATGACTCTAAAAAGGTGTTTGATTTTTAACATTACTTAGAGCTGTCAGGCTTTAAAGTACCACAGTTGCCATCTTAAGCTGTGTGAGAAACTAAATTAACGTCCCCTTGTTTTTTTGGACACCAGCATCCACCTGTCCCTTCCACTGTATTATCTCTGTCTCACATCTTTCCCCTTCCAATCCCACCTCTAACTTACCGATGCTTGGCAAGTGTGTCTCAGTTTGACAAATCGCTGCTACACATCCAAAATGTGATCTGGCCAATGCAACAACAATGCACTCTGTTGTAAAACTGTAACTGAAACCAAACTTCAACAACCCGTAGACCATCCAACTCTCTGAGAGAAATTCAGACGATGACTTCTCTGTTTGATTTTTCCCTCCCTGTCTTTTCTCCGCTCTGATCTGACAGCCATGCAGCTTCAAGAGATAACACATTTTTTGGGATGACAAGAGAAACTTACTAGGTCTGTCAAATAACCCTGAAATAAAAGGCCAAAAGAAAACATAAAATGTACATCAATCGTAGCTTCTCTTTAAATTTGCTCCACTGAGATGTTAATCACACTTGTTCTGGAAATGTTTTTGGGGCTCTTGGGCTCCATGTTTCTCTGTGGGTGAGTGACCTTTATGAAACCGTTGACGCTTTTACTCTCCGTTTGACGTTAGGCTGTGGATTCACATATGAAAGGGCTTATTTGAGATGTTTGTATTTTTCAGATGGCTGCTTTGAGGGAACCAGCCAAGAGAGCAAGCGATGATTCAGCAGCCTCAGACGACTGTAATCACCACTTCACATCTTCTGCTGCCTCCATTTCAACGCAGTGCAGATCTCTGTTTTCCAAAAATATCTAGCGTTCAGTACGGGATGTTGCTGCAGGAGACATGGGAATTACTTGTGCGCTTTAAAATCCTTTTAACAGACTTGCATTTTATCATAGCTTCCTGGATCTCTAACCGTACTTTCTGTCCATTACTTTAAATTACATTTTTAGAAGGGAGCTCTTAATCTACATAAAGCCTGTGATATGAGCAGCGAGGCGTGGATACACTCTTATTCTCATCATCATCAGCATTTCAGGTGATCCCACTAAATGTAATCAGTGTTTCCAGTTCAGGTTTTGTTGTAGTGTGGCGTCCTCGGCACCTTGAGAGGATCAGCCAAATCTCATGTTAGCTAAACAATAGCCAGGACCAGAGGCAGCCTGAGGCAGCCTTGGGTTGGGATCCATCAGGGGAGGGGGGCAGAAATTTAAGACACCGTTCCAGTCTGACAGAACCCCTGCAGCAATGGTTCACAAACTTAGACCAAATGACATTTGGGAATTGCCCTGGTATCTTTCAGTTTATTTTTGATTTCCAAAGAGCTTTTTCAATAGACACTGAAAAGAAATGCCTCTGGAAGCAGCTGGACGGACCCAAAACCAATTGGAGGAGTGAAATGTGACCTTAAGCCAATCAAAGCAGCCTAAAGCGTGATGTAATGCTGAGAGACATGTGCAAGTTGATGTGGAAAATATAGGTGGCCAGGTCACAAACATGCTAAAATTAGATTTAAGAAAGACTATGTGCTAAAATGTGTTTGTGGAAAGATTAGCGGCGAGAAAAAGCCAATGAAGTGACAGAATCTTGATTCATATTTGATCAGCACTGACTGGTTTAACAGATTGATCTGAGTTTTGGAAGCCTGGTGAGTCGCTCTTGACAGTCCTGCAGGCGACCAATCAGAGCAGGGTAATGTGTGACCTTTCAGATCGTAAGTGTTAACGCTCCTCTGTCAATAATTATGGGATATTAAATAGATTCATGCCATGGAAACCTCCTGTGCTTGTGAGGCAATAACTGCTGAAAGGGTCTCAAATAAGAAGAAAATATATTCTGTGTTTATATTAAGATAGATGGAAATTATTTTCAAAGAGTTTATTTCTACCTTTAGACTCGAAGCCTTGATGTTAGAATACACCTTCACATCATGACAAGGTCCACCATTATGGTCTTTACGAACACCCAAGGGGATGAATGTTTTCCATAAGATTATGTATCTTTTCACAGAGCAAGAATCGTTCAGAAAGAACAGAAACATTAAGGTAGAATTACTTTCATGACGCAGTGACCATTCCTGATATCAACCTTGTGAGACCCCTGTGGGATGACAATGAAAGCACCATAAAAAGGACTATTTTCCCATCAACCTTGGCCAAAGATGAAAAGCACTGATGTCTGCGAGATCAGTTTGAACTCTATAAGACTGCAAGCCCCCGTTGAGTCACTGTCACAATGCGTGACAGCTGTTATTAGGGCCAGAGGGGGTCAAACACAGCACTGAACTGCTTTTTCTGCTGTATTTCAGGTCAATGAGTGCAGGAGGATGACTTTGAGACTGGAAGGAGCATTTTCATGCCTGTGCTCCTTTGACAATACTTTTTGTGCCTTGTTTCTATGTGGCAGGTTTGGAGATGCGAGCGTACCAAAATTACATCTCAAGTTTCCCGCTTTAACCCGGTAATTTTCGTTCCTTTACAAGCCAAGAACAATGTTTTTCCAATCTCCCTTTAAACTTAAGGAACCAAATTTAGTTAAGCTAAATATAAATAAGTGAAGAACCATTGAAAAACCTCAAGAAAACTTGAATCTCTTGCCTTTTAGGCCTCTTGAAAATCACAAGTATCATCTCCTCCTTGAGGATGTTCTCTCTTTCACCCTCGGTCAACAGGAATAACCCCTCCATAAGTCAATCATGTATGCAAAGCCCCAATTAAGCATCCCAGTGCACTCTTGAACTAATGAGGGGCACACCGGGTCATACCAGCTCAAATCTATTACACGAGTTCATGAATGAGAGGATGAATTGATATCCCGCCACTCATGGAGGCAAAGTGCCAAGGTGCATGGGAGAGAGGACCTTACGCAAGACAGACTGATATCCGTGTGATCCCTATCGATCTTTATTCCCAGTGGATGTGAACCAGGTTTCAGTACTGATGTCTTTCCTTCTTTTTGGATTACTTTTAACCCAACAGTGAACTGTCTTCTTTCTTTTTTTTCTGCAGATGTCTGAAAGTAAATGTTTGACCTTTAATCTGCCGCAAAGGTTAAAGACTCTACAGGGTGCAGGGAAGGAGAGAGGAAAGTAATAAAGAAGAAGCAAAAAGATATGTCAGATGTTTGGAAGACTGTGTTATTCCGTCTTCCTGAAATTCTTGGTGAAATTTTTTTTTTCGCCCCTCAGTCGTGCTGGTTGTCTGTTCCCTCCACCCAGCAGCCAGGCTGGAGCCAGCCTTGCAGCTGTCCACAGTCCAGCATTACATAACAAGGCTGCATCACAAACCCCCCTCCAGCCACTTTGCAGCCTCTCCACCATGACTCTGTCACCCCACTGAGGAAATGACACAAGGACAAAGTCGGATGCCCGCTTAAGGGAC
Source organism: Acanthurus lineatus (assembly GCA_029814665.1). NCBI lineage: Eukaryota > Metazoa > Chordata > Actinopteri > Acanthuriformes > Acanthuridae > Acanthurus > Acanthurus lineatus. Next base: position 5,679,641 of record JAPZDV010000009.1, read on the forward strand.
CCACACACGAATTCCTCTCTTTTAGATTTGCGTGTTGAGGGCCAAGTTAATGAGTTAACGCAGTGCTGTAATTGCTCATTTGCTTCCCTATTCCCATGGACCCGTAGCCCCTTCACCTTTTAAACCTCCACTCAACACATACACACCCACACACGCACGCACACACAGAAAATTGCCTCTCAAGTGTGGGTGGGTATGATGAAGCTATACATGAACGGAGTCTACAGAATGGCTGACCCACTTTCCCACCATGCTCTGCTTGAACAGTGTGTACCATTTAATGATCATAATGTGCGTTGCATCTTTATAAACGCGCTCAGACAAATTAATCCCAACTCAGACACACCTGCTGAACAATCGAAACAAAAGCATATTCAAGGCTCTGTGACGGGAGCGTTTCACCTCTGTGCTTTGAATATCTTTAAGATAAATCCTCAAACCTGTTCTACGAGGTCATCATGTGATCAACACACGACTGTAATGACATTTTCTAACAGGATATACATATGTATGCGCATGGTTGTTTACAGAAGTGGGACCTGAAGAGGAAATGTCAGTGCACTTCTCAGAGGAACAGTAATGGATCACTGCTGGACCGAGTCATAATAAAGTGACAATGGTTGTCCAAAGTAGAGCTGCAACGATCGGTCGATAAATCTATCAGTTAATTGAGAGAAAATTAATTAAGAAATTCATTGATAATCTCTGATTTGTAGGTAATGATAAGTCATTTTTCAAGCAAAAATTTCAGCCATATGCTGGTACCAGCTTTGTAAGCATTAAGATTGTTGCGCTTCTTATTGAAAATGAAATGCAAATGAAAATTCTTCTGGGTTTTAAACTCTTGTTAGACAAAAGAAGCAATATAAAGACTGTCGATTTGGTAATTTGTGATGAGCAATTCTCAGTTTTCTTTTTTTTCTGACAATTTATTGGCAAAATAATTCATCACTAAGGGTGCAGGCATATTTATCAATAATTAAAATAATTGTTATTTGCAGTCCTGCATGAAAGACACTCAAATATTTTTGATGTGCTGATTTTTCTGAATCCTAAATGTGTCACTCAAATCATCCTTTTCCAGCAAAGTGACATCATGGGTTACAGGAACTGCACATAGAACAGCCTCTGCTCATGAACTCATTTTTAGAGCTGTCCCTGGTTATTTTAGGAGAGAATACATGAGACTTCACCGTACTTCATCTCACTGTGCTCACAAAGCACAGCAGGATCACTTTCTAACATCGCATGAACGCAGTATTCAGAGAATCAGCCTTTGAAGATTTGTTATCAATCATATTAAGACAGTACAATCCCCTCCAGCTTTCCTGTCATGTTTTGCTCATGAGCTTCACAGAGGTGGACTGATTGTTGTGGAGGGATGGGAGGGATTTAGGGCTTTTGAGCAAGATTTTTTTAGGAAGAAGAAACATTTTGGCAGTAAATACCAAGCAGAAGCCTCAGGATGAAAACAGCAAAGAACATACCTGTATTCGTTTTTTTATTGACTTGACAGCATTCAACCAGTGTCAGTGTTTGTTCTCATACCTTACATACATACTGTATACGTTGCATGTGGGAGGTTGCGTTGTATAAGCCAACATCCATGGGAAATTTAATGATGGAGGTAACAATGAATTAGCCAGTTTTCTGTGTCAGTTGCTAAGCAAACTAGGTCTGATATGACAGAATGCAACTCTCCAGTGTGTCCCACCTACACAACACTTCAATCTCCAACAAGAACCTCAATGACAATGTCTGTCATGCTAACAGATGTCCCTCTGTTGTGTTGTAAAATCAATAGATTCTTGTGCACTTAAAGCTTTACATGGGTAAACGTTATATAAATCATTAAAGGAAAACTTGCCATCTGTGAGAAAGACCAGTCAATTAGACTGCAGTAATGGGAGCACTAAATGGGGCTGGGCAAACACTTAAAAATCCAAATAAAACTATTCAAATCAAGCTATCCATTAGTGAAAAGGCTGCATGGAGAAAGATGGTCTGCTCCCGGCCCACAAATCAGGTTTCTAGAAGGCAAAAGTTGGAAAGCACAGAAAATTTTTGGCATCGTCTGTTTCACCAAGACCCGATTTTACCATTTCATTGTCAAGTGTTGATATATTCAACTATGATGTGCAGCAAATCTGCTATAAAATACTATTATTATTTTGAACTTTACAGCAGATTTATCTTATGAATGTTGTAGTTATACTGAAATTACAGTGAAAAACACCATAAATAACATTAACCCTGTCTTACCACTTATATACAAGAACTTTTCACTGTTTACAACCTTTATGTCCTTTTGCTGTCCTTTACCTGGTTGTAAGTGTATAGGTTTATGTAATGCTGTAATCTATTACAGCAACAATAGAGCCTTGTTGGAGAAACTGAACGTAATGATAAAAAATTCTCACGTTCTTTTGATGAATATTTAAACTGTCTTTAATGCATCTTTTATTTTCTGAGACAAAAAAAAACACTTTTTAAAGGCGTTAATAGCAAATGTGTGTACCTTTATGTCAGAGCTTCTATTCATTAATCTTCATCTATGAATTTGACCCCCATCATGCAAGGACATCCTCATGTGATGGATGTACATTAGATGTGCTGCGGAGACTAAATGATGAGTGCAGCATTTGTTATCCTCGATGAGTGTCTCAGGCCTGTAATTCGGTCGTTGCTATAAGTGGAAATAAAAGTCTAATTCGGGGTAATTCCCTCACTCATGCTCTAGTTGTGCTAAACTTCGACCTGAAGTTGCCAAAATGAAAGCGGCTTAATTCTCTATTTTTTCGGAGGTAACGACCCAGTGAAACTCTGATGACCTCTGAAAATGTCTGAGCACAGTTGAGGTAACTGCTTCCCACACGTTTGCATGCTCTTTTAACGCCTTCTTATGACATAATGTGGCACTGTCACTTAGCAAACCCCCCCCTTTGTGTCACCTTGAGAATCGTTGACAAGGAGAATAAAGTGTTTCAATCAACCAACCTTCATGATGCCGCAAGGTGTGTTTCCGGCTCCCTGACTTCTCTCCGCTGAATTATCACGGCTGCCACTCCCGATCCTTGAACTGCTGTTCTCCCTGTACCGTCCATTGGTGTAAACTCCCTCGGCCCCGTAGCCCTGGGCAGCGGCTGACACCTCCAAATACGTCCGGGTACCGGTCGGGGGCAGCGCGGCCCCGTCGCCGGTAATTCCCGCTGCATTGGTCGCGCCCTGGGCCGGCGGGGATCCGATGGCAGGATCCACAGAATGTCCCGACACAGCATCTGAAGCGTGTACCCCTGCCATGATCCGTCCGCCGGTGTTACAGCAAAGCGCCCCCCTCCACGATGGAAAAACAGCCCATTTTCTTACAGCACTGTGGACTTGTTGACGTCCAGGGTGGCTCGTCTTCTTCACCGGATCACCACTGCTGGTCCATCATCGGAGCGCACGGCAGCCTGTGAAAGCCGGGCAGCGGACGGTCTGTCCTGGTAAGAAAAAAAAAAACAAAAAAACGAACAGACAGCGGACCCCGCACGCGACTCCCTCCGTTAAGCTTTCTGGAGACGTGTGTTCAACAACACTGGAAAATACCGACTTATGCTGAGGGTGTTCTGCCGCTGACGGTTATGTTCACAGCTCACACTTTAGTCTACTTGTTCACAAAAATCTGTTTCGCTCACCACGTCCGCTTGTGTCGGCTCTCCGCGGTGCGTGTCGCCTCGCGTCCTGAACACTTCTGCACTGCTTGCAGACGGGAGAGCTTCCCCTCTCACATGCATCCGCGGGACAAATTCAAGACTGAGAGCGCAATCGCAATAAGCTCAAGAACGCACGCACATGCGAGCGCGTGCGTGCACAATTAAAGCAAACATCTCTCTCGCGCGCAATACACTGTTTGCTAATTCGTGTGCGCGCACGGTTTCACTACCATTAAACGCAGACAGCGAACAGTTTTTGAATTTGAGGCAAAACACTCAGCATTTTTAACACTCTGTAGACCCTATATGTTTGAGTTTTTAATGCGTATACATTATTTTCACTATGAAGTACAACACAAACTGCGTAACTTACACTTTGACACTAAACAGACTTTCCATTTGCAGGGGCTGTAGATATCCTCATTTAAAATGAACAAAACAAGCTTTTGCCCAAATTTAAAAAAAGTAAAACTCAAAATGTGTACTTTATCAATTATCACACATTCTTGTTTAGTCCTACATCATATTTTCTTATTTTCTAAGCTGTTTCCATCACACGCGGTGTTCATTTAGCCTAATTTAAGGCTCCAGTTAACACATTTTGGTGAGAAACAAGATATCAGTGATAAGCAGTTTAAAAAAAATAGCTTCGCTTCCTTTCAAAATCAGAAAAAACAAGCTTGATATGCCTGGGTCTTATGGGACAGGAAATAGCACCAACAGCAGGTTAGATCTGCAGCCACATTAATAGCTCTGTAATGAGTGTTACAGCAGCAGAAGCAGCTTTTTAAAACATGTGTAAATGAATGTAGCATTAATTTCACCTTCTTCTCAGTCATTAGGGCAGTGATTTATGAAGGATAGTTCAGTGCAGGGTTAACTTGATATTTACTAGTTAACAGGCCTCTTTAATTTTATAGGTTTAAACTGTTATATGTTCTGTAATGCTGCAGGTCTGCGACTGGATGATAAAGGCTGCAGAAAAAGATTAGATTAGGTCTTCTATTTATATTCCATGTGTCTTGCTGATGGCAATACTCTAAACTTTATGAAAACCAGTGCATGTCTGGAAACCTCTGCTCCTTTGTTGTCCCACATGAGAGTCTGTCCAAGATGTTTTTCTCTCTCTCTTCCTCTTTGGTTTCTTTCCCTTTTTGCTCAGGCTTCTCTGTGCACCACCATCAGATGTCCTGGGATTTTTTCCCTCTCAGCTGACTTCATGTGCCTCATTCATGTTTTTGGATGTGGATCTTCATTCCCCAGCAAATTAAGCCTTTCCTCTTGTCTCTCTTTCTGTCTCTCTCTCTCTCTCTCTTGCATCTTGTGCTTGTCTTCCCTGTGTGCTTGTTTCCTATCTGTGTGAATGGCGTGAGCACTGCCTCTTTTAAATTGCATGTCATAGATTTGGTATCTGAGTTAAACCATTTTTATGCCGTTAAAAGACCTTTCATTAAAGGGCAGAGGAAAAACGTCGATATATTTTGTGTTTTTAGCTGCTATGTATGCTGACAGCTTGTCTATAGTTTTTTCCATCCATTATCTGTAATGTTTTTTTTCCCGCATTGGCCTATTCTCTACACATGGCATGTTTTCCATGTCTTTCCATCCTGTGAGGGAATCCCTCCCCTGTTGTTCTTCCTTAGTTTTAAGTTTTTAGTTGTCATAATACTGTACAGATTTTAAGGCCCCTTAAGGCGAAATTTTTAGATTTTTTTATAATGATCCAAACAAACATTGCTGATTCGACTTGACTTGACCCTGCTCTGGGCGTAATCCATCAACAACATTGGGCCTTCTTTATTTCATCTGGGCAATTTGTTGGATGTAGAACAGAACAGAAAAAAAGACTTATCAAGTATAGACCATTGTACTGAAACTTTAATGATGGGAATCCAGCTCACAATGCATAATGAAATACCTTGATCCCTAAGATTTGAGAGCACAAAGCTCTTTTATAACTACCCCTAATTGAGCATAGAGGGACAAATAATAGGAAAAGTCTATCTTAAGCCTATATCAGTCTCTGGGGGTTCTGTGTGCAACATTGGAGATACATTTTTTTTCTGTTTTTTTTTCCCACCATACTCACTGAGGAGAATAGTAATAGCTTATGCAGAACAGAAGTTGACACTCCTCTGTAATTTCACGGCATCACTCTTCATCAAAGATGTAAGGATGCTCTGCCTCCACCCACTTCCCCGTCTTCTTAGGTATTGATTTTGAAGACAATCAGCTGGATGAAACAACAAAATGGAGACTGTAAATATTAGTTCCGTTCACTGGCATTCAGAGTGAAATGGAAATGCTGCGCTTGTGCAACATCATGGCATGCGGTCCAATCCTGGCACCCCTAAAAAAGTGGAGCATCTGCTGACGCTTTAAGGCCAGGCCAAAATAAACTACAACAATGAAGGGTGTAACATTCAATGTCAGGCCAACTCACATCATCAGACGAGACATGGGCAGTAAGCTGGGATAATGCAACTCCATTTATAACCCACCGAGGAGGCAAATCAAATCACAGCCAATTTGTATGAAAGGAGTCATGTGCAGCAGAGGACGTGAGCTCAGCGTCTGTTCATAATGGTCAAATATGGCTCGACAAATCAGAGCCAAAGCAAAGTCTTTACATCATGGACGGACATGATGCCATGTCCAGACTCTTATCCTTCATGTAAATCCTGCTACAATGGGAAAATTCTTTCTGGTTAAGAGCAATACCCTCATGGCGCTCAGCCGAGTGCTGTATGCGATCTGTATTCATCTGATGCCTTTTGTCACAGTCTGTTGAAGCTGGTGGATCTTATTCAAACATTGTAGGGTTTCTACATGGGTATTTTCTCAGATTGTAGTGATAATAAGTGGCTTAATCTGCAACCAAAACACAGCATCTCTAATTACGTTTATTCCTATGAATAAAAATGCCTTGCAAACATACTCTGCACTGTTGGAGCTCAGCTACGGTGCTTCTCAAGGACAGGTAGACAAGTGAGAGGGAGAAGTGAATGAAATGTATGATGTGACAGAGGAAAAGAGTGAGAAAGGGTGAAGGAATTGAAAGCATGCTGACTGAGACAGTAAATGTCTAGGAGGAGGAGGCTGGAGAGATTTCATGCACCCTTCTTTTCCTCACACACTCTCAACTCCCCCCCTCTTCCCCTGTGGTCTCTCAGGGTCATGTATTATGCATTCTCAGAAATAATTTAGCAAAGGTTCTGCTTTTAAAAGCCTCCTTGCCTGGCCCAGCTGTCTCACTTTAATGCGAAAAGGCCTTTGACGACCAACTCAAACATCGGCTCCACGTGGGTTTGAACCGAGCGGGTTTTCGAAGCAGTTCACATGAGTTCATGAGATGACAGCCAGCCTTGGTAAAGGGGGCCTCTCAATGATCCACTAGCAAACTCTGGATGTACAAGCTACTGTAAAGCACTACATTATTCATTTAAAACACCAGATATACATAAATGACCAGATCAGAAATGATGGGAAAGAGCAAAACATATTTTTTGTTGGTACGAGGGTAAAGAGCTACAACAAAACAGTGCTGGAGACAGAAAGTGAAATATAGAATAGGCTGTATCAGCAACTACTGAACAGTGAAATAGCAATGTTTCTCTTTTTGTTTTCCATTGAGGTTTGCTTTAGTTTCCTGTGGCAGGATGTCAGCCATGACTGTGTAAGGCACCACTCCCTCCTGCTGCAGTAGCTGTCAGATTGAGACCAATGGATCTCCATCGCCATGTACCCACAGGCCTCTAACAGCCATCGCATTGATGACAGCTGGCTATTGATCAAGTTTACTAATCCCAGCAAGCAATGGAGGGAAAAAAAAGGGGAGATCACCTGGTCAAATGGTCAGGATTTATTACCACGCAAGATTTTTCAGAGGAAACAGAAAGCAGCATGTTTGTCTATTTGTTCACTCTCACTTTTATTTCTTGTTCACAGTGTTTCCAGCATCAGTTATTTTTTTCTATGCTAGGAACTAAATAAAGCCACAAGAGCAAGAGAGTACTGATCACAGATGAATAAATAGTGTGTGAACTGTACATTTCAATGATAATACTAATAAGGGAAGTTCCTGCTGTTCACAGCGGGGAACAGAGGTTGTGTCTTCCTGAGCTTTGCCACCGCACTTCCTGTGAACGCCCATGTGATTATCAGTCGTACAGAAACAGAAATAAATCTCCGAATAACATCTTAAGGCTTTTTTTCATGCTGCAGGTTCTGCTGTTAAATTCTGCTTTTATAGTTGCTTTTATTCAATATATGACCTCAACAAAAGGCACAACTCATCAACAGAGCTGAAAATACAAGATTGGAATCAGTCATCAAAATTAACTGACAAGTCTTTGACACGATAAGGGAACTAGACATTCTTCTGAAACAGGATCTGATTAATGTTTCATGATGCTTTAGAAGATTTATTAACATCCTATTTTTGAAGTGTGCATTTTACATATAATCAGACTTCTCTATTATTTATGTGAGTCACCCCAATTTGCAGTCCACGGTCAAACAGTAATTAATTGTGCCTTTAACTCCACTTACTGTGCCTGTTTTGCTGCAGATATTAGTTTCTTTTTAGTATAATGGGGTATTAACTCGCAACACCACAACTTAATTAGAGGAATAAAGCATGAAAAGACAGCAGGTCAAAGGTCAGGAGTGTAGATTTAATGGCATGCAGCATTTACAGAAGCACAAGGTTTAGAAAACCATGACCTTTTTTGCATATAACGGGGCTGTCTGTTAGAAAACATATTTAACCTTATCCTGTCTATTTCATAGATCAGTTTTTTTGGTCAAATCTGTCCACATCAACTTATTTACACACAGTTTCAGTGCAAATCATTACTGTGATTTTACCCTAAATATCCCTAGTCAGTGCATGGCTGCCTGACTGTCTCATTTGACTTTACTGACATCTGGTGGTGACATGGCAGAGAGAAAGTAGAGCAAAGAAACATACCTACTCATCATATCTGCTAAAGATTTCATTTTTCATCTCGCTAACTTCACTTGTGAGTTCTGCAATAAAAACAGGGAAGGATGGTGAAAAGAGGATATGGTCAACTTAATTCTGAAGAAAAGAAAAAAGAAATGTACATAGTACATGTTGGATATCTACAACAAAACTCAGTGTTAACTTAGATTAACTGAGAACGACAAAAAAAGAAAAAATCTATTTTTTAAAAAAAATCAGTTCAAAATCAAAGTTTGAAATTAAAAAAATTAAAAAAAAAATTCTTTTTAATTCCTGAAGAAAGAATGACAACATAATTTATAGACACAAGCTTTTATTGCCTTTAATGAAAAGCAGTAATGATTAAATAGTTTTTTAAACATTTTGCAGTTTCATATTCTCAAATTTATTTATAATATTATTCAAAATCTATTTTTTTCAATTTCTTTTAATCAATTATTAATAAAATAATGGTATAAATAAGATAAATGAAATAATAAAATAAAAAATAATATAATAAGAAATAATAATATAATAATAATAGTCATATTTAATGTAATGTTAAGATTAGATACTAAAGTATCTTCATACTTAGTTACTATAGTTACAGTGGAAATCGGATTTGGCAGTGCTGTACTTTAAAAAGGTGAGGCAAATGAGGACAACCTTAGTTTAAATTGTGATGTCATTTCTATTTTAACAGATGGATAATACACTCTATGAAACACATTATTCTGAGACTTATGTCTCTTTTTTTTTCCTCTTCAGATGTAAACCACAGCGCTCGCGCTTTACCTCTCTTTTAAAGCCCTTGTAATGAATGTAGGTTCAGTTTCTAGGCAACAAGCCACCGGTGACCTCTAGGAGCCCTTTCAACTAGATTACAATGACTGCCCCGCGCACATTTACAGCCTTTAACACAGCGGCCTGCAGAAAATGCATAAATAATTAAAAAATGACTGACGAAGTACATTCTATTTAACAATAAATAATAAGTTTTCCCTCTAAAGGTGGGAGCCATTGAATTTCTTGGGGCTTAACCTGATAGTGAAAATCATTTGAGCAATGACTGGTCGCATTTTGTTCAATTTCATGCAAATTGGATTTTCTTATCACCTTCCCCAGCCATAAATCTGGGCAGGTATTTGGCATTTAAACCACAGCTCAAACACAAGCAAGCACACACACTAACTCACGCACACACAAATCTGTTATGTTTCTTATATCCACCAGATGGCATTGTAGAGCTTATTAAGAAGATTTCTAATCACTTCCACAGATATATATATGCCAAAACACATACAAAATATGTTTTATTTTTGCAGGTGGCTTCCTGTTGTGATCCTCTCTCAACTGGCATTTTATTGCCTAATATACTTTATGATGCACCTACATACAATACATTGACTCTGCACATTCCTGATGAATCCAGTCCTTCTTGAGTGCCACTTCTCTGCTGTCTGGAGATTAAATCGATATTGTTGACTGCACACATAAAAAAATAACATTTATTTTGTAGTGACATTGAAATCTCTTGTACTTCTACAGGTTGCGTTAAAATTATTTATAAAACTTTATTTTCTTCTTTTCAACTCATGGACTGTTTCGCTTGGAGAATCTCCAAGTGATAAACCCAAACCACAAACATGGTACATACATTGAACAGCACACAGCGCCATCTACATCATCAAAAAATACACAGTCTACGGTGAAACAAAGCTTAAAAATAATGAGAATAATGGTAATGAAGGATAATATCACAAGACTGCCCACGTAGCTTGAGATTTCAGAAACAGGAGAGAAATCGAGATACAAAAAAACTGTCTAAAGAAGAAAAGAAAAGATAGACAAGGGAATATCTTTAATACTGTAATGTCTTTTGGAAAAAAAAACACAAAAGTACATTAGAAACTTCTCTCTGATTTCCAGTTGCTTTGTGTCCTTTTTTTTTTTTTTAAAACAGACTTCTGGTGACATGAGACTCGAAACTTCTGCTCAGACTGAGGAGGTATTTGCACGTAAATCCTCAACAGGCTCATGCAAAGGGGTTACATTCAACAGGGGAGTGCCAGAGAAACAATAATAAAATAGAACTATGATAAGAGAAAATAAATTCTCATATTCTGTTTACATAGATCATTTTCTATTTGGCTTATACATCAGCAAAGCAAAGCCATTCATTCCTGAGGTGCAAGGCTTTTGTGGACGACACATTTTTCTATTCGGCATTGCGTGCATGTGTGTGTGCGTGAGTCAGAGGAGGGAGTGGGATCATAGTTTGAATCTGTTTTATCAGACTAATAATTAGTTAACTTTGCACAATTAAAACTACTCTTGACCAGACAAAGAAACAGACTGACGTGGTGCTACATCCTTGACATTTACATGTGGCCCAGTGGCTTGTTAGTCTGTGCAAGCACCCACAGCCTGCACCCATCTATCTGTGCCTTGCTACTTCAGCTGCTTGTGCGGTCATGTTGGCATGCAGACTTGCACATCCCGATTTTTTGTCGCCGTGACAGCTGGAGGGTCAAGTGGACGGATAGGCAGAGAAGTCAGAAGGGAATATCCAGGCAGACCGTCCAGATGTGGGATCATCTGGCAAGTGGTTTCAAGCATAAAAACAACTGAAAGAGTCAGCCGCCGGGCAGAGAGGGATTTTCTTCGCACATATTAACATAAAGCACAAAAGAAAATAAAAAACCCAATGACCGTACCTACTGGTGTGAATGTGGTGCAGAAACAACAACAGAACCAAGAGCAACAACGACTGTCAGTAGAATGATGCGAGGTAGCATTGATAAGGGGAACAGAGGGACCTGAGAGGACAAGCTGGCATTGCTGGGTAAATGCTTTGATTTTCATTTCAGTACAAACAGAAGACAAATAGCCCTGTGAAAGCGAGGGAGGTGCATAAACCCCCCGAACTGGGTTTTAGCTGGTGAACAAATCAGAACAAATACATTGCACAGTTGCGCATGTGTACCGCGTGCTGATGTGTGTGCAGTCAGCTGCAGAGTGCATAGAGACTCACTCTGCCTTTAGGTTAGTGTATATTGAGTCGAGGAACAGACTGTAACTCTGCAGAGTAATGAATGAGATAATGTTCAGAGCAAAAAGCAAAACTCTTCTTTAAAGTTTCTGTTTTTGTCAGAGGGCAAGTTCAAAGTCACTATCAAAATACTGAGAACCCATTTACAAAGAAGAAAATATAACAAAATAAAAACATTCAACTGTTAAAATGACTTCATACAGTAGCATTTTTTTTTTTAAATCTGTTCAAAATTAATTTGAAATCCATGCACAATGTGTATGAACATTACCATTTCTTTTTCACAATACTGTAACATTGTAGGTTTTGCATTATACTTAGTCTGTTTTACAAACACTTATGGACACAAATAAAACTAAGAGAAGTCACTGACATGCATGCTCTCATGCTGAAAAGAAAATCACAACCATTATTAACATTTCACATTATAGCTATCTGAAAAAAAAAGCGAAATGAATGGAATTAAACCATGAGAAAAGTCAATGCGAGTGGGGCGAGTTAGGAGGCAGGATTCATTTGGTGTCGTCACAGGTTAAAAAGGTCAAGGGTCAGGACTGCTGTCCGCCCCACTGACTCTCTACAGGCCGCCGGAGGAGCTCCTCTACATGCCGCGCCACGTCCATGGTGTCGTCCAGGTCAAAATCTCCGTCTGCGTCCAACATGGGGTCATTCCTGCCACGGGACACAGAGTGGAGTCAAAACACGCTCAAACAGACTGGCATCACCAGAAAAAATACACATCAGTAGCACTTTACTCACAGAAAACGCACACACTCACACACACAAATCTGCTAATATGTTCAAAGAACTTGTTGACTCACATGGTCGGGTATATGTTGTATGTCTGAGGGTGACTGACAGGTGCTGGGGAGGCCCCGTGATCCATATAGGTTGGGTTCCCACATGCTGGGTCTGGATTAGGTGTAGCAAACCTGCGCACACACACACACATACACACACATACACACACACAAACCCAAGATAAAAGCCGATGAGTCTGTGTTCAGCAGTTGCCTAAGCAACTACTCTCAGCATGTTTTCCAGGCCTGGCTGCATTATCATGGCCATTCTCCGTATTGCGAGTGAACCAACCGTGGAGATGATGGAGCGTAGCCTGCTAACTAACAAGCCTAACTCTAATGATGAGTGCAAGACGAGCTCGCTCAGGAACCCTGGCCATCCTTAATTGGCCTGCTCCAACTGTAACAGCTGACTAATAGCTGATTTAAATTCAGGGTCCAATATTTAGTGATTAGCTCTAAATGTTGCTACGCAGGAAAAAGTGGCAGGTGGAGGACAGGGAAGAAAGAAGTGCAGACTGCATGAATGGAAGGAACTGAAAATAAAGACGAACGAGAACTCAACACTTACTCTGGCACCACTTGTTTGATTTGTGGCTTCACGTAGCCGTCCACCGCTTTGGCTTTAAAACAGACAAACACAGAGAAAGAGTCAGACAGCTCGGTGCGGTCGTCGTACAGAAATCAAGACATCTGTTCACTGCGAGGTGCGATATTAAATTTTAAAAGTAACAGCAGCCTGTGCAAACAGATGGATGCTTACAGAGTGGAGGGGTGTAATATTTGGAGAAAACCTCATCCTTGGGTCTGTCGGGATAGAGGAACAAGAGGTGATTGAGATCGCTGATGCGGTCAGCCAGGGAACGGATGGAGAAGTCTTTGGTTGTGTATGGCATGAGGTTCCAAACCATCCTCTCACCTGGAGACACAGAGAACCCACACAATCACACAATTTTAATCATTTTTCCAGGCCATTTTCAGGGCTGTTACTGTGCCATTTTCACTGTTTCAAAGCGATCTCACATATTGCTCTTCTGCACTGAGCTATCTTGGATTACAGATAGCAGAAAATGTAGTTATTATATGAAAGTGCCACACAGATCCAAATTAAAGCTCAGATTTGTAGCTTTACAATAGTAGTTTCTGACCATCTGAGGAATTCAAGTCACTTTTTTCTTTCATTAGTCAGTGTTCCACTATGTTCCTTTGCTAGTGATCAACTGTGTCTGATTCTGTTTAACGCTGACCAGCTTTTTAGCTGAAACAGCAGCGCTTTAATTTAGATTAAAGCTGAACTTTGTCTTATCATCTACCAAGCCAATGAGACAAAAGTGTTTTGAGTATTATTTTCCTCACAAAAAAAATAAAGTTGGGCAGTTATTACATTTACTACTATATAATATATAATATAATAGTATTCTAATCCCCTGAATGTGCCAAACAAGCATATTAACATCCTAGAAATGAAAATTTGCTAAGTCAAATCTCATCTGCTGAGGCTGCAATTTGCAGCTTTCTGCCCCCTAGTGGTCTTCAAAAAGAAAATCCTGCACACTGCACTGAGCCCTCATTAAGAGTGTTTCCAGACCTTTTCTCTTCTGTAAGCTCAGATGATCCTGTACATCTCACCTTTCTCAGTGCCACACATTTACATGCCATTACCTGCTTTGTTAGGATTTTCTGCCACCCAGGCAATTGTAATTCCTCCGATTTCAGAGTCACTAAAACGCAGAAGGAAAGTGCCGTTGGGTTTGGACATCAGCATGTCTTGAGCCTGCTGCTTGTTCACGAAGCCCAGTATGGCTCTGAGAGGGAGGATATAAATAAAGAAAGACGTTTAAATTGCTATGTGCCTAGTTTGCTGGCAAGAGAAGGTCCGGCTCTTCAGGTTGCTATGGAAAACCATGAAACTGAACCACTGCCTGAGTTCTCAAGAGTGACAAAATGGAGGCAGGAAAACATTTACTCTCACTGAACATGCAGTCCAGCTGTCAAGCTGGAAAAAAAAGGGAGTGCTTTTACTTTTCTGTTCCGCCACATTTTTCAGCCTGAGATTAAAACTGACAAAATATCTCGACAGTTTCCTTACCCGTCATTCCAGTGAGGTTTGAGATGCTTTTTTGTGAGTTCCATCACACCATCGAACCACTGCCAAAATGTAAAGTTTCTCCCTGGCAAACTTTCCTGTAAGAAAAAAAAGGTTTTGGAAAAAAACATTTCTTAAAACGTACAAAGGATTGAAACAGACATGTACAACTTTTAAAAGGTTTTCAGACTCCCTTGTGTCCATCTAGTCCATGAATACAGAGAACATCATGTCCACCTCGGTTAAATCATAAGCACAACTACGTGTGCAGCTGCATGTGTGTATGTTGTGTGAGCAAGAAGAGAGGGTGAAAACTGTGTGTGTATAAGTGGGTAGCCTATACACCAGTCTGTGAAGTGAGTGAAACTTAATGTTCCTGTAATCTAATGAGACTGATGGTGTGCGGTGAATGGGAGTGCGTTTTCTGCCATCACCAGCTGCTTTGAGCCAGAAAATGAGGCCTCAAGCCTTTCACAGTGTGGACAAACAGGCCCATTAGGATGAAGACCTGGCTACCAATGAGGCGTTCTCGCTCAAGTCGACTACTGAATAGGGCTGTGGGGACACCGCAAATGGAGCATGAATTTTTTTCGATGTATGAGTAACCAATAGTAAATCACTCCACGGAGAAAAAAAACGTGGCCGAAGTGGCTAACTGAATCTGGCCTGTGGGCATCTTAAAAATACAAAGAGGAGGAAACCCTCTCGAAATCCATATATCATCACTAACAATAGCAGATAATTAAATAAGCTCTTTGTGTAAGCTGTGTATTTATAATCAGGGAGAAAACAAAGGTAGAGAAACACAAGGCGAGAGTGGTGCTGACCCTGTTAAACTGTGACCAAGTCATTGTCATGCTGCGGTAGTCGTCAGGGTTGTTGCTGGAGCTGCTGAAAGCCTTCTGAGCCAGGAAGACCAGGTTCTCCTCAGACAGGCCTCGGTTACTCTGCACCTCAGCTTTGTACTTCATGTTGATGGCGTCGCACAGCTGAGGCCAAAGCACTTTATCTGGCACGAGGAAAGGCACCCGCCCCTGCAGAGAGCAGACAGATTTACATGAGCATCAACAGCAAGAGCAAAGTGTTTTCCAGAATAGCATCATAAACTCTGCACATTTATCATGGATTAATCCAGATGAAAATAAAAGCCACAAGTGGGCAGACAAACTAAACAGTACATAGACATTACAGAATAACAGATTAATCATTTACACTATAAAATGTTAGAAAATAAGAAAAGTACAAAGTGAAGCATTTTTGAAAATTTCCCATCGTTCAAGTGCTAATTAATTTTTCAGAAATTCAATCATCTTTGTTAACTTCATCTTAGCCATTCTTTACATCAATTGTGCTTAAACTGCTGGTTGTAATTCAACTTCTCTATAAAATACAAAAACGTGAAATGATCGGTTATTTTATCACGACAGCCATTTGAAGCAGGTGATTATTGGTTATCGGCAAAAGTTTACGTGACAGGCATCTGACAGATTTAAAATCACTTCTATTTGACATTTAAAAACATCAATAACTTTAAAAACAGAAACACACACCCAGAAAGTTACTCACCGGTTCGGCAAAAGCGTTGTCCCACAACACAGTCGCTGTGGCATTATTGTCTTGGCTACCATGAACTATCACCACTACAGGAAGTGACAACGTCTGTTCAGAAAAAGAAGAGAGGCCATCAGTAAAAAAAATATATGCTGCGCAAACACAAGACAAAATGACATTGTGGTATTTATGTGGTTATAATGGTGAAGAACAAGTTTCATAAGCAACACCAGAACATTACTGGGAGGAAGACAGAGGAGTGGACTGATGTGTCGCAGTATGTGTGACGGGTGGATGCGTATTGTTTTGTTACTACACAAAGGTATATTACTTGGGCTCCCAAACCAGTCAGTTAGAACTGAAGAAGCCTCTTGGATGAGAGGCGAAACGTCTTCAAGAACTCTACTAAGTCCAGTTGCATAAGACTAACCTTGCTACGAATTGTTTTGTTACTTAGACTACAGAACAAACAGATCTCCACTGCTGCGGGAGTAACAATAAATGGTTTCTACGTGTTTCAAGGCTAATGTAGCCGTCTCTCCCACCTCATTCATCTGCACCCTCTTACCTTCACTTGAAAGACAAGTTCATTGCCTCCAACACTAAACTGGGACTCGAACAGAATGGTGAACTTCTCTTCTGTGACTGATTCTGCTCCTCGCCTGTCCGATCGCTTGATCCTCTTCAAAGACTACACGAAAGATGACATGTCAGAAATACAGGATACATGGTAAATGTTGCCTACGCAGTAAGGCGGACAATGCGTGCATCATACATTCAGTACATCCATGTATAATTCATTTTGACTCGGACTACAGAGCTGACTTTTACATAACCAATGGAGGTCTCTGGGGCTAGTTGCTTTCAACATGTGTCCTACATATAGAGGCTCTATGGAAACTGCAGACTGATCCTCCAAAGCGCTGCTGAGCTGCTGCTGGCTTATGCGGTATGCACTATACTGTGAAACCCACACCGCACTGTCACTAAAAATCACACTGAATACCCTTCAACAATGTTGGATCACAATCCTACAAGATCCTAGTAGATTCTATTTAAATTTACTCTTTCTCCTTTCACACTACCCATAAACCCTCACTTTCATCCGGCTTTTTTTCTGCAAAGGGAAAAGGTTCGCCTTCATTTCCAGGTAAAATGACTCTGCAGCAGTCGCAGGTATTTATCGGCTTCAGCTCTGATGGGCAGCAACATAAACGTGACGCCCTGCCAGAGAAGCAATTTTAACCTCTTTATCTGGTGAGAAGAGATGCGCCTGCTCAATTTGAACATCGTTCACTGCTTTTTACAGCAAGTTTGTTCTTCATATGGTGAAAAATGCCACATTGGCAAGACAGCATGGTTAGACAGCTTTTCCTGATTTGCATAAAGAGATAAACAAGGAGACAGATTCCCTGTCTTCATTAGAGAGACTGCTGTGTACAACATCATATTTAAGCACAAAAATTTAAGACAAAAAATCCTATACTCAGGTGATAATACACAAATGACAACATAATTATGAAAATTATATTCCATTTCTGCCATATGATCCCCCTAATTCTCGCACACCGCACCTTTGAATACTGTTTATTTATTCTATAAATGATCATTTTAACTCTGATGTTGTAATACAGAACCCATGGACAATGAGATATTTAATTCAGTGCATACTTTACTTAAGGAGCACTCACCATGTTCCTGAAGTGGGCGCTTAAAGTGCCTGTGGTCTGGTGGTACTCCATCACACAGTTATTATTGAGAATTTCCCCACTGCTGTCACTGAAAGAGAGGAACAATCAAGGAGTGAGTGAATTAGCTGTAATGTCTGCTGTGACTCACTCAAGTGCTGAGAATTACAGTCTTCCCAGAACAAATTAAAACAAAATGATGCTCATACAGACGGCAGGAGCTAAGCGAACAAACATGCAGGGTGTGGGGGGGAATGATCTTCATCCTCATTTTTCTTAGACGATTATCATCTCTAATCAATAATCGCCATCTCTATTGTCTCCACATGAGAAAACACAGATGTCAGCAGATGTCTCGGGGCTCACTCGTTGAACCACTGGCTGCCAGGCTGACCTGCAGCCTTGGAAGGTTTCTATTAGTTGGGAGGAATGTGGAAGGAGGCTGTGGAACAGGCTAAATGTGGATTCAGCGTCCACACCATAGATTCCTCTGAGGCATTGTTCAAGTTCCAGCCATGTCTCTGCGGTGACATTTGGAAACCACAAGCCAGAGTTCATCCTGGGCTCCAGTTATCCCTGTACATAGAAAACTAGGAATCCCTTTTTTTATTAG
>JAPZDV010000009.1:5698191-5744487 GCA_029814665.1 Acanthurus lineatus
CCCTATTTTTATTAGTGCCATGGGCGCTCGTGCCCTCGCTTAAGAAAGGAGGAGTGCTCCCATTCAGAGAGATTTATATTCATCCTTCTGTCCATCCACTAGAGTTCTTATAGCCAAACCAGAGTGAAACACTGACGATGTTTCGGTGTCTTTTCTTTTGTTTCTGTCAAGTTTGAATGAGGTGCGTTTCAAAGTACGCTGCAAGATATAATTACTGCTTTTGTAGATGGAGTTTGGCTTTAAAAAGGGCCATAAAACAGCTGTTTTTGGTTTAACAAAGAGGTTCTTACCCATTAACAAAAAAGCTTAGAACTGAAAAGATTAATTCCAGCTTATTTCCAGCAGATCTGTGATTTTGCCCAGCAAGGCCAAACTAAGAGAAGTCTGACACTCAAGAACATTTGTTTTATGTGATTGTTTCTTGTGTTTCCACCTTTTAAATCCCTAAAAGTACTTACTTTCTCGTGTTCTCGTTTTTCAGCAGGGCCTTTGCTTGCTGTTCACTAATGATGGTGGCTTTGACCTGCGGAGGGTTCATGTGCACGTTCAATTTTCCACCCACTAGGAGGCGCACTGTAGCGGCAAACTTGGTTTGGGTTTTTAACACCTGTGGAGGCTGTTTCTCAATGATGAAGGTGCTGTGGAGACAAAAAAAGTTAAAATGATTAACAGAAGATTGTCCTGTTAATAATGCAGCTGAGGTAGTTGTGGTGCTCATAATATAGCAGCAAAACTTATCTATAAGCTTTACTGCACATAATTTTCTCCTCTAATATTCTTTCAATCTGTTTTTGAGTGCATTTTATAAAGTTTACTCAAAAATAAGTCATAAAATGGAGGATCGGGATTTGCTCAGGATCAGGATCAGGATTTGCTGCTTTTCTTTGTAATATGTAATAAAAAAATGAAGAGTCTTTGGGTGGTGAAGTGCTGGCTAAAGCAATCTAACGACCTCATTTTGGGCTCTGCAAAATTATAATGAGCATTTTTCATTGCAATTTGACATCTTAGGCTAAAAAATTAACTTAATAATTGTGAAAAGACTTATCTGATTAACCAGTGATAAAAGATGCAATCATCTAATTGATATATGAATTGCTGTATTGGCTTATCTGGATGCTTTTCACTGTTTATTGTAACTATTTACAATATAGCATTAATTTCCGAATAAAATCAGGTGTCAGGGTTTTGCCGACTTTTAAGTGAAACCGCTTGAAGCTGCAACTGAAGTGAACAGAGGATCTAAACAATGCATGTTTAAAACACACAAAAAGCTGCATAAAAATTTTACGAGGTTTACATGCAAACAACATATTTAGACATTATGCACACAATCAATATGGTTTGGTTTAAATGTTTAATGCAAAAGAACTGTTTGTTTATGAAGAAAATTCCTCAGGGCCCCTTAAAACTGCACATTTGAGAACATTATCCTTTAAAAAATTACCTTAATCATCAGCATGCCCATTTGGAATGTCATGAATGTAAATTACCGTTCAGTCAGCAAACAGGGTAAAAATTGATTTCTTTTAATGATGTTGGTCTGATTTTCTCTTCAGTTTTCCATGTTAACACAAAGGCTTAAGAGAGGATGCTGTTGAGGAAATTGAGGCCTGTGCTTTTACTGTGAGTTAGAGGAGTGTGTTACTGTCTGGGTGCAGGCTTGTCTGTGGCCAATCAGAAATGGTTGTGACAGGGACACAGTTTCTCAATGTGTTACGGGTCCCTGCAGGGACAATCCTCTAGAAAAGTGGGAAAGGATGATGTCAAAAACGTCAGATTACTTCCTGTCGGGAGATGCTAGAGGGTGCAAAGATGGCGTGGCAGATGTGCCTTTGGGCCACAAAAAAAGGTAGTGAAACAAGTTGATGTGCCTCTGCTTTCCTTTAATCTCTCGCACTCTGCAGATCTCTGCAGATCTCTGAAGGTGCATTCAACTTCCATCCTTTGCCTCTGGGCACTTCTGAATTCAGTCCTAACTCTCTTTCATGTCTGTCACCCTTCAGTGAACACAGACTTTTTCTAACACTTAAGGGTTTCTTCTCTCCGTCTGTCCATACCTCATTCTGCACTGACTGTGTGTAAAAACAACACTGGACGATATAATGTGTTAACTGTGATTCCTTGCTGACCTGAGTCAATAGATGGACTTCTGCTTTAGTTCAGCATGGAGTCAGACTTAAAACACATGCAGACAGGATGCAAACTTTGACTACAACCGAAAATTTTTTTAAATTTATTTGAATACATTTATGTCCAAACCATTGATCCCACTTTCACTAGTGTTCTCACCTGAATGTAAATAAATCTAATGTCTAAATTTGATTACCTTTTAAGGTTGTAATCTTTTAAGATTTTCATAAAATTCAATCCTAGTTTCCTCATTTTAATCCTATTTCCTCAAATTAATGGTCAGCATCTTTTTTTTCAGACAGCCATTTAATGTCTTTACAGTCATTAATTAATTCTTTTTATAGCACTTTTGGTTTTTGTTGCAAGATCTGCCATTATATGCTGCATAAAATTTGCATTATTATACACATGCACGCACACACACAGGATGCATAGGAAAAGAAGGAAAATGTATAATCCAATATTTTTTATCTCATCAATATCAGCCACACTGTTCTCTCTACTCTGACTCAAAGCTGTATTAAGTTACTGGCTGATGAAGAAAACCAAATATTTCCTGCTACTGCTGTTTTACATTAAAAACGTGAGGTGGCCGTCATTGTGAGGCAGCAACAATAACGCAATGTATCTGTGACTGTTCATCAAAACTGAACAATCCAGCTAATTTAAGACTTAATCTGAAGTGAAATGTCCACATGCTGATCAAGTGCCTTCAGTCATGTGGATTTAATTATTAGGCGGACAAACAGAATGCCTGAGTTATTTAATTTTAGTAACATAAAATGTGTACAGCACCCCCACCAACTTGCACAGATGCTGAGACTGATATACTTTTAATGACATTAGGCTAAAATACATTCATGCCCTTAACTTTGCTTTTTTAGTCAAGATTCAGCGTTTAGAAGAACAGATGAACACACACACACACACACACACCTGGTGACCAATGCTGAGATAATATCTGTGATAGTGCCGTTGAGTTCGTTGAGGAGCTCTTCGATGGGGCCGGGGATGGGCAGCTGTTGTCTGAGGTGCTCTGCCCTCCGAATCTGCTGCCTGTTTTGCCAGATGGTTTCTGCAAGCTTCTCACACCTAACAAAGACACACCAAACACACAAGTAAGTGTAAGACCAAAGCGTGGACGTTCTCAGAGGTATTATGTTTCTACGTTGCTAAAAGAATATTGTACTGCAGATGGTTTAAAGTCAGCAGGACAACATCAGTTAAACTTGAAGGGCTTCTGAAGAGCGCAGACCTCTGCCAAAGTCAAACATCACTTCCAACATTAACAAAAGTAAAAAGTTATGAATGTGTCTGCCCTGTGACTCGGATCCACTCCAAAATTTAACGGGTTCTGCTTTGGTCTGCGCTCCATCCTTTCACCAAGTTTCATGACGAATGCCTGTCTGTAATCCTGACAGACAAACATGACAAACTGAACTGAAAACATAACCCCCTCCACAAAGAGCTTTTAACAGGATACTTTGAAACAACTAGGAAATCCTTCACTGAAGAGGTGAGGCTTTCCAACCCAAAAAAGGAGAAGACAACGCAGACAGTCAGAAAATAAGGGAGTGGGAGACTGAAAGCAAGACATGTCAGATTGGCCTGTCAATGTCTCTCTTATTAGGAGCCAACAAACTTTGGAAATAAACCCAGCGGTAGTCAATTTAAAGCTTGTAAACCGGTGACCCTTTGCCTTCGCTGGGAGTCCAGTGGCTGTGATCTTGGTGGGAGGTGGAACAGAACTCACCAGGACTGCAGGATGTCCAGGCCTCCCTCCGGTGGGCCCCCGTTGCCTGCCAGCTGTTGCCGTCTCTTCCACTGGATTAGCTCGTCATCCAGAATGATGGTCTGCTGCTTCCTCAACAGCTGCAATGTTTTCTGGTGCTTCTCTGCCAGGTCCTGCACGTAGACAGGAAAACGGAATTTGACTTGCAATCACACTTCAACACTCTCGCACACATACACGGCACACGAAGGTCATGCGTGTTTTATCTGTAGGTGCTTATTTATGTCTGACCAGTCTGTATTTCTGTAGTGTGTTGGCCTCTCTGGTCAGCCATGCGTCCACGGTGGCTCTTTTGCTGAGAAGGGCGGGTTCCCGCAGCTGTCTGTCGGCAGGGGGAAGCGTGGCCAAGCTGGTCAGCTGAGCTGAGGAGGGGTAGGGTTGTTGGCATCCAAAAGAGGGAGGGGTGGGAATGAGTTTGAGAAATAGGGAGGAAAGGAAAGAGAGGTGGAAAAAAAAGTTAACTTGTGCACATGCAGTGAATGATTTCCCCCATAAAAAAATTATGATTTACTCCTGTGACAAAACACAGACGTCATACGAGTTAGGTGTCGTTTTCTGAATGACGCCAATCGGACCACTCTTTAAAACCTTTATTTATTTGATTCAAGAGCCACTGCAACTACACAAATCGAGATCAGCCCAGTTTAATAAAGCTGCACACTCAGGGCTTCAACTAATGAATGTTTTTATATATCAATTAATTTTGTGATTGCTTCTGAAATTCATAAATTAATCAGCATGTTTTGAAATCAAACAAACAACAAAATATTGACTAGCTTTTGTCCAACCTATGGTTCAAATTTTAGATGTATCAGACCTGGAGTGAAACAAAACAGAAAGCAACATATCTGCTCATTTTAAACCCTCTGCCCAGCCACTGTTTGGCAGGTACTGAACAATGAGCGACTGAATAAGTGATTATCAAACCTGTTTACAATCTCCTTACATATGAGTCACTCAAAACATATCAGTGACAGAATGCAGGTCCTCTAGTCTCACCCTGGATGCGAAGGCTCTCCTGGTACTGGATGATGAAATATTCCTGGTTTTGCTGGAGCTTGCGTAGGTCATTCTCAGTGTCCTGGGTCAACAGGCGAAGCTCCTCAAAGGCTTGGTTGATCTGCTGGTATTTCTGAGACATGCTGTCCATCATCCCACCCACCGGAGAGCTCGACTGTCAGATACAAAGTGAGATTTAGAGACAAGCCAAAGGAGAAAATGGAGGGTTTGGGAACAATAAATGTTGAGTTGGTTTTTCATCGGATGGTGCATGGTCTGTATATCGTCTGTCACTGGATTGTTTATGATTGTTGTAAAGGGAAATAGTCGGCCACTGGTGAGTTCACAGCAAAGCTACCAGTTATATGTGGGGGGTTGGAGGAGAGATAGAAAACCAAGCCGGACTGGATGCATTGGCCCCTACGCTTGGCAGTTTCGCCATTTGACTGTAAAATCGTGAGTGTTCACAAGCCTGATGGGAACACTGCAAACAGAGGAGGAAGAAGTGCATTTGCTTATCATTCCCAGGCAGACAGTGCGGCCAGTTAAACATGAGCACTATGGTGCCTAAAGGTTCAAACTAAACAGGGTGAAATTCAATCAGTCCAAATATGCATCGCACTAATAGAAAAGGCATGTTGTGACTGGAAATCAATTCACCCCAGGAGTCACATGTTTTATGCACTGCTGGCTTTATGGTTTTATAACTCAGTGCTTGTAATAAACCATGAATTATTTGACTTCTATTATTTGATTTCCTTCCTTACTGAAGGTTGTTGTGCAGAAACACAAAAGGTTTACTTTTACAAGGCTGTTTTACAGCCGATTGAGTAGGTTTATAATAATGCGGGGGAATCTGCAGACCTTAGGGGAGAAAAAAGGAGGAAATGAGTAGTTATCCAATTACCCAATCTCTGAATCAGTCACCATTATGTTGTTGAGTTTCTGTTTGTGCTCACAGGCTTTGTACCGGCTAACAAATGAATAATGCATGTTTGAAGTCACAGGTGTTTGTCTATGCAGGTATATATTTCTGTCACTCTGTATATGTATTTTACAGCACATGCATGCATCCTACTTACATTGGTGGCTTCTCTGACGAGCCTCTGCTCTGTGTAAAGGATGTGCTTGATGCATCGGACCAACTCCAGAGGACAGCGGTCATACGTGCTCTGAAAGATAAGGAGCACATGTGCTGCGTTAGGGCTTGTTAGCCCCTGACGAGCCGAGCGGCGCTGCACACAGGGTTCACCAATTTACTCGCATCAAGGAAGCCCGCTAAGCTCTGGAGCCAATGCCGCAGACACACTAATATCCATTAAACAAGCTTAATGAAGCCCATCTCTGAGGCACGGCACTCTTCATATAGTGACATGACTCATTAGCATACATGCACACTGTCACGCACACACCATGGCTCAGTTGTTTATATGTTACAGTAATATTTGTTCTGTTGATGAGAGAGTTTATCGTTTCGCTTTCTGTTTAAAAAACATTGTAATGAGGCACTTGATGACATCCTTGTTATTTGCCGCTTAAAGTAGGAGAATAAAAAAAAATTGAATAAAATAAAAGTTGGAAATGTTTCCATCAAGCTTGGTTTACGAGGATACACACAATCCCAGAATAAGAACAAGCAAACAGGTTATCAACAGCATTCATTCTGTTATTCTGTCTTATGAATGTAAAAAGAGTTTGTAATAATAAACTAATAAAACACATAAATATATACTTATATATATATATTTACAGTCAGAGAAGGGAAAACAATGTGGTGGGAATCAGGATTGCAGTTTGATTTTGCACAGCCAGCCCCCTTCCCCCTGTTTTTCTGCCTGGTTTCGGGGAGGGGAGAAGACAAACAGAAGAACGGATCTGTGAGCAGGGAGCTCGATCATAAATAGCAGCGCTGGCTGGCTACCAAGGCCCTCACTTGGGTTGTCCTCTTGTTTTCCTCATGGTGGATACAACCTGTTCTTAAAACATTTAGTGCTCTGTGTGCTCTTTCTGAGAACTACGGCCAGGGGGCTCTGAGTCGAACAGTTTTGCCTTCCAACCACTTGCTTGTCATCTTCTCAGAATGCAAATAGTTTGAATATGAATGTCTGCTAAAAACATGGCTTAGCAGGTGGGATTTTTTGTTATCTCATGTCAATATTCTTTATTTCAATAATATTGTTTTTGTCTTATTTTATTGTATGAACAGCGGGCATTTCTTGCTCCAATGTTTTTTTTCTGTTCTGATACTGTGCATAAGTCCTGCTGTGTTTTCATACTTTGGCCCTAGTTGGACCATCGCTTTATACCATCCAGTTGTGGTCACTGGCAAAATGATGCAGTGGGGTGGGAGTAGGAGGGGCAAGGGGAAGTGACTTCATAGTATGCCAGTAAAACGCCAGCTTGGACGACAAAGTCCAAGTGTTAAACAAAAAAACATAATAAGTTGGGTATTTGGGGTATTATGGGTTTTACCAGATGTCAAAGGAGAGCTTGTATTACAGAATCTATCTGTAAGCTATTATATGCCATTTATAAAAGAGTGTGAACATTTTATTTTAAATATGTAAAACATTTTAAAGCTTGTTTTAAGGCCTGTATGTATATGCTTAATTTGCAAATCAACAAGACTCAGACTCTTTCATTTATTTCCTCCTTATCTCTTTCTTTGTTCCTTCTCTTTTTTACATGTTACAAACTTAATAGCATCCCCACCTCCTGTAAGTTAAGCAGTCAGCAGCGGGAGACTTAGTACATTACAGGTCGATGCTTCACAGCTCGCTGAGCTCTCCTCTCGACATTAAACGCCTCTGGATCAGAGAAGAATCTGGTGTAAGTCCTGTTGTTAATTCCCCCAGAAGCTCCATCTACCCCTAACTCTCTCCTCCCTGGCTCCCCAGCTCTGAGCTGCCAGTGTCTGTCCCTCCACTCTGCCCTAGCTGGTCCAACCCAGACAACACTTAATACTGCAAGACCCTGCGATATGCGCAACATGTATCTGAATGCTGTAATTAGTATTGTCGACATGAATGTAGCTTCAAAGTTTCAAACTATTCAGTGAAGCCCTGGTGTGAACAGAAAAAGTTCGCGTGTTACAGCCTATTAGACAGTTGCTTGTGAGCTGAATTGTTGTGGCATATTTCAAAATGAATTACCTTGAGCTGGCTTGCGTAGTGTCCCAGTTTTATTTTAAGTAGGAAGCCGTCCTCTCCCACCTGGTGCTCAGCTTTATTCTGCAGCTCCTGGATCAGACTGTCCAACAGGCGTTTGGCCTTGAATTCCTCCTGTGGGTTCTCCAGGTCTATGGCATCCCTAACAACACACACACACACACACACACACAGGCACAAACATGAATGCAAGATGCATATAAACACGTTTAACAAACAAATTCTAATGAGTTGAAATAAGGAAACATAAAAAGGGACGGGAATGTAGCCGACACATTTGTGCAGGCATACATGTGTACGTAACTCTGCCTGCTAATTTGACACAGATTGTGATGCCATCTGTATTGTGGGCACTGAATAGTGATGGAGTTGTGTTACAGGTTACTCTGTGAATCCCACCCCTGAACTAAGCACACATGCTTGCCTGCTGGTTGTGCAGCAAAACGGATGAAGACAACATTTCTGCTCTTAGTGGTCTGTTCTTTTACAGCCCTGAATTCCAGTCTAAGAAACCCAGATTTTATTGGAGGTTTTGCATTAATTGCATTAATGTGGTGTTGATGTGGACCTTCCTTGGCGTAGTTTTAGTTGGTCCTCTCCTCCTTCAACCTTCTGCAGCCACCATGTGTTGCAGTCAGCAGCCTCCCAGTGCTCTGGTTTGGTGTGACTCTAACCCAGTTGTCACTGGCCATACAGATGCTTTGAAAAGCCTTCATCCTTTCACATAACTGATGCTATTTGAGCAGCATGCCTCATAGCAAAACCCCTCTGACAGTGTCAAAAGTCCCATAGAGGTCAATTAAAGCCATAAAGAGGTTTTGAGATTGCTCAGAGCACTTCTCCTCCAGTTGTTGTGCTGAGAATATCATGTCAACTGTTCCAATGTTCTTTCGCTAGCAGTACCTCTGTGATGCTTTGCATTAGTCTTCTTAACATCAAGTTGGCAAGGACCTTACTAACATCAGCCAGAAGGGATGTCCCTCAACTCCTGTGCAGAAGTACGCATCCTACTTCAGCAGTTCTGCAGAGTTCATCCCCAGAAAACTTATTTTTTTTAGATGTTGCCACCAGGGTGCCGCAAATGCAGTCCCATCAGCACTACTTTCAACCAACCGGAAGACCAACCGGACAACCACATACATATACACACACAGACACGCCCATGCACAGACTGCTGCATAGCAACTCACCAGAGCTGGCCCTCTATCCACTGGGACAGATAATGTCGCACCTCAATGGGGAAGTGCTGTCCATACAGGGACTGCATCTGGTGCAAGGCATCTCCCTGGAGCTGCTGGGCCTGGATCCACACTGCCATCTTCGACACCCTGAAGTTGAAAAATGAGTTCAGTTATTAAGTAGAGAGCTTAAAGAATAGAGGAAGCTGATGAGAAAAAAGAAATCATTTAACATAACATAACTATAAGTAATTGTGAAAGTTTCACTTTCAGTTCACAGTATGTCCTCTAACCTCTTTCCTGAACAACAACTTTAACTTGGCTTTGCATGTTTTTAGCTCTGAATTTCTCCATAGCCAAAGTGACGTGCATGTGACTGTAAGGAGTCTGGAGGCTGATGTCTTTTATCGCCCTTTCAAAACAAAAAAGGAAGAGAAAATTGCAGGAATCCACGTTGTAAAAGTTTATGTGCAAAAAAGTCCTTTTTAAGACAAAAACTGTGTGGAGGCCAGACCTGGATTCTATTAGAGTTTAGAGCATCATTAGCAGCTCTGCAATGATCCTTTTTAGATTGGGCCAAGATTGTGCTCCAGCAACCCCATTCAACTTTATACCTGTTATTGTGCTACTTAACAAACACTTTGGTTAGTCCTCACCCCGTCTTTTTCTCTTGTGATGTTAATAGAGAACATTCAGTTTGAAAATAAAGACCTCAAGCAAACAGTGTTACATCAAAATCAGTCCAGTCTGACATTTTTCTTCATCGTAGAAGACAAAGAAACTCGCTCCGCCTGAGACAGCTTTAGTCGTAGTCATTTGGTATTTCATCATGTATTGATACTCCCCTTTGATTCCTTTAAAAAACTGTTTTAAAATGTGTCAGTTGAATTTATTAAAAAGAGTCAACTTAAGAAAACCTTTTATACGAAAAAAATTAAAGAAACTAAAAACAGCTTAACAGTTAGCTAAAGCTAATCATTGCCAGCCAACAGTTGTCATTCCATTGTTGTAAATGAAAAATCTGTCCATTGTTTAGTATGAAATCGAGGACCCAATATTACAAAAACTACCACTTTCAAAAGGTAAATTTGCGTCTGTTGTCACTCTGATGTCCGTGCTCAGTGTAAGAATGGAGTCGGACAGCAGAACGGGGGTTAACAAACAATCAACTGTGAGGCTTTATACAAAAGGTTTTAGCTGAGAGAGAAAGAGTCACCGCTACTCTGAAACTAGTGAAAAGGCACCACCCAAAACTGTGACTTCAATAAATCCACAATGAACTGGGCAAAACCCCCATCACTACAAACTTACAGAGTAAATATCTGATGAAATGAAACTTGCAGTTGTTTCTAGTTTCCTTTTTGACTTCAGCTTTAATTCATGGTGATTTGAACTGGTTGTGTGTCTTTCTTTTTTTTTTTTAACATGTCGAGGGCTTTAACGGGAGCCGGCAGCTTCACACTGACTGTTGCAGTGTCTTGTTTGGGAGAACTTTTGTGTTAGGTCAATGCTACTTGTTTCCAGTCAGCACACCCACTCAATCTTCTGAAAAGTGGCACAGTCACTGTCAGTAAAAGACCGAGCGATATGAGTACGCGGGAAGTTTGTGGTGTGTGTGCGTGCGTGTGTGTGTATTGGTAGGTGATTGTGGTGTCAGTGGTTCTTCTTGCTTATTGTGTGTATATTTCGTGTATCTATGTGTATGTGATTTACACAAAATACGCACACAGCATCCAATCATACACATTTACAAAAGAGCAAAATACAAAGTTAATCTCTTCTCATCTCTTTCATTTTCTCTCTCTAGCTTGTTTTCTTAATCATACCTCTAGGTTGCAACATTTCCATGCTGCTAAACTAGGAGAGGTTTCCTTTATTTTTCCTTCCATAAGAACAGAAGCTAGTCAGGAGTTGAAGTTTGCACTGATTTGAGAAGGCGAACTTTGTCACAGGTATCTAACTCTGCCTGCTTGTATACGTCTGTCCTTCCATTTGCTCAATGACAACTCATCCCATCCCTCTTTATACATGACGAATGTAGTGCTGTCAACCCAAGGAAGTTCTGTGTCGAGTATGTGCTTTTGAGATCTATGGTTTAAATTTACTTGTAGAGTGTTTCTACTGCCAGAAGTACAGTACACTGAGCTAGGACTCCTACTGAGAGTTCCACTACTGAGTACAGCTTGAACTCCAGCGCTCGCTATACATTCAAGAGCTGAAATGAGCTGTTCTCAGTAAAGCTTGAAGCAGCAATAAAAATTTAAATCAGGCCGAGCAATAAGTCGCAAACAGACATGTTTTAAATGGCCCCTGCACTAGTTGCATGACAAGGGTTTTATTTATGACGGAGCATGCAGGAGGAGGCTCGGGGGCCTTGCAGATTGATACTGGCACCTGTATGATTGGATCCAGCACTGTTCGGGCACTTTTATTGTTGCCCATTAAAGTTTCACATAAATTGCTTGTTTGGCTATTTTGTAAGCTGTTTTAATCTGATGTTACAAAGAGAGAGAGCGAGAGAGACACGTCAGGTGATGCCTGGAGAGTTTTTGCACGTCACACAAGCTAATATTAGCAACTGTGATTTGAGTCAGGATATTTTACCAACCATCTGCAACAAGAAAGAAGTTGGAAGGAAGTAGGTAAGAAGATTTTGGTGTGTTACGTGACTTTTTCTCTCCTTCTGACCCGCTGGAACAGCACGCTCACTGTATTACAGGACCTCATGATTTACAAATTGAGTACTGTGCATAACAAACACGAAGCCTCTTTCCCTGCACAAAAAGAAACCGCTTCCAATTGAAGAGGATCCCATGACTTTACAAATGACTTTCACTTATCTGTCTAATGACGCCATGAATCAGCTGGAAGATAAATCAATTTAATGGAAAAATCCAGAACCTTGGTGCAAACATCTCCTCACATCTGATCACCTGGCAAAGCGTGCGTGCCTTTCATGGTGCAAATAATCCCTCATAGAGAACGCCCATAAGTACACAGGTTCACCTTCTATACTTGTGTCTACATGAAATGAGCTCACAAAGATAATTCCTCTCCGTTTGGTATTTGCGTATATAGACACTAATCCTGTCAGCCTATGCTGAAGGTCCTGCACTTACATCAGTCTGAATGTGCCCTGACCCTCCTGCCTTTAACCTTCTAGCTTGTTCTTATCCACTTAAGACTTCAGACTTGAGCAGAGACTTTAGAAAGCTGTCACAAATTAATGCAGCTGTGATAGTATTCTGTTAGTATTTCTTGGAGCTGCACAGCTCTCCGGGGAACAAACCTTTGTTCCATAAATCCTGACAGACGGCTTCAATAAACTCTGGGCTGAAATCACACACCAACTGCACTTGGCAGATGATTTTAAAGGACTTGTAAATGTCACAATTAAGGGAATTTTGTCTGCGTTGATCTATTAAAAGGGACATTAGGTTGTCAGCGTTCTAGACCAGTCATTAATTTTATATACTGTTATTGCTATTTTCTAAGAATGATGCCAAACAGCTTCAGAACTATAGCCTTGAACTTTATATCTGCAATGTTTTTGTTAAAATATGGTATATTTTTTATTTTCATTTGAAATGCTCTTTCTGCTTCTACTGAGAAATGTTTACCAGGTGTATCGTGTCACACCTGTCTTGACTGACAAAGCAATTAATGTGGAAACAAATGAAATCAGTCAATCTGTCACCTTGTTGGTTGATAATACTTTTGCTAGTGTTGATAAAAATCTCAAACACAGCATGATATGTTCAGTTATCTTCGCTGCTGTGTGCACATGCAGATTCATTTCAGGCTGTGTGTGTGACAAACGGAGGCATGTTAACAGAATATTTTCAAAAGACAGCTAAATGATCTTCAAATGAGTAATGTGCTCATGTTTTATCTATGAGGGCATCAGCGGTGAGCATTAACACTTTTACTATCAGCTGATTGGAGGAGGAACTGAACAGGAAGAGCAACCTTTGCTACCACCTCTTTCTGTGACACCCATTCTGGGTTAAGGACTGTCTTTCTGTACCATCCTGTATTACACAAATAGGCACAAAGAGCATGCTGGGAGCTAAACCTTTAAACTGTGTTTTGTTGTGCTGCCAAAAGACAGAGGGGCAAACAGTTTTTTTTTTTTTTTTTTTTTTTTTACTGTCCTGTCTATCACTTTAAAAGCTCTTTAAGGTGGAGGCTTCAGGAAGTGACTGCCCACCATTAGCGCCTCCGTTCACACCTCCAGCAGGAAAATGAGATGCTTCCCTGGTGCTGTTTCACTCTGACTTACCGCAACATACAAACCCACAGACATAACCTGAGATATACTGTGAAAAGTGAATATTCTTCTTTATTTTTTAGTCTATTTTCTCCATTTACAAGGAACTCTAAACAATGTAACATTACCCATTTTAACAAAATAAAAACTTTACTGCGAATGAAAAGAAGAGAAGATCCACCTTACCTCTTGCCTTCAGCTCTGTGTTACCATGTAACAGCAGGAAACTCTAAAGAGGAGCACCACAAACCTGAGACAGACAGAGAGAGCGAAGGAGAGAGAGATAAAGAGAGAGAGAGAGAGAGAAAGCGAAAGGAGGAAGTGAGTCAACCTTGGGTGCCTCTGAGGAAGCTATCTTTTTTCATAAGGACAAGAGCATTAACAAAAAACATGAGAGGTTGAAAGGGAAAGTCCAATGAACAGATTTTCTTCATTCCAGTTGTCTTGGACACGTCAACATTAAAAGGTAATTCATAAAACTTCCCAAGACTGTAAGAAGTAAAAGTACACAAGCAGAACTCTCTTAGTGATGCTAAGTTTTGATCCTTAGATGGTATTTTTTATGGGGCAAAAAAGCAGCACAGACCAAGCTGTTAGCAATGTGGACTGAAAGGTACTTTTAATGTTACAGCTGGGGCTCCCCCCTAAAGCTTATTGAATCGAGACCTCCAGTTGTACACAGAGCGATGCAGGAGCAACAGCACTGCAGGCTGTAAACTTTGCAAACCAACTTTCAAAAGTACCACAAACTTTGAGCCAATTTAAATATCATTAGTCAGCACACACTGGAGTTCAGATGTCACGGTGGGGGTGGGGGGCCCTGAAGAGAGCTAAATTGGCCCACTGCTAAATGCAGTCAAGTGATTCTCAATTTAAGGCACAAAACATATTCAAAGCAGTCATCAAAGTTACAGTTGGCTGATCTGACGCACATTTCTCCAGAAATGATTGTTAAAGAAGTTAGCTTAACTGCTGTGACGACAGACACAACGTGTCATCAGGCCTCTTTCTGACTGTGCAGAAATCTGGTGTTTCCACACCATATATGAATATCAAACCCGAGTCTCCTTACAAGGAACAAATTGTCGCAACATTGTAAAGAAAAACCACATCCAATTCAACGGACAGAATTCTTAGTTGGATGACTTTGCACTTACATAGTGACACATTAAAAATAGGTCTTACAGGGTAATAAACACATGCAGTCAGACCGCTGGACAGGCTGACCATGGCACAGTCAACAGTATGGCCAGAATAGCTACAGCTCGAGAATAGCTTAAGTGAGCATGACCACAGCAAGTTCAGTAGAAGTCTAAGACTCAGGTGTCTGTCTTAACAAAAGTAATATTTCTCTCACCCACAAAATTAGCTGGTTTCCTGAGTGGCCATATTCTAAAACATAGATGTACTTTTTTGGTGTTTACAAGAGAAACCGAACTGGTTAAAAAACGGATGTGAGCTGTGAGGTTTAGGGGCCATAAAAGTAGGGTTTAGACAGAACCCCTAAATATGGGGTAGCAAGCTGTGTAAACCCTTGTCTGCCTCCAGAGGGAGCTGTGCAAAGTCCATTTGATGTCATTTGAGGCTATGCGCTTGGGGCTTAAAACTACAAATTGGGAAATGTAAAACATCTGCGTCGCATTTAGACCTCTGCAGCTCCCTTCTTATCCCCGCTTACGACTGCGGCTCAAGCAACATCAACTACTACCAGCATGACACACCCTCGTCTCCCAGTGAACTGCCAGTGGTCAAGTCCCACTGTGAGTAATGCAAGCACCAGGTTTAGACATGGAAGAAGAACGCATCAAGAAATAAAATAACAAAGGATGACATCTCTCACTCTGTTACAACAATTATGATTGTCATTACGTTACGAGATCTGAGCACTGACCTCGGTGAACAGAGTGTTGCCAAAACCAAAAGAACCAACGGCCAAATATACAAATACAAAAGCCAAGTTGTATCATGTAGTTTTCCTGTAAGTGTTGTCCGCTAATACCTTGTTTTTGTCTCTTTCACAGAATTCCTCTTGGAAAAACTCGACTGATTCACCGTGGAATATGTCCAGTTGAAAACTGATAGCATACAGACCCACTTTATGATCAAGAACAAATACCTTCTTTGCAATAACTCTTTCAGTTCGGCAGCTGTGCTTGTTTTCAGGAGACAGTGAGAGTGTTTGGCCTGATGATGAGGCTGGAAAGTGTCATGGCAGCTGCATTAACTTTTGAACCAAAGCCTGACAGAAAGTCATGACTGCTTGCTCAAAAGGTGGGCTTATCTTCAATAATACAGCTCTCATTTCTGTCTGGACCCTGAAGAAGCAGAACAGCAGCAACCCATATGCTGGCAAGAGTCTCCATGCAAGCATGTGAGAATCTTTATTTTACTGTCTGGATCTTTCTTCCTCAACTCGATCCCGCTTGTTTGTTAAATCTGACACTCTTTTCACCCAGAAATTTCCTTCCAGTTATGACTGATGAGCAGATTCATCTAACAGTTGCGTCAGGAATTTGCCAGGGTCCTGTGCGTGTCTCATTTTGCAGATGAGAAGGTAATCGACATGACATACGATTAAAGCGATGACCTCTTCATCAGGTCTGAGCACTGATCCACCTACTGGAACCAAACACATTAACCTGTGTCTCACCTCAAACCAAACTACTGGTGCCACCAAAAATAGGTTCTAATTATTAGAAAAAATTTCAACATCCTCCCTTGACTAGTGATTGCCAGTTGATGTTATGTGTGTTTTTTAATCAACAGAGATACTAGAAATTAGCACGGACGTTTACTGTAGGTCATTGTTGACGTCACATCGATGCTAACTTACCATGAAAGAAACTGTGAAGCACTGTTGGCTTGCTTTTCTGGAAACAGAGTGATGATACTTGAGAAGAGAAGCCTCTTAGAGAAGAGAAACCTCTCAAGTAGACAGAGGAGATTATTATCTCAGCTGGACAACTCACACATCTCCACACTGCCTCAGGAGACAAGTATGGGCAAATATAATGCGATCACATTGAGAAGCGCTGCAGAGTTTAGTTATATTTGGTTTGCAACACATTGTAAGGTGTAGCTTGTATATGCTTAAGTCCTGCTTAAGCATATGCACAATCAGACAGACACACACACACAAATTCACACACACACTTGACTTTTAGCTTGGCTCTCTCTTCAACCTTCATATCTTCATCCCTGGCTCGCCCTTCATCACTTATCAAACTCTTTTATCTTTATTGCCATTCTCTTTTAACTCAGTGAAAAAGACGTTGGCTCTAACTCCAAAGCCGTTCTAACATTTATGCATACTTTTTGTTTTCCAATTTGAATTTACTTCAAACTGCACTGCCAACACATTTTTCCTCTCCTCCTTCTCTCTCTCTCTCTCAGACACACATCAACACTGGATACTGCAGCTAAACCAATTCAACACCATGGTAACACCACCAGACTCTAATTTCAGTCTACTGATGAATTGCCAGTTAAGTGAATGAATCCACATTGGCTTCCACTGTTTGGTTCTACTCTCTCAGATACCAAACAACACACAGTTTCAACATCAATTTAAAACCGAATCATTCTTCTCCCTCAGTCTCTTCACACAACACTGGCAAGGATGCCAGGAACAACTACACTGGTTTTCATTTACACCCACTGTGCAAAGTCGTGGCAAACGGTCGAGAATGGCTGGATAAGAAATCAGGGGAATGTGTTCCAGATAGATCCAGTTACGCAACTGTTAAAAACAAACAAATCAAAACTCTGTCCTAACCCAGCTGAACAGGGACCTCCATACAGCCCAGATCGGCTAACTTTAAGTCTCTCTGATGATCTATCTATTCGTAATTGTGCAAGTAAAAAGCCTTAATACCTAGCAAAACTACATAAATTAAAATATAGGCGCTAACTATTTCATCCAACCCAATTCACTCAATATATTACATACCAAACAATAAACTCAATATGTACCTTTTTCAATTGGAGAGAACGAGAGTAAAACTGACTGTCTCTCTTAGGATGTGGAGCATTTTATCTTGAGCAGTTAACTCGTTGTTATTGTCCTTGAAAAAAAATCAAAAATTCACATTTCACAACGGCTGAGCTGTTTTTAGCGACTTAATTGGACACTAAATCTTCATTCAATACTTACCGCCTCAGATTTCTCCTGCAAGTATTACTCTATTCCAGCAAACCCTATCGCCAGAACAAATGTTGGCATTGTCTGTTCGTGCAAACCACATATACATACAAGGCCAACATTTTAGGCTATTGACCGGGCTGCAATTTTTATGTTTGGACATAAAATTGTGGTTAAGGCCTCGTTAAGTTTATACACAAAAAAACAGTTGCTTAGGGTTAGGAAAACATCATGTTTTGGCTTAAAATATCTGCCTTTGTCACCGCAATCACGGCTGCACATGTACAGACATCTCATTAAAAATACCCAGTTTGGTCGCAACAAAGGACGGTGAAATTACCCGGTTTTGTAAGTTGAAATACTGAAACAGTGTTCTGGAAGTGGTCTTGAAAAGAGGTCTGCTGCTTGTTCTGTGTCTCACTCACATGCCACCACAATTCTTTGTTTCCTCCTCATGAGAAAAGTCAGTTCTTGTGTTATCTGAACTATCTTACTCATAAATGTACTGCAGAAAAATTGCCGTAATGCATATGATACATGCATTCAATGTTTATGTGTTTTGCATATGCATACAATTCTAACATTTTATTCTGGAAAGTGGTCTGACCCTGAAGAGAGACAAATCTACAGCATCTGTCAAAATAGTATATGTATCATGTATTAATGCAAATCACAGCATCTGCTAAACAGCATTGATCATTTTGTGCAGCAACAAGAAAACAAAACAGCTCGAGAGCTTTTTTTTAAACTCAGTCTGTCAGCTCACACTTGGAAATAAGAAAAAAATTCTTTTTAACTCTACGCTTGGAGAAGTCATCAAAAAGAAATTAGATTTTTTAAGCCAAACCCTCAATGGTTTGTTCTGCCAAAGTCACAGAGTTTTAGTACACCATGAGCTTCGACACAGGCAGAGGTTCTGGGTTAAGCGAGAACAAGCAATATAAGTAGCAGACATCCTCCTCTGCTGATTGATTTGTTCCGATGAGCCTCACTTGTGAGCCAGCGCGCCTTTCATCACAACTTCAGCCATCATGGCAACAGCAACAATACAACATTCTCTTTTGATTTGCCCCTGAATCATCATCTCCAAAGCCTTTGTTGTGCTCCATCAGCTTGCAACTATCATAGCTCAGTATTAGCATTGTGTGTTTTAAAACCCAGCTGAGAGTCTGTTGTTTTTTTTTTTTAAATTCCCCAGAGCCTCAGAATATGCTGGTGTGTTCATTTAGCTGGCTCTGACATGAACAAAGAGAAATTAAACACGAACTCGTCTCACCCACTCTTTCCTCTGAGGAAAAACTGCCATAAATCAACGTAAGCGCTTCCTGTTAGGAAACTGAAGTGCCACCCACCATTCAAAGCAACCTTACCGCTCTCCTTTACACCAAAGCAGTGTGAATGCCAGAATCGAAAGGGCACGCACAAACAACATGCCACATGATGCTGCAGCTAGTTTCACTGTGTTTTAAAAGGACCGCACATGTGTTCACATGTATTATAAAAAAACTGTGAGCTCATATCAGCACTGATGACTGTTTACCAGAGAACACAAGAGGACTCTGGACATATAAATAACACTTTTACATCATTTACTTTTAATTAAATGTAATCATCTACACTAAATAATTATACATTATTATAATAATTTAAAACATTAACCTCTTTTAAAACTACACAGCTTACACCGTTTCACCTTTAGAAAATGTAGTTACACTTTACAATAATATGTATAATGATCAATGTCCTCTTATTGTAAAGTGCCACTTAAAATGTATTCTGTGAAAACCCTTGCAATCAATTTGTTTTGGTAATTAAAGCAGTTTTCATGGACTTCAAGCCTTTTCATGTTGATTTTCACACTGTGTGAAACCAACAGCTGCCAGCAAAACTGATGTTTAATATCTACATTTTAATTAGAGGCTTTAGGGCACACTGTGGTTGATTAGTCATTTAGCAATCATTCATTTATTTAGTAGTTAAATCAGTTATTAGTTTTTGTTGAGACACTCCCCCTGATCGGACCTGGCTGAGGTTTTGCTTTTTGCTTTTGACAGTCAAAAGCTAAAATTAAGGTGTGAGTGGTATTTCAGTTCCTGTGGTTCTCGCTAAAATTGTGAGACCGGAAATAGGATTTTTAACTGTAGCCATAGACAAAATAACAACAATCAGACCAAAAATTGTACAATGTGCTGTAATTTAAGAGTCATCCACTTCCTTCAGCTTTTATAAGCAAAAGTTTACTCACCTACAGCTTTCTGACTCATTTTTCAAATGTAATTTATTAACGTCATTACCATAAATTGAATAACAACGACGAATACGACAGGTTGTGTTTTGGCTGGCAATATGAGTCATACACGGTGAACTGTCTCTTGTATTTATGTCAACTTTCAACTTTCACACTTTTAAAAATCCATGCCTGTTCATTGAAATGAGTTGATAGATGTGTGGTGTTTAGTCTTTATAGGTGTTAATAATCATTAGTTCCATCATAGTTTTGATGGTACACTTTGGATCATGGTTGGTAGGACCATGAAGTACAGACATGACATGACAAAGTAACTGACAATAACCTGCAAAACATAGTGTCCTTACTTAAATAACTCCTATTTCTTCTGGTGTGAAACACCCACCGACTTCTTAAAAATACAAAAAACTCATTATACAGAAAAACAGAGTTGGTGAGAGTTGTTTTTTTTTCTTTATCTGGAAGCTTAGTTAAACTGAGAGCCTGAAACTGAAAAGCAGTCACTTCCACAATGTTAACGATCACAGTCTCAAACTTAGTAAATTGCTTGTAAAAGCAATATATAGACTGTAATGTGGTTTGCTGTCCTCTTCATTTGACTAGGTAAATAAAGGACCCCAAAATAAGCTCAGTGCACTGCCTCCCCCCCCCATGCCTCCGTGCTATATTTCAATACTCCTCTGCTCTCCTCCCTCCATCTCTCCCACAGTCAAACCGCTCCATGACAGAGGCTATGCATTATCACACCCACCCTGAGCCGCCAGCATTTATAAATAACATCTCAGAGTAAAACTGTCGGGTGTAAAATTGAGCTCATAATTTACATCTGGTGCAAGTCCAGCACACATGATTGCATCTATTTTCCCAGCAACTGTGGCTCATTCAGGGATATTTTTAAAAATAAAAAGCACCTTTAAAGGCCGTTCTGTCACCTGCAGGTACAGCAGCTTGAATGTGAAAAAGATGTTTGTGATGAGTTTAAATTGATGGGCTGTTTCTGAAAAGTTGGAGGACAGCGGTGGAGTCAAGGGGCAGGGTAGAAGTGCACCGTGGTGCAGAGCAGCAGTCAGGACGCGACACATTATCCCAGCCAGGCCAAACATCCTTATTACATC
This sequence comes from Acanthurus lineatus, assembly GCA_029814665.1. Classification (NCBI taxonomy): domain Eukaryota; kingdom Metazoa; phylum Chordata; class Actinopteri; order Acanthuriformes; family Acanthuridae; genus Acanthurus; species Acanthurus lineatus. The sequence goes on from JAPZDV010000009.1 coordinate 5,719,235, forward strand.
ACCCGCACCGATCTGGCCAGCTGCTCTTTTGCATGCAAAGACTACAGCACGGACAAAGTACATCTTGTCAACTCATCAACTTTTTCAGCAGGTCAATGACACAAACACAAACATTTTCCTGAATCAATTCCAGACTGTGTGACACAATGTGAAGTCCCCTTTCATGCTAACTTCAAGCTTACAGGGGCATTCCAGTATTTTAAAAACTGGGCTCTATTTTTACATGTTTCGATGTGCGAGTGACTGGTCCAATAGACACCCTGAGGGAGGAGCCACAACACGACTGCAGTGACAAAATTATTAAACAGATCTCTACAGAGGCGTGTTTGTCTGAGTAAACTTCTTTTTGTTTTAATGGGAATCCTGCATGACTTTTTTAAAGTCTGAAGTATTTTAGAACAAGATTTTTCCTTGAGCAAGCATTAAATAAAAAAGATTTTACTCTTTAACAGCAAGGTTTGTCTCTGCGGAGATCTGATAATTTTGTAGTAACAGTTGCATCCTTTGAGTGGAAAAAAAAAAATCAGTTTTAGGGACGTAGTAAAGAAGGTTGTAGGTGCCTCAGAGGACTACAATGGAGCCTTTGCAGCCATGTCACAGCTCCTTCCTGAAGTTATCCACTGGAGCAAGTTTTAAAATACAAGGGTTCACCTGCAAGATTCAAGGTGTGGGGGCGCATTAGATTTTACTTTAATTCAAAATTAGCAGTTGGGCCAGATAAGTGAAACATGACGCACTTTGACCTAACAGTGTCTGAAGTATTTGACAGATAAAGGTTGAAGCTGACGTTTGAATGAAACAAAAACATTTAACAAACACATTACAACTGACAATTGACTGAATGTGACAAATGTAACTGTCAGTTCATGCTAAACACCCAAAATTAAAGATAGAAGAAAACATGGCAGACTTGTTGACAAAGAGGAGCACATGACAAGCAAATGCACAAGGAGCTCAAAGGGGGAGAAAGACGACTTCAAGAAGGTCTTTGTGCTGTCCAACCTGCCCTGAGGTCCTGTTGCTATGCTCCAACTCACATCCCATCATGCTGTCAACATGAGGAGGATCATTTATTCAGTCAGTAACGTGTCTGTCTGTATGTGTGTGTGTGTGGGTGCACATACACAAGTGGAAGGTGGTTTGTGTACTGTCTCACATTTGAATACATCTGGAAAAACCTTAATTAAAAACGTCTCGCAAGACTAAATTAACATTAAAATAGAAACACATTTGATGGGTAAATAACATCGTGAGCAGAGCATCTCTGCCCGCAGGCCTTCCCTGTCAGCCACAGTGTCAGCTCCATGTAACAGGCTAAACAAGGACCAGAGCAAAATATAGCTGTCACCATCGCACCCTCACATTAGCAAGATGAGCTAATTTTTGGTCTGTCAGATGGACGGGGCCGAGACTGTGCTGACAACCAGTCAAATGTGCATCCATCAGGAGTGCTGCATAACTTCTGTTTTCGTGTGACCGTCCGTGTCTGCATGTAAGCCAGATTAGTTACAGCCTGTCAGCCGACGGAGTTATGGCCCTTTTGAATTTTTCCACTGTTGTGCAGTAAGTGAACGTGACGCAGTTTCAGAGGACAACTGGGTTATTAAAGGAAAAACAGTGTTAGAACACATTTTATCCTATAAGTTTCTCACACAGATGCTAAAGCTTTAAAAGTTGTGTAAAATTGACGGTTTTCAAAATATGTGATAAATAGACTGTGAACTCATCAGACAGCTGACGGTAACTGTGAAAAATTAGAGAAATCTTTAAGTTGAACAAAAGTTCACCAATCAGGGTAAGCTGGTTTCATGTTATGTTTAGTCACTCTTTCAGACTTCCTTCCTCAAGCTCTGAGTGAAGTAAGCCCGAAAGTTACAGGAGACATAATTAAAACACGTAACTACTTTGAAATAATTCCGGGGATTTCTCTAGTTTCGTTGAAAACATTTGGGTTAGTGTGAGGACACGACTCAACAAAATAATGGACAAAGACATAGTTGTTCTCAGACGTTTTGATATGTAAATGTTACATAATGTAAGTTTGAAACAGACACCAAATGATTAAGGACAGCCAGAAAAAATGGGCGCTTACGCAAACACGCAAACACACACACACACATACACACCCACACACACACACACACAGGCCAATAAATTGGAAAATAACCAAGGGTGATAAAGGGAAATGCCAGTGGTGTGACTTAATGAAAATGGACCACATAAAAGACGTAAAGGTCCATTCAAAGCTACAGAACTTTTGCCTGCTGCCACAGTATAATTTGTTTTGAGCGTAAATTCATGGTACAGGGTCAGAAGGGTGAGGCAGTAAACGAACGGAGTGTTACGGGTCAAAATGAAACAATACCAGAGGAGGGAACTGATTAGATATTTTTGATACCATTTCTATTATTGATTCTGCTTATTGGTCTGGTTCTTTATCAGTTTTCCTGTTGAATCCTGCTCTTAACTGTCATCATCTAAATTGGATGAAAGAGGAGAATATTAATATAAAATTCACTTCAATTATATTTTCTTAGCTAAACTCAGTAAAGGCTGTAAAGTTATCATGACATAATATTTACCCTCAGTAACAAACATGCTACTCGTCTGGGAAGCAGTGGCTCGTATAGAGTGTCAAATATATGAAATTCCTGTAATTTCCTGTAAGTTGTATAACAAAATGTCTCAGCATATTGATGGTGTTTCCACTCTTACTTTAAACTATCATTTTACAGACATTAAAACTAGCCCCTCTGTCATCTTGCTGTATGAAATAAAGCTATGCTTTGACTTTTCCTTCCTCTCCGCCATGACTCCTTCTTGATGAGAAGAACTAGCTGGAACTGGAACTAGTTCTCAGTTTCTAAACCTTTACAAGAGAGCTTTTTAGCAGTATTCAGTGAAAAGACTTAAAATGAGTCACTCATCTTATATTAAATATAAAAAAAATAGTATTTCATCTCTGCAAAGAGAAACATCACAAAAAAAACCAAAAACAGATTCGGTCAACTTCCAGCTTGTGTTTGACATGATGTCAACAAAATAAATGATTGTTAATAATTTGCCAATGTTTGGGAAATATCAGAGTCTTTCTTTTAAGGCACAACAAATGACTGTAAATAATGACTGACTGATCAGCGGATCAGACAGTCGGTTTGAGGAAACAGAAGGCAGAACAGCCTGCTGTTATCATGTTCAAACACAAGCAATTCTGCACTAGAGAGCTGAAATTTTGCCTTTTGTATTGTGCGCTTAGACACACAGACACACACAAAGACACACTTCAGAGTGACAAAGACAGATCAAATGTAATTGTGTAAAGAGGAAAGAGAAGCCAATGCATGCCCCCAGGTAGCCAGTTACCCACAATGCAGCAGCGGGAACCTGAGGATGCTCTTTGTCTGCTGGCTGTGATCATGAGTCGCTACAAATAAAAGGACAAGATAGTCTCTGACAGCCATTATAAAGCCACTTTCTCACAGGTGATCAATAGCCTGATAGGGGGTGGGGGGGTTGTTGGGCAGATATCGTCAACACTGTGGCAGACGTCGGGCAAATATCTGTGTGTCTCAACAACTGAGCGTTTGTCTTCCTCTAAAAGACGCTCGCTGAACACAAGCCTGCTGTGAAGTGAGTTTAAAGTGGCGGTGTATTGAAAGTGGTAGCTTGGATTGTATTTATATAAACAGTGTAAGTAGTGTTCAGGCATAAGGATGTGGGATTGTGCTCAGACTCCTGGGGGCTCCACAGACAAAAAGGGATATAAGTTAACATGGTAAAGACACCAGAAACATGTCTAGAAAGGGGTTTTCAAAGTGTGACATCACCTTCTTGCTTTCTTACCTACAACTCCACCTCCCCATCCTTCAACCCCTCTGCCAATCATCTTTAAGGGGCGTAAACATTAAGTATAGTGTTGTCATTGATTCTGAGGGTGAAGCTTGTGTCTTGTTGTTTAAGCCCGTATTTGTATACATTTTAGCAAAGTGGTGCAATTAAAAGTGTACTGAGTTAGCTAACGGCACTTCCTGTTTGCAGCGTAATCATGGATGTACGGTCAACTATAACTGGTTTACTTTAATGATTATGAAAACTTTAAAATATAAAGTTTCTCAGGCTAATTCTGGAGTTCTTGTAAGTGTTTATTTTTTTAATGATTTCTCAGTAGATTTATGAATGTTTCTTTAGGATGTACACTGCAGATAACAAATTCCTCAAAGAGATAAAGGTCACTGAATCTAAAAATGGATTTATCATTTCTGAGTGTTTTTGTTCACCACATAGTTTAAAAACCTCCGTTCTACTGTAACCACACACTGACAAACAGAGCATGGTGGGAAGATACGACCATGGGCATTAAAGCTGCAGTCACAACACTTAAACAGCAAACCTGTGTACACACATGTAAGCGTACTCTCACTGACTGAACAAGTACAGTAAAGCCAGTTGAAAATAAAGTTATTATTCACAAGCTTACAGTTGCTCCCCTGGGGATGTGGGACTCATACATTATTATGGTGTGACGGCTAAAACGCTCAGAGGGGGCAGAGCAGAAAAGCCAAAAAGAAAACCACTGAACTGAGGGGAGAGATGAAATCCTGTTTCGATTTATCGACTTCTATACTGTAATAAATAAAAACAGTGAAAAAGGAGATTAGGCATCTGCATGTCACTTTAAACTGCACAATGCCAGAAATGAAGAAAATCATTTTAACAAGACACTGAAATTAAATTTCTGATTTATAGTTTTAAAAATGTGCATTTGCTTTCGGGCATTGCAAAAAGTGACTGAGGAGCCATGAATATCTGTGTAACCAACATAATGATTTTTTTTGTTATTGTTGAGTCTTGTGGTGCCATTAATGTTCTTTGCAGTGTTTTCTCTTCCACTGCCTGCAAAGTGTGCCCCGCCTAACCCTGACAGTCATGTCAAATCAAGACAGTTTTATTTTATAAAGTGCCAAACCACAACAGAAGTTATCTGAGAGGAGTTTTTATAGAGAGCAGGCCTAGACTGTGCTCTCTCTCTGCAATATGTTTATGCTATTTGTCTAATTTATGAGAAGCTGTTTCAATTCAGAGTCACTACTGCATGTCAAATACAATCCGGCTATTTTGTCTTCTCTCCTCTTCTGCTTTGTTCAGTGGCAGCCTGGCCCACAGTAACCACAATTTTCTTGCCCAAATCTAACAAATAACAAATCTCACACCTCAGATGCAAAATAAGGTGAGTCATTCCCAGACCCACAGAAGGTCACATTAAAAAACACAAAAATCACAATTTAGACTTAGTGAGGGTAACAAAAAACATGAAATAATTACAGTTTAGACCCACTAGAGTGCCTGTGCATCGCTCCTGCCTCCTTGATAAAACATCAGGTTTTAACAATCTGTTATTTCTGCATCACTGGAGCTGTGACTGAGCACAGCAGCCTGCAGGCTGAGTGATGGAGCAGCAGTCAGTATGAAGAGGAATCAATCAGGGAGTCATAATATACTGCAGGTGACAGCACCCTGCTGGACTCTGCCGGACTATCCATCAGCCCGGAAACTAACGACGTGTGTCATCGGCCTGCTTTACAACCACAAGCAAATCTGATACATGGCTGCCAGGGATATGAGTCTATATGTACCTCAGTACACGGCAGTTTGTGCAGCAGAGGTGCATTTGCAGAGACTTGTTTTGGTAACAGAGAAGCCTTACTCACTACTGATGACATGTAGAAATGGTGGCCTTTTGCAACCTTGTAAGAGCAGCAGACTATTTAAAGGAGTTGGACCAGTAGAAAGACTGCAATATCCTTTCATTCTATTGTAATCATCAGGTTAAAATCCCCGAGTCAACTGTGAATACAATTAAACTCAGAATGTCTTTATTCATTCACAAAAAACATAGCATATGTTTATAATTACAAAAGGAAATATTTCAAATGCAAATGGTGTCACTTGTGCCAACCAGTGTCTCATATTTGTTTAGCTGTTTCTCACATTAGATGTCCCATTTTGGAATAAAACTTACAAATGCACTCCATAGCTACACACAACCACTATGTGCTGTCACCTGGTACTTTACAGTGAGAGACTGAGTGCCTGTTGCAGATCTGTATTGCTGTACTCTCTGTACTCACTGAGTCTCTGGCAGTGTGACCTCATTGTGCTCAGCTGGCCTGCTAGCCTCTGAATGCACCACCCTAAACCCCTTGCAGCCAGAACTCGACCAGCCAATGATCTGCTTTGTTCCCCCGGCTCACGCTCTCCAACCATCTGGACAGACGTCTAAGAGCAAGTCAGGGTATTTGAGGAGAAACGGCTGGAGCCTATGTGTGAAAAGGGAACTGTGCGGCTTTAAAATACTTGCAAGTGTGAGAATAAATCTCCTGTTAGTTCAAGTTCAGTGCATTCTCATATTGCATGGAAAGTGCAAAGAACAGTTGTTCTGAGGTCACAACAACTTTTAATGACTGAATTTAAGGATGAAAGTGGGCTACAAGGTTCAGACGGTTTGATATATGAGCATTTAAACCAAGCAACGTACATCTTGTCACAGTGCATGATTTTTCACAGTGTGCACTGCAGATAAAGATCTGTAAAGACACTGATATAAACACAGAGCAGAGATGAAACAGCAACCAATCAGTGTGTTTACGTGTGTGTATTTGTTTACTGTAAAGCGACAGATACAGATATCTTGCAAACAGCTGACATAAGCAACAGCTGAGCTCTGCTGTGTTGTCGTCACGCTGCACTCACATTAACTCAAAAGACAGTCAAGACACTTCACTACAATGTTATTCAAAAAGGACAATGCATTGCCAAAATGATTTTATTTCGTGCAATATCTAAGTAACTTCAAAGCATGTGCTTACAAGAAGTGCTGATAAGAGGTGAGCGATATGAGAATAATAGATCGTGAATGATTGAAGTGTCTGGGTTAAGTATCATGCTGCAGTGTGTTGCAGGTCTGTTGCTTGTGAGCACATCCAAAGTCGTTCTTTGAGCCAAAACACGAAATCATACTACTTGTTAACCTGTTTCACGCCTGTCTAGAGGAATATCCAAAAAAACAAATAATAGGTCTATAACAGATACAATGCATTTCTCTTTATCCCCTTTTAAATTGTTAATGTAGCGGCATGGATGAAAGAATTCAACACCTGGACAGAACTGATTTGAATTTACGAAAACCGAAAGAACACAATCAGCTTTTTGCAGAGATCGCAAAGATAAAGTTTGCACGATGGATGACAATACAACAAACCTTTCAAAAAAAAAAAAGCACCCGAAACAATATGCAGTCAAACAGCAAGGGGATTCCACATGCGTGCAGCTACAACCACACAAGAAGAGCTGACAAAGCCAAGAAGTGTATCTGTTCAGAAATCATTTGCAAGGACATATTAAAATGTATTTTTTAAACGGGGAAAGTAGTTCAGTCGCACTGCTAAGTAGCCTGCAAATTTTTTTTTAAAAAACCACCATGAAAAAGAATTGTGGTAAGATCAGAGACTGTGATTCTTCCTGACAAAAATCACTGCTGACCGTCTTGTACCTACTGTGGTCAAATTAAGTAGCTAATATAATTTTAAAAAAGCTCACAAAACGCTCGAGATAATTATTTGGTCATTTTTAGTTGTTGTGATGTGAAATGATAAGGCCAACAGAAAACATCCAAACTGCCCTTAAATTCACTGCCTAAATTAATGAAGAGGCTTGAAATGGGCGAAAAGAGCTGACAAATGGTTCAGACTCATGATCTCCAGCATGTTTGTTATTCATTTTTGGCATGAATGAAAAACAAATGGCTGCCAACCAATTGTTTGCTTTAAAAAGCAGCTGGCAATAGTGTGTAAAGTTCACACTATCTCTGCCTCTTTCCCCACAACAGGAAACAATAAAAAAAAAAAACTCGAAATCTTTTATCCTTCTTTTCTCTCTAAAGTGAATCTAGAGAAATTTAAGGCAGCATATCTCTAGTAAGAATATGCATCATTATTCTCCAATATTATCTAGCTCAAACTATGCATTTATTAGAATATATGTCATATTAATAGTTATTTATAGATAGATAGATAGATAAGACAGACCTCTTTGTCAGTTAGCTGTCACTTTCACGGCTTTGAAAGCTGTTGTCTGAGCCAAAAGACAATGTATCACAAAAATAAAAACCGTTTAACAGAATGATACACATGACAGAAGAGAGGAATCACACTTAATATTATTTACAGCAGTGAACTTCTGCATTTGTCTTATCTGTCTCTGCCTTGTTTGCAACACTGAGAGCCCACTGAGCTTTACTCTTCTTTTGGATTTTGAACTTAGTCCATGTCACATTTCTGTCTTTGTGTATGCATGCACAGTGGACTACAGTATGAGTCTGTTTGTATTTGATTGTCTACATGTGTGTCTGCACATATATGTGCATCCATGCATGCCGGTGTCAACTACAGAGAACCAGTGGGCGACATTATATAATCTGAGGCCCGAGGGGAGCGTTAAATGTGGACATGGCCTGAAGCTCATGTCTGCGGCAGCAGGAATGTCAGCATGTTGGAGAGGAGCCACTTTTGGAGCAGAACCCTGCAGCCAGAAAACCACTGAGCAGAGACAAACAGCAGGGACAACCAGCCAGACAGTTGTCCCCGTCCAGCGGTCTGCAACAGTGAGACATCAGCACAGGATAGTGTTAGTCCACTTGTAAAAACAGATATTAGTTTTAAGCCCGGCCTGCCACCCTTTAAGCTGCCAGCATGCTTAATGAGAAGTGTTTGTTGGATAGTAGGAAAGCTTCAGAAACCCCCCCAACTCCCTCCACAATTTTCCTATGTGGTGGATCTGACAAGCTCTGAGAACATTCACGCCCAACTCATGCTGTGACCGGCCAGCTGTGCAGAGATGAGACAGGAGCCTTCTTTTCCTCGCTCAGTTTTGTCATTCTTGACACAGCTATTTCAGGGGTTGTGTGCACCTGGCATGAGAGGCATTAATATGTGTCTTTGGTGATTTAATCACAAGCAAACAGCTCTAAGTACAGATGTGAAAGCACTCAAGATGTACCGAGGACATAGCCCAGCCCACGTTGAAGGTATCTTGGACGCATATGAGTACATTCTTTAAGCAAGCGCGTCCGCAAATGGCTTTTTACGGAAACATCGTGATGAAATCTTCTGACACCTGAATCAATGAATACGTTATTCATGTGGCTGTCTCTGGTGTTTCCAATTTTAAGACTGGACAAATAAGAAACAGGCTGTTCTGCCAAACTTCTCACAGTGAATTTAAACATTTGCTTCTGGAAAATGGAGCAGTGACAAATCGCATCATCATCATTATGCTCAAACATTCCCCATATCGCTGATTCCTCTGGCTGCTTGCTGCTTCAGTCAGGACCTCAATCTAACTAAATGAAAGTTGCCTTTGAATCCATGTCTTTCTTTTACAAAGGAGGCTACTTACAAAAGTCTTTTTGTTTTTCATTGTGCAATAAAAAAACCAACAGAGAAGCTCTTTGATCTTAATGACCAACTTGCAGACAACATGCATGGAGCATAAAGGTTTTAAAAAAAAAACCCTTCAAAATAATCACCACACAAGAAGCTTAACCTACATACTGCATGAACTGGAGAAAAAGAACATGAAACAGATCCAGACAAATACCTTCACTCATCCATGTGTTAGCCGAGGGCATCTGGGGTAATTGTCATAACGTCCCGTCCCCTTCTGTTCTTAACCAAACACATGCAGTGGGAACTCTAATCTGCTAACACAGACCTTTGGCATCATCTTGGTATTAACCCCAACTGCTGTGTCATTTCCACATGCACGCAGCATTGACTGGATGTTTCTGCTTTCTGCCTCACAGACATGTAAAAAACAAAGGCTGGACTACTCATTAAGTTGCAGATACAATAAAGAACCATTATGACCCTTTTATTCATCATATCAGCAAATAAATTAGAGATTAAATTTGTAACTATTTGTGGGTAATACTTTTTTTTTTGGCTCGATATTAGTCAAAATTATACACAACCAAAACAAGAATCATTAGAAGTCACAATTCTTCATCTCTGATTAGAGAGTTCCTCTTTTCCTGAGCTAGTGGAGCAGAGCGAAGCATTAGCATGAAGCTATTGTTCAGAGTCAGGACCTGCAACAGGGGCCCCTGCACCAGTTTTTCCAGGCCTGGTAACAGGGGCCCATGAAGAGAAGACCAACACTAATTAGCACTTGGCACAGCTATACACATACACACACACACACACAAACACACAAACATACACACAGATTCTCACAGAAAAATCTTAAAGACCATCTATATAAAGTTTTTATGTAATGGAATAATCTGGATGTGGGAGGTTTGCATAACATTTCTGAGTGAAATAAAAGCGGCATGTTACATTATGCTTTGTCAACAATTCACACTGTGTATAATATGCAGATTAACACAAACTGTGCCCAATAAACTCATCTACACAGCTGAATAAATTGTTTAGTCCTTCTACGCATGAGGATTAATATAATCTGACTTTAGCAAATGTATTTTAATTACTCTTCACAGTGAAAAAAAAACTGCTGTGGTGCTGAATTAAAAAAAGTGAAGGACTACATGAACAATGCAGAGCTGAATTTGAATTTTTAGGAGGAAATGTTGTTTGAAATCATATGTAATAATGATAAAAATTATGAATTATATACTATGAAGATGTTTACAAAAAAAAATCTATCACACCTTGATCCTCCCTTCAGCCCCCCCTGCACACCCATGACAGTTGGCCCCCTTCCTTTTATGCCAGCCTTGTTGTTTTCTCAAACAGCACATTAAATGCCATCTGACAAGTGAACAAACATCATAGGGGCCCTCTGTGTCCAACTGGGACCACAGAGCTGGAAATGCCCCAGACAGGACCTGTAGGAGGCAGTGTGTGTGGGGGGTCAACGAGAAGCTGTGCTGAGGCCCCAGATGAGGTTGTTGTTTACATATTCCTGTGGTAGGGCAAATGAGGGGGGCCTGTTGTAAAACCCCCCTGGGCTTGAGACTGGATTTCATAGAAGCTAGTGCTGTCTGATGGTAGGACACAGGAGGAAATGAAACCTTTTAGTGGTGAATCTCAGAAAATGAAAAAATTGTATTTTATTATTTCTGGACCAGGCGTGAAAGTAGGCAGGCATGAGTGCATCTCTGTGAGTGGGACTGGGGATTTCCAGTGAAAATGGGAACATACGCCTCATATGTACATTAAGTGTACCTTTTTAATTTGGAAATATAAAATATTATTAAAAACTCAGATTCTCATTTAAAAAAAAAAAAAAACAGGCAAAAGCTGAGCCTGGAGCCAGAAATCCCCCTTTGCAAAACAAGATGCTCCAGCGGGTCAGAAGCAACGGCATTGTGTCGACTCCTTGCTATCACAGCTGCTCAAAATGTCGCTGCTTATATCACGGGGGTGGCTGATAGGGTGAATGAACTCTGACTCAATAACAATGACTAACAGATGCAAATGTGGCTGTATGGGACTTTAACTATCCACTGTCCCATTCTGTTGCTGAATAATGTCAGCTCCTATATGGAATGATGTAATGATATTATTTGTATAAATATATACATTTCTGTAAGCATTATAACACATTCAATCTTCCTCTATTCATTATTAGTCTATTACTGCAAGACTTCCTTTTCTTTCTCTAGTTCAGATGACACCGTGCCCACCTGAATGCCTTGATGGCTGCACTAGGATAAATTATGAATAGCTCTTATTGGAAGAGGGAGCCAGATTTCTTAGCAGGACGTCAGCTACCTGCCTGTCCATTCTTTCTAATGTTGTAAAAGCAGCTCCTATGTAATTTCATTCATATAGTTTCATTGTATAGCTTTGCTTGGTTGAATTACATTTCTATCCAACCTGGCTGACTGTGTGTAACTTTCAGTCATTGCCCTGCAGATGTATAGAAAGAGGATCTTGCTGCACACCCCCAGCTGGTTCGGACTCGGCCGTCCTGCTGCGTAAGGAGTTGGGCGGAGATGACCATGCACTGCGTGAGCTCACATCCATAAGGAAGGTCCAGGCAGTCAAATCAATGCTATTCATTATTTGGAATAAAGGGTGTGCTGCTAAATTAGTTTAGCAGAGCCAATCGCTTGACATTCACATGTGATTACATTTGTTAGCCCTGCTTTAACAAAGTTAACCTGGGAAATTCTATACAAATTCACACCTAATTCATTTGTGCTTGAATGTCCTAACTCTAGTAACCCGGATATCAAGGGCATGTGTTTTTTGTCCATTTTTTCTCTGAGCCATGCAGACTAAACCTTTGTGAGCTAAATGCTAGCTCATGCCCTGAGATTCAAGAAGAGTGTATGTGAATGTGTGTGCACTGTGTGCTTTTTTGTGTGTTTTTGTGTGGCAGGTGGAGCGAGGGAGGGTGGTAAGACAAATAGGGGTTATGTGTTGTTTCAACATCTTCGAACTGGTCTAACAACATCAGTGGCAGGCAGCAACTAAATGAAAGAGTGCTGTTAGTTTTGTTCACCATTGTTATATTTAATATTGCCTTCTCTCTAGTCTCTAATAGTCTCTGTATTTCCCCCTTTGTATTTTCTTTCTCTTCTGTCCTCTCTCCTCCGTCAGTGCTCCTGTAAACACCAGTGCAGGCAGTTTTTGAAAGCTCTGCCCTTTGAACTTCTCAGCATGTCATGTGTCAGAGGTCAGATAGCTGCAGTTTCTCACACACAGTATCTGACCCAGTCACCAGAGCTCTGGACCCATCCCCCCTCACACTGTTGCTCCCCTTACCATGTCTCTCCTCCCTTCATGGCAAGCTCAGAGCTTCAGTAAAGGTCAACCCCACCTCAGCCATAGAGGTTTCTGCCCCTGAGCTACAACAGCACCAGCACCGCTTAAACAGGACTGGATTTACACATTAACAGCCTATTTCATTAGCTATCAGAAGGGAATTATTAAATTAAACTAAAGGTCATCAAGTTAGGACAATAAAATTATCCTTATTTTGATTTTCACAGTCTCTAACGAGATATTTCATTATCTGACGAATTTGCAATGCTGAAATAAGGACACCAGCGTTTTGTGTTCCACAGGTAAATTTTTCTTGTTGGCTGAACAAGCAAAACAGAAAATCTGCCTTTGAGTTTTCAGCCTTCACAGATAAAAGAAATCTATTGGTCTGAACAGCAGTTAGCAGTTGCCTCTGGGTAAAAAAATGATTCTAACAAGGCTCGATGATTGGTCTGGATTCTTATTTTAGCTTACTGATCAGCTCCCAAGCACATTGATTAAGCATTTGCCTCCTCTTTGGTCAAAACACCACATTCAAGGTAAGTTTGCATGAATTTTCTTTCACTTCTTAGAGAATAAAGAGACTTTGTAATTGCTTGCATAAACCTCAGTGTTCAAATGTGTTTTATTGAAAAACAGTCACCATCCCACGAGCATGCAAAGCCTGCATTTATTTCTCTTAAACTTTACTTAAGCTTGACAGTAAACTTGTGTCTGCTAGTAAACTACTGAAACCAGAGCCTTGAGAAAAGCAAATAACTGACCTCAGACAGAGCTTCAGGAGCTGCATGAACATTTGCAAACCAATGCAGGCACTGCTAGTTTAACAAAAGGTAATGTTCATGGCAACAGAAGCATACACAGAGTGAATCATGGAGCATTAACATACTGAAGTATGTATGCAGTATCCAGGCTGAGGCTCCGTCATCAACATGTACTGATGCAATACTGCAGGAAGCAGAGAATTTCCCTTTGCATTGTCAGGATTTAAAATACCTGCTAAACATGAAGACTGTGGCTGACCACTACCAGACAAGTGACGTCCACAGCTCAGTTTCATGAAGAAGTCCGACTATGGTTTGAACTTTTCCCCTTACACTTTGTGGAAGCCAAAACATCATTAGTGTCTGACAACACAAAGTCTGTTATCACACACCAACGTCTGAGTCTGCTGAACACATTTTACTAATAATAAGGTTCAGACATCATTAATTAATTACACTAAACATAATTATTTTTTCAATGTGATGGCAGGTGCTTTGTTTTTGTTTTCAGGTTATCAAGCTAGCTTTATGTGACTATCTGACTTCATCCATTTTGCACAAGCAATACCGGTTGGCTGGCAGAGAGGACAAAAGAGGAGAGAGCTGTGATGGTACAAAAGATAAAGGAGTCTATTTTATTTTGTCATATGAAGTCCATTGTTAATAATTTATGCACTAAACAATATTTTAATTTAGAAATAGCTGTTGTGTCCTTTCAATGTTTTACGTCATTGTACAAAGCACGCCCTTTTATGTAGGTTTCTTCCCGCACAGTGGCCAACACACAGTGTCCTAATAGATGGAGAAATGATCAACCAATAATCCAAATGTTGTACTGTGACCAGTCGCTTGTGACGGGACGACCATCCTTTACAAATAGAAAAACAGGGCAGAGCTTTTATCTCTGCCACATTAAGGAATACAAAGGGAATCGGCCTTATGGTGCTGTATGCATGGTAGCGTCTGAGTGATTACGGTAGTGGCCCAGAGATAATCTGGATAAGCTGAGCATGGACACTGAAGTAACACAGAGTGCCACAGTCACCCACCCCCCACCCCCCCCCCCTCATTCCCCAGCTTCCCTGCATGAGATGATTTCCTCATTTCACATTGTGTCGATGTTAAATCTATGCATTATGCCTCAGAGGTTTGAGATCAGGTAACACGTGACAAAAAAAATGCATCTGCGTCCTACTCACATCCTACTTATCTGCATGTTTGACCACTAAGGTTCAGCCTAAACAAAAGGTATGGTTCCTCACTTGCAAAACCATCTCAACAGCCAAATGTAGGTAATGTCAAAAACTGCCTGTTACTTTGAGCAAATAATTCCATATGCAAGATTCTTGTGCAACGTGGTAGAAAAAAGACATTCAATCATTAGTAGCCAGGCAAAAGCAATGAGAACAAAACTAGCTCAGTGGCCATTTCTATAGTTCATTCATCTTAATATATGAACTCCCTTGCCATTTGTCTATTTGTATTTGTAAGAGGAGTTTTATAGGTATTTCAAGCTGCATTTCAATAAAGAACTATTAAAGACACATGTTCCATGGTTCAAAGAAGCCAGTCTTACACTAAAAAGGGAATTTAGAGGAGAACAGTACAAACCCTTCAGTGCTAGGCATCTATTTATAACTCACAATTCTATACACATGCTGCCTCGTGGCTAGCTGTGTGCAAAACAAAAGAGCAGGGATGGCAGATCATGGGGGAATGGAAAATGTGTTTAATGAGATCTGAAGATAATGTCACACACCATGAGCCATGGTGATGCTAAACAATGTATTAACACAACATGCACACAATGGCTTTTCCAACGCCCCCCCCCTTCTCACTGTGTATATTTAACAGCGCATGTGATTGACTCACACAGCCAAACACCTCAAAAGGGGGAGACAGCAACAGATGGGATCTAACAGTCAAAGATGTCAGGCAGATTGAAATCACTGATGTTTTTCCAAATGTATATGTGAAGATTAAACCCAGGTCATAAACAACGAGCTGTCATGACTGAGACATTTTGGACAGCAGCATATATCTCTTTTTCATGTGTGTGCTTACAAAAATATGCGTTGTTGCAGAGGCTGAGAAACCAAACTCATGCATGCACACATTTGCACTAAGCCACACAAAAAGAATCAGTGCACAAGGTAAAACCGAAGCCTTATCAAAGCCACATATCACCTATAAAACACAGAATGTGGATTTTTTTTAAAATAAAATTACACAAGTTCTTGTTTAATTGTGTAGAAACCAAATAAAGAGAGTTTTGTCGTTCTGTTGTGGGAGTGGCAGGGTGGCTGGAGATGCCGTGCAGAGCTCATCTGAGAGCCTTGTTAGGCAGACGCTGCCGTGGGCACGGATGAGCTCACAGGATCAATACGGGATAACAGCTCCACAAATCCAAACACTGACTTTGCATTATATTGCACCACTGCCTCTACAAGCAAGGAAGAGATGGATAAACAGCATTTATTTTCCCATGGTGTTGGTTTCTGAAGGATTGCGAGGTGTGAATGACCAAACATGAGCAGAAAATGCAGCCAAAGAAAGACAGTGTTTGTGTTTGATCATTCAGCCCTATTTCTGCTCTAATCAAGCAAACTTTAATCTGACACACAATCAAATATAAATGAGACATAAGCTTAATAATTGATAAATCTTATTCTCTGCCATGTTATTATGATCATGTTTTAATCAAATGCTCCTTACAGTAATCCTACACAGATGTTAGCTCTCTCTCCAGACGCAAGGGAGCATCTATGACCTAAATCTAGTTGAACAAAACAGATGCATTCATGCACACACATTCATTCAAACAAGGGTCATGAATAATGGCTGCACAAACAAATGGGCTTAACAGTTTGTGTTGCCCTCCCCTTTTAAGCATGTGGCTTTCTGTGTGTTGCCAGAGTACAACATTTAATACATTATTGAACAGACATATTATTTTATTTACCAACAGTGTGTTTTCTGTTTTTGGAATATTGCCCTGTTTTTATTCACTTACGTTCCCTACAAAATAAAGCTGTTGGTTTGTTTTTTATAGAGAGCTATCCAATGGTTTTCCAGTCATCTCATTTGCTATGAGCCTGTGATTGGCTTGAACACTATGGTGGCAGCAGTAGCAGCAGCAGCAGCAGCAGTCACCTCTCATCGTGCTCAAATAAAACAAAAGTGTCTAATCTATTATCGAATTTGTATCCAACCCCACTATGTTAAAGCCTCATATGTCCCTCTCACATTAAAACTGAATTTTTTATTATAAATCAGGATTGGGCGGTATGTCTATGATCCCGTATGTTCATCTCTATCTCCTTCACACTTGAATCTCACACAATCCTCCCTGTAGAGAAACTCAGGCAAAAGAGGGCTGCATTTCAGGAAATTTTAAACCTGACCAATACAGCAGCACAGCTAATATTATAAGCCGATTTTAGCTTATCACTGATATATCTTGTTATATGCCAGCTAGTAATCAACAAGAACTCTGGAGGACTGACAGTTCTTTTTTTTTTACTGTAAAATATAATGTAAAAGAAGAAACTTGGTCACAGTTCTTAAATAAACCTTCAATCATCTTTATCAGGAGTATCTGACGATGAAATGTTAGGAATACAAGGAAAGTACCTTAGTCAAAAGTCAGCTGCCTGCAGAGGTTTTCTGTTTCCCAAATCTGGAGAGGTTCTCCTGCTTCAGATATCTCAGTGCATACATCACTGAGGACCTTAACAGAACTCTTCACACCCAAAACAGACTCCAAAAAAATCCAAACAGAGACTTAACATGTTCCAACAGCTGCAAAAATTCAAGGTGTAACTCTCCATCCAGAAGATCATCTACTCCTTGTGTCCTGACCTGCAGCTTCAGGTACAGGAACTGCTCTTCCTGCGACCATAGCACGCTGTAGAACACCTAATCCCAGCCTGCAGGACACCTACGCCAGGGGGAGTGAGGCTGAGATCCCGAAATATCATAAGAGACACTTTAAACCAAACAATGGACTATTTTGATTGCTAAGGTCAGGCAGACGCCTCTGCAGTCACATGGTCAAAACCAGAAGACTAAAACGGGAGTTTCTATTCCTAAGGCCATCCAGATCCTCAACACACACTTCATTCAGACAAAACTGTATGCCATATGCATTAATACGCGTGTGTAGACCATCGGCTACAAAGATGTTTGCATTCTCCTAACTAGGTGGTACTTGGCTTTAGATACTGGACACATTAACATCAGCCTCAGGATGATTACCTTCAGGATTTGAGACATGTTTATGCAACCAAAGAGACAAATCTATACAGGATAAAAGTCAGCATTTTACATTACTGAAAACCACAAATGTGTTGAGACTGCATACTTCCTTGTAAATTACAAATCTTTACGAATTAAATTTACAACTTTAAATTTCAGGTTGTGACATCATTGTGGTTGAATGGAAAGTTCATTTCAAAATTAAAAACACATGTTCTTCCTCTGCCTGTGGTGCTTTTTTATCTGTCTAGATTGTTTGGCTGTGAGTTGAAAAGCTTTGGAGATGTGGACCACAGAGATATCTGCCTTCTCTCAAATATAGTGGTTCTAGAGAGACACCAGCTTGTGATGCTCAAAGCACTTAAAACAATGTATAAAATACTAAACAGTAATGTCTCTTACTATAATATGACCTGTATATATTGTCTTTTCTCCCAAACTAACTATATCACAGTACAAAGGAGACAAGAGGTCATCCAACACTGTCGCCTGACTCACAAGCTGTCTGTTAAAGGACTGGTTAAATTTAAGCATAAAACACTTGGTTAGGGTAAGAATAATGACTTCTTTTGGTTTTGACATGTTTAAAATTTGTTTTTCTTGCTATAATCTTGTTACAAGCATGGTTGAAAAAATGTCTGAGTGTTTCGTTACAAATGTCCAGTTCTGTCAGAACAAACATGGCTGGAAAAAGGCCAGGAATGTCTCGCCTAGCTATCACACAACCACCATCCACTTATCCTTCTGATGAGAAACTCCGCTCATATACATGTAATCTGAACTAAATCACTCTGATACATATTGTAGAAATGATGAAAAGATATATAAGAAAAATACAAATTTGCCAAGTGGATGGTTTCCAGAAAAGTATGACGCCAACATTTTATTTTGGCGGGTGGGCGTGTCTATGCCTAAAATAGAAACACTAAGAAACTTCTTTAATCTGCGTAATGTAAAGGATTTGTTGTGTTTTTATGCAAAATAGGTTAAAGAACAGAATCAAATTCCTCAGCCCATATCAAAAACATTTGCTCAGAGGGGCATTTAAGGACAAGTGAAGCATGTTTTTTTCCCTCTCACTAAGCCTGAGACCTTGCTGCACTCAAAGTGTCAGTGTTACTCTCTCTCTCTAACTGACCTGCCTGCCTGCAGAAAGAGGCAGGCAGATCAGGCTAGAAGGGTCACAACCCTAAAACCTGAATAATGTGGATGTGAAGAGAAAAAAAAAAAAACAACTGAAACTCAACAAACAGAAATTTAGAAAATTGTTGTTGCCACACAAAGAGGCATCACTACATCTGGAGCATAAGTGTGTGATGGATCTGTGCATAGACACATTTTATTCTATTCCACTTGTCAGATCTTATGTAAAGTTTTTCTTTCCATTAAGTTTACTCTGACTATTCTTTAACAGTTTTGCCTTGGAGTAAACTCTGCATCCCAGTGGTGAACAGCTTCCGCTGTCATGATACAAGATACATCTGACAAATGCACCACTCATCACCACCATTTATCATGTCCTGCAAATGTTAAGTGTTTTTCCCTCTTTCTTAAGATTCTAGACTTCACATGATCAAATTTACTTGCAGGCATAGATGAAGCCATTTGTTCACATAATTCATGCATGACAGATCAGGCATGACTCAGTACCCAAGGCATTAATAAAACACGAAAGAAGTTGTGCAATGTAACTTTAAAACTCCACCACAAAAAAAAAAGCACAAAATCAATAACTCACCAAATGACAAATCCAAGATTCTACACCAAACCATCATTTTCTGTTGAATTGTCATTTAATGACACAATTTAACTCAGCACAGAGAAGGTTTTTTTTAAAAAAAAAAAATACTTCAGAGCTTCAAGGCACAGCCACAGCTGTGTGTTGTTGGTCACTAAGCTACTTCTGGTGATTTCTGGGGTAAAGATTCTTCCCGAAAGAGCACACTGACAGCAGCTTTTGATAGAGGAGGAAAAGTGCCTCTCTTTTTTCCCCCCTTGGATTTCCCTGCCCTTAGGAACTCAAAAAAAAAAACACTAAAAAAAACAGCCGCTGGTCAGTTGCTCAAAAGCTAGCTTTTGCTAACTTTCAAGCTACAAGCCCTCAGCTGCATATGTGCCCTGACTGAAGCATGGATTGGATCAAGCCGCAGATAAATACTGTTCAGGGCAGCAAATGAGAGTTTCGGAAAGCATGTTTTCAATCTACAAGATAGCAAACAGACGTGTAGATGATGCTATCTGAGCCTTAGTCAGCATTTGAAAATCATGTATAAATCTGATCAATGCAAAACAGCCTCGAGACGTGACAGAAAGTGCGGTGCTGAGAGCCTTGTGAGCCTCGTCCTTTGGTGCTACAGCAACAAGTTGCAACAGCATTTTGCTCCTCTGTGCTTATGCTTGCAGAGGGGTATTGAGTAAAAAAGAGAAAGTGATTACTCCAGACCATGTATATCCATTCTAAGCCTATTCTGGGCCTGCCCTCTGTCCAACATCTCCTTACACAATTTAAAAACACAGTAACAAAAAGGAAAGAACCATTTGGAGTGCTGATTGGAATACAAGCATATATTTCCTGTGCTGATTTGTGACTTCCTTCAAGTGGTTTAATGCAAACTTGCTTTCAAGTGTTCTGGCTATTGTTGTTGTCTCACTGAGATAATTACCCGAGGCCTTATCATGTTTCTCAGGATCTGGAAGGTTTGACTGTCATCATCCTCCCACTTGCTTACTGCACTGATGAGAAGAGGACTTTAATGAAAGTTAGGCTAAGAGAGAGAGAGACACAGGTTTATGAGAAATAACAGTGGCAGCACTGAGAGAAACTGAAACTTTTGATAGAACCCTGCAGAAGTAACTCACTGATGCCAATCAAATTTGAGCCTTGTGTGGAGCGTGATCATGGGACAGAAGTACACGCTGCGGATGCCAACAATCAGCAACGCTATTCGACAGATGGATCAGAGTGCTCCTGGCCTAGACCAGGCTAAAAGCTCATGATCACGTGACCAGTGGATTAGCGTTAGCCCAACTGAAAGGGGGAGGAGGTTAGGGTGCATGTCACCACATGCTTCCTTATCATTTCCCTTTGAATGTGTTCGCCTTCCTCATTTACTCTAACTTAAACGTGTTCCCCTTTCACTCTGACTTTCTCATCAACTTCTATTTGTATTATATACTTTCTGTTATATTATTAATGTGACATTTTGCAGCCAAGCCTCACCAAAGAACTGAATCATAAACTGTTGGTCTCTTTCCCTTTATCTTTCATCTGCTGATTGATCTTTTCCTCCTCTGTTACAACAGTTGAGAAGCTCCATTCTAGGCACAATCATTAGTGCATAAGTGATTCGGACACCTTTGACTCATGGCTCAGTCAGATCAAAACCACTGCTCTAATCGGCTCACTTCCAGCTACTCATGATGTCAATGCTGGGAACATGTCTCCTGTGCTGTCCTCCTATACCCCCAACTTAGAGAACTCAATTTTCTCATCAGCCTTTTTAGCCTTGCTGAACCCTTCACTTGTGCGGCAGTGGGGGATGAAAAAGTGAGAGGCATAGACAAGATTAAGGACATGCCATGCTGGGTACACATGGCACAGTTAAACACTGGGTTCCCCTGTTTCCCCCTGCTGCTACCACTCCTGCACTTGGGTGTTTCTGTCAGGGACACAGTGTGCCAGCCAATTCATGCCTGTCCAGCGTGCCATGTTCCAGCACCGGCCCAAAACACACTGGCTCGGACAGAAACCTGGGTAAACCCTCCTATTCTGTGCACCATGCACTGCAGAGGCAGAGAGAGCATCCAGGGTAACATGGTGCGTGCCAACAAGGTTAAATGCTAAAAGGCACTGACCATTATTTCCTGTATAGTACAGCATGACTGAAATGTTGAATCGATTGAGGGAGCAGACTGACTAATTTCAGCAGAACCAAAAAACCCATCCAAAAGCCAAACAGGGAGGGGTCAGCACTTACCACTGTCGACAGTGTTGTGTCGAGGAGAGAGGACTCTGAGAGTCATAACAGGGCTGATACTTGAAGCAGCAGCCTAAAGATGGCAGAGGACATTATCACAACATGTGATTCTCAATAATAAAAGCCACGGGAGACAAAGTCACTTCAAGCTTGACTGTAAGATTCTGGAAGAAAATTTTGCAGGCTTGTCCAAAGGAAAAACGCTCGGAACAACAGAATGAGAAAGGATCATAAAGGTGATATCCCTGCAGGTCAGCTCATCTGCATACATAACCACACACACACACACACACACACACACAGAGTCATAAACAAACAGCACACGAAATTCTTGGAAATGACAGAGATATCAAAGCGCCAGTGACATTTAAATTTTGTTTGTAAGCATAAACACCAGGATCCTGACTCGAGGTTCATGGATTCTGTTGTGAATTGAATCCCTGACAGCCAGTTTTGTGCCACCTCTTTGTGCTTTTTCACATCATGCATCATTAGGTCGGTGTAGAAAAAGAAGAGAATAAAAAAGAATTTTCTTTTTACAATAGGCTAACACTCAATCAGGAATACTTAAGAACTGAATGGCAAAGACCTGATAATGATGGTTAAGCCTGCTGGTGAGAACGTGTAAATGGGCACATGGACGGAGCTGGTATTTATAGAAGCCTGGAGGCCAAAGTCTTTTTTAGACAAAGACATTTCCTCTTCTTCTCAAGACAGATTCTCAGATTAAAAAAATGACGGTAGTAAAAAGGCTGTGACTGTGTGAAGCTCCAGTGTTGAGATAATGATGACCTTTATGTGATTTTTATGGAAAACTCAAATATTGCAACAGGGTGACAAAATTATTATTAGTATTCTTAGTATTATTATTGCTGTTGTTGTTGTTGTTTTTGCTTATTTTGATCTTTATTTTAATGAATGGTTCCATTTATAAATATCTGTACTTTTTAGGGATCCTAGATATTTATCTGTCTAAATAAATAATCAGACATTAATAGAGAATTTTTTATCATTGGTCACTTAACAGGCATAATGAAATTCTGGCTGAAAAATAGAGCTGATAATATGAAGCCAATAGGCTCAGATTGTATCAAGGTTTGCAGGAGACCAGGTTCTTTTGAAATTCTGAGGGTCTGATTTTCTATAACAGAGCTTCAGAGGGTGCAAACATGTGTCCAGTGTTGATCTTTTACTTGAACAGTTTCAAATAAAGGTGACAAATTTGTTAGTTGATGTTTTAAAAAGGTTTCAAAAGATAGTAAGATTTGGCTAGATCCAAGCTGAGAAATTCTTACCACAAGAAGTGAAGCTACAGCAGGTAATGAACTTCATTTTTAAAATACAGAAATGTGAAATAATTGGTTCTGATTGATATCATCTTTGTAAAAAAAATATTGGTTTCATCTGAGGAAGTCCATTATGCACATTGCCAATGTTTTTCTGGGAAATATGCATATTATCTGCCTACTCTTTCATATTATTAATCAATACCTTGTGTTTGTAACATACAAATGTGTGGTCTGGAAGAGCAGCTTTTATTTGCAGAGAACTAAACTGGTGTTTAGTTCTCTTTAAATAAAAGTGAAAGTATCATCCTAAATAATGTTTATTTGTCAATGTATTGTCATATAAGCAGACGCCTCTTTCACTTTTGCAAAATTAACACACTAGGTGGCTGGTTTGAAACAGACTATTCAGTCCCTTGTATGAACTTGAGTGTATGCATGTGAAGTCTTTTTTCTGTAAGGAACCACAGCAGTAGGGCAGATTTCCTGAGGAACAAATTACACAATTTATTTCTGAAATGTGAAGTAAAAGCAATTTCCACAGAATTAAAAAAAAAAGAAAATCCTCAATTAACGTAGCTCAAACTTGCACTTGAAAACAGCCGGATATAAACCGCTGAGCTCGGTGTCAAAGACGGTCACTGAACAAAAGCTCTCAGTCAGGCTTTCTCCTGTCACACTTTTTGAAGCACACCCATAACAACATTACTGGTGCTGTTAGAGGCTTATTAAAGACACGTCCTGAAGAAACTTCGCGCGTGTGCTGCCGCATGTTATCTTTATGGTCCTATTTCATCCCGGCTGAGGCTTATATAGCCTCATGTAGTTTACACTGGAGTCAAATGAGGCTATGGAGGGAGTCTTTGCCCCTACAGAAAGACTCGCACATTTCAGAAATACAGCTCTGTGACAGTCCTTCTGGTAGCATACAATTAAAACAGTGAGATTACAATAAGTCATATGCAAGTCACATGCGACAAGGTGATAGTAAACTCAGTGGCACCGGAGGCGAGCTGTCACTGCGTGAATTATAGAAAAATATTCCGCGAGACCAGCCTGTTGATTCAGCAGCGTTAGTGAAACCACACAGAGAGAGAGGAAAGAGGATGAAGACAGAAAGACAGAAATATAAAATCCAACAGAAATATTTTAACATGCGTCCGTGCGGCTTTTGAACGCAGCAGCGTCTACAGACGGACGAGCGATGCCGCACTCGCAGTTTGTTTACAAAGCGGCTGTCAGTGTTCTTTCGCAACGGGGACCGTCAGCTGGACGAGACCGGGACGTTCACCCTCTTCTTCACAGCAAACACACTGAAAACACATGGAAGTGTCACTCTTACCTCTGTGGAGCGACTCGAGCTGCTGTCCTTTCTCATAAAATGCTGGGAGAGGCTGCAGCGACGTGAGCGAGCTACGGCGGTAATCTCACAGGCAGTCAGTCAGTCAGTCAGTCAGCCAGTCTGTCGTGTAGTTTATAACAGTTTGCCTCACAGTTCACTGCTCACCCTCTCTCTCTCTCTCTCTCTCTCTCTCTCTCTCTCTCTCTCTCTCTCTCTCTGACAAACCGCCCACTTCCGGTGGTTCTTGAATGTCTGCGAGGGTTCAACAGTTTCTGCTTCTGTCCTGCTCGTGACTGATTTGGATTAATGCTGGATTCAGTCTGGCGATGACAAGTCGCACTAATATGTTCCTATTATCATTTTTTTGGTCTTTGCTGAAACTTCTACTATTATGATAGGTAATACATGTTTTTTTAAAATTATTTTTCGTTATTTCAAATAATATCTTCATTTTCTGATATCTCTTACACAATGTTTTATTTAAAAAAAACATTGCACAGGGCTTTCTGTTGTATTATTGTTTACCTCCTTTGGATCTTTTTTGTTTCTTTTTCAATGGTTGATCATTGTATGGAAACTTGAAAAAAACACAGCTCTCATATAGCTCGAGGGCTGTGTTGTACTGAAAACATGACACTGAAATCAATCAATAAGTCTATCAAAATACAGAACCTAAATTTATGCAACCCTATACAAACTACCCAACATACACAAAAAAACACAAGACACAAAACTGAGATAATAATAATAATAATAATAATAATAATAATAATAATAATAATAATAATAATAATGGTACATACATTAATAAATTCTGAGTAAAAAAAAAAACAGAG
>JAPZDV010000009.1:5744587-5782949 GCA_029814665.1 Acanthurus lineatus
ACAAAACACACAAAACTTATAAAATAATAATAATAATAATAATAATAATAATAATAATAATAATAATAATAATAATGGTACATACATTAATAAATTCCGAGTAAAAAAAAAAAACAGAGAAAGAGAGAGTGGACTTTGGTGCAGGTCGTTTAGCTCTGACTCACTTTTCCTTGACTCTCTGTGATCAAAGCTGTTCTCTGCACATGTTAGAAGCAGACCGGTTGATTAGATTATGTTTAATCTATTGAAGCCTACAGTAAATCCTCAATCCAACTCAATGTATCTCGCCCAAATCTGTCGCCCTCCATCTGAAGAATAGCGACGCCGTCTGGTACAAAAGTTTAGTTCAGCGATTGGATTTAAGTTACTAAAAAAAAAATATTTAGCCCGGGCAGCGAAAAAAAATGTGTGTTTGTTTGTTTGTTTGTTTGATAGTAGGAGTAATTTATTTTAGAGAAATTAATTCACGCATAGACACACAAAAGCACGCTCTCTCACACACACACGTACACACACACTCACGCACAAAAAATAAACGTGCCAATATTAGAGTACAAAGTGCGCTAGAGGCAAGACCAGAAAAAAAAGAGCCACAGTGCCGCAACAAAAATGTGAATACTTGATTTCTGAGCAAAGAATTTCAATTTTGTTTCATTTTATCTCTGTTACTTTATTGATCCCAAATCAAAAGCCTTTGTCCTGAGTACCAGCAGTTTTGTAAAGTAAAGGGTGTTTAAATCCTTAAGTAAAGCACTGAGAACATACTCTGTTAAAAGATAAACCCATAAAATTAATACTATATTTTTAAAAAATGTGGAAAATGCATTGGTATTAGAAATAAGATAAATTTTGACCAATGATCATTTTCAATGTATATTATTAGATTTTAAACCCAAAGAAATGGAAATAAATCATAAAAATAAAAATTGAATTAAATATTTACAAGGTTTATGTGTTGACAGGGTTTTATGTATGTTTACTGTTTTAAAGTATTAAGTTACTGAAGTTTGGCTAATTTTAAATCCTTCAACCTTTTGGGAAACTTGAGTTTCAACATACTGTCAAATGATTTTAATAACACTTTCTAAATGTAGACATTTTTTCTACAAAGTTAATAATCTGCTAGATGAGTGATTATCAAAGAGGTGCAACATTTTCCTCTGAAAGTTCCACAAAAAAACCACAGAAAAAATCTCAGTATTATGAGATACCTCAAAATGTACTTTCTTAGTACTTTCTTACAGCTTTGTCTCAGAAGTCTCAGAAGCCACAAATCCAGAGATTGCTTTGAATGTCGCTGCTAACTGTAAGTTATCTCAAAAGTCCCCGTCATGCTGCAGAAATAAATGCCTTCATCTTCCCACATCCATGACAGAAAGTCATCATTTATTCAGCAGTTACTCTGAAACACACATGCAACCAAGCCAGTGCCACACTGCACCCTGTTGGAGCCTCATCGATTCCTCAGGATTGATCGGCTGCAGGTCTCAACTGAGGGGTGACAGTGGCTTCCACAGAGAGCTGAGTCAGCAGCTGTTGACGGTAATAGCTGTACATCTCCACACCCCCTCATCTCATCAAAACCAGTCTGTGTTCACTTCCTATCACCGAGACAAACAAGTCACACATGAGACAGAGCGAGCAGCAGTGCAGAGCGAGGCAGAAGCCCCAGTGATGTAGAAACTGCTTCCTCACTGTCTCACTTTGTTTTATCTTGTCTGCCACATTCTCTCCAAAGGCCACATGGGAATCCCTGCAGTCACACTTGTGCTGATCACGAGTGGAGCAGAGCTGCACACATGCAAATATGGGGTTTCCAGTAAGGAAAGTCCAATGATTGTTTCGAAAGATCTGTTTTTAGAAAGAGAACACTCCCTGTTGATCTCATCGTCACATTTGTCCCTTTTTTTATTCTTCCTAACTGTGTTGTTTATTTGATAAACATTAAAAAGATCATTTGTATCTATTATATTTATAAGTGGGACCAATCTCATTAATTTAGTATCACTTGTTTGCACATGAAAGGACAATGTGGGAAGTCAAATATAACATTTTAAATTTTTGATTTTATTTTATTATCTAAAACATTTTGTCCATCATTACACATCATCCCTGTTTTTATTCTAGAAGCCATTGTCACACCAAGAAGGGCCCTAAGTTTATTGTTTGCATATTCACTTTCATAAAGGTTTTTTTTGTGTTGAGTTTCCATCTACTTTGGCACATTTCAGACCTTTTCCAAACTTGAACTCTTTCCTGATGCTGGTCCTCAGCTAATCTCTCAGACAGTGTTATCAGCTCTTGTTTTTCCCTCTGCAATGGAATCCATTCCAATAAAAATGTTTAATTCTTCCTCTGACTGGACCAGAAAACTGCTCTAATGCTTGTTCATCTATCAGAGCTGAACTCAAAAACCTCAGCTTCTTGTTCAGTTCTGCAGCATCACAGTGTCCAGATTAAATCAGAGACAGCGTTTTTTTCTCCTCCAGCATTGTTTGCTCTTTACTCATCATCTCTGTCTCTGCTTTGTGTCTGCAACATTCACATCAGCTGTACATTCAAAGCAAGAAAATAGGATATTTTGAGCAAACATCAATTAATACATCAACTAACTAAATTATGCATAAATGATAAAGAATCTCAGGTGTAAAGTCTGAATATGTTGAGTATGCAGTGCCATATCATGTTTTTGAATACTATTTCACAAAGAGTGGATACAAGCTTTTTATTATAACTCATGTTCTGCTGCATGCAATTGCTTAGAGTTTACTCTTTCATACTGATTTTTTTTTAAAATAATTTGAATAATTTCAACCTGAAAAAGTTTGAACACAGATGACACATCAAAAAGTCTTTTCTGCTTCATTTTACTCTCATTGTGTTGAAGTGTAATTTGTCCTTCATACCACTGTGAGTTTAACACTTCTGCTTTTACGTGGCTGTTTGACAACATTCATTTTTGGTCACTAGATGTTGCAGGCTAACTGTTTTTTTTGTTTGTTTGCATGAGTACACCAGTTATTTGCATCTTTTATTGCATCTTCCTTTTAGAGTGGTGACAGGGTAATATGATATTGTGTAAAATGTGGCATTAATCATTTCCCTTTCTATTGCTTAACACTTCTGATTCTCCACAATTTACATGTGGCTGTCAACATGTGAGTATAAATTACTTGGAAGTTTATTACAACAACAGATTTCTAGACTGCTTTTTAGTGCTAACTTGTTTTTATTGCCTCTTTTCAAATAATGAATAGTTACAGCATATTTTACAGAAAACCTTGACATTTCATGACATGACAGATGCAGAAATAAGGCTTGCATTAAGCTCAACTGACAGGATTTGCTCAACTGCTTGAAAGGTTAAAAGTCAACCGTTACACACTTTACTGTGTACACTTTTTTTTTTAGAGTAAAATGTCTTTTTTTAAAACATACATGGTTATTCTGATAACAAGCTTGTCCTAAAATAAATTGCTCATAAAATGATTTACATAACATAACACGCAAATTTCTGTGAATTCAGGTGCAACAAAAAATATGAAAACTGCTGATCTCAAAAGCAAGTGCAATTTACATGATCACAAATTACAGTATTTAAGTGGCAGTGACAAAAGAATCTGTTATCAAAGCACCACTTATACAGTTACACATGTCACGAAATTCTTCACAACACTGTGAGGGGAAAATAACCTCTTAAATTTCTTACTTTTCTTTTCTCTTTAGTTTTATGACATTTCAAATGACTCTGAGAAAGATGACAAATAATCCATTTTGGAAAAAAACCCAACCACGAAACAGAAACAGAAACAGAAACCTGTGACATTATGATTGGCAGATATTCAATATGCAACAACACATATTTGAAAAGGACATAAAATGCATAAAATACGATCAAAGCATAATTCCAAAGTGGCATAGCTTATATAACAATTATTCAAATCTATTCAAAGGAAAGAACAGATTAATTCTCATAACCATTTTAAAAGTCAATAACACAAAAATACAATGTTTTCAGAAAATAGAAATCCACTTACTCAAGAGTTACTTAAGATATCTATGAAGATGAGAAAAGTACTGAATAGGAACAGGATGCTGCTCAAAATACAACAGGTCATTATCAGTCAACAATTTCACACAGTAGGCAACAGGTGGACAGATAAAGAAAATCTTTCGAAATAATCCACTTCTCTGTTGTGTGAAAGTGAGTCATTTAACACAGAAACAAGAAACAAACTGTACAGACTGTGTGTCCGGAGGGAGAAAGAAATATGACTCCTCTACCACAACAAAACATCTAATCACAACAGAAAAACAACCAAAGTGAAGAGACGATACACAGTTTTTTTACATGGGTGATGCGACATCCATGTCCAAAGTGAGTGAATCTGTAAAAGAAATCCAAAAGCAAAATATTTAGATTAGTTAACAATCAAAGTTCGACAGTGTGTGTGTGTCTGTTCTTTGTAAGAACCAATTTGATGTAATCATGGGGACATTTTACTGACAAATGAGGTGTAAACGGTGGAGCATGTAATGATGTTAGATACAGTTTTGGAAATGACTACATCAATGAGCATCTTACAAAAGTACATTATTATATATACATATATATGTGTGTATGTGTGTGTGTGTGTGTGTGTGTGTGTGTGTACCATGTGTGTAAGTGACTCACCCAAATGTCCTGGATTAGCTTCAGCTTCATTGTGCATCAGGGAGTCAAGAGTGCGGGGTGACATGGGAAACAGGTCACTGGTGTTTCCAGAGTTTGTGCTGTGAAAAAAAAAAAAAAAAGGGGAAAAATTTTTATATCATGAACTGAAATACCCACTGATGCTTATACACACGCACACACACACACATGAAATCCTGCAATACTGTTTGTGTTACTGAAAATACTTTCAATATAACTAACTTCAGTCGTCACACTGAACCACAAATAGTTAGCCGTTAGTCCCCTATCAACTTGCATACGTCAGTGCATCAACCTCACGGCAGAGTTACCGAAAGGATAAGAACTGTGATTTCGGTTGCATTAAAACACACATGGGTGGTTAGTGAGTCTCACTATGGAAAGGTACTGCAGCATTCCTGTCAGTATGCAAAGTCATGCCCATGAAAAAGAGCAAAAGGAGAAAAAAAAAAATACTGATAAATATTTAAATTTACCAAAATACATTACACATTAAACCAGGAAAGACTAGAGAGAGTTTGAGCATGTTGCATACTGTTTCCTGCTTCTATTTTAGGCAGTGATAAGCACACTAACACAGAGTGCTTTAATGTTTAACAGTGAATTGATGTTAATAAAAGCTACTCATTGATGAGACAACAGTTGCTTGTTAGCACAGTGGATTAGTGGATCGAAAAGGCCATTACTCAGGCTTAATGAAGAACTATTCTCTCTTTTTTTTCTCTATGTCTTGTTCAAACTGACATGGCTTTTGTAGAATTATGGAGTGACTTAAATGTTCTTTTCCCTCATTGATAACAATTCAAGTATTCAAAAATCTCCTATAAATTTTAAAACCATGCAAACGCAAATATTTTGGACTGTTGAATCCATACAAATGAATGAGGTTGATGACTTATGACAGAATGGTCTTGTATTTCCATGAAATAATTAAAAAAAGAGATACATGGCAGGGAGATGCTCTTGTATTCAGACCAGGGAAAGTGGCCGTGAATAGGAAATACAAACAGGAATAATGGCCTAGAAAAAGATAGGGAATAGATGGGCTTCTAATATCCCCGAACCCCATCCATTTAAAAAATATACACACAAACAATGTGACATGATGCACACACAGCCCTACATGCCGCCTCCCCCCGCCCCCGAGAGCCTACCCTGGGAATCCGTTCCCAAGCAGCTCACTGTCCGGCAAGTCCATGAACACGGAGGGACACCTAAGGAGACAGGTCAGGATCTCACTGAGCAAGCCTCACAACGCCATCAAACCCACTAACAACCAAAGCACACATGGCTGACTGGCCTCACATGCACCTGTGATCTCAGTCCGCTTCACACTGTCACACAAGTTAAAGGTTTTCTACAGGTAAAAAAACAACAAAAACTTAAAGCCCATTGTTTCATTTGACTGTTTTTAATATTTTAAGATGTTAAAAAAATATTGATTGTAACTATATAACATTAAAAAACAAAGTGAAGTCAAGAGCTTGAGACGCTGTTACTGTTATGCAATGAAGCGCTGCACAGAAATGTGCATGTTACAGAGGCTTGATTGACTGTAGGGCTGTGAATAAGAGACCAAACTTTATTTTGAGGAACAGAAAAAGTCACAGGCAGCGAAATCCTGCAAGTAAGGGAAAGTTTTCATGTCGGAGAGCCTGGTTGCTATTGTGCTACAGGTTGTATGTGAATGTTCTCCCTCGGGTGACTCATAGCATCACATTAGTACTTAGCAACAATACTACCCCGAGGGATAAATTTACAGAGCATAAGCCTGCAAATTTCAAAGAAACCCACCAGCATTCATATGACCTTTAACACCTCCTTTAGTCTTTAAGATTGCAAGCTCTGCCACTGTAAAGGCTGCTGTTTAATTGTAGCCCTAGACACAACTCTCATCACCTGTGATCCTGCACAAGTCGGAGTTTACATGGTGCTACTTCTGCTTTAAGTAAGAAAATGGCAAAATTGCACATACCAGTAATCACAAAAATGCATGTAACTCAGGTGCTAATGATAACCGAGTGGTCTGACTTGGAATAAGAAAGTTATTGCTTGCACCTGCTACATGCACTTTACTCTGTAGCGTTTTGTCCGTGCAAGACAGGAACTGTCTTAGAAGTTTATGATCACACCCCTTATGCAACACAATTTTTTTCTCCCTGCTAATTGTTGTGCAGAATTTTAGAGATCAAATTGCTGCTTTGTTGCTATTTAGATTCTTTACGTCATCTATACCCTGTTCACAATTAAATAAAGCTTTAAATTGTCTTCAAATACAAGAATAATCAAAACCAAAACACACTGGTCGGAGCCTCAATGCTTAAGCCACGTTTGGTGGTGGCCAGAATGCAACAACGACAGTAACAAGAGTCAGCCTCCTTGCTTTTGGGTGTGGTGTAACTAGCTATCGTTTTAAATTAAGTCTATACATAGTCTGCACATGTGGGTTCACAGTACATAGCGAACATTGTAAATCATGAAAGTTGTGACTTGCAATGCAAGCGAAAACAGCTCTGTTCTCTTTTCTTTGCACTATTTGGCAACGCAATAATGAAAAAAAAAAGTTAAAAAAAGGGAAGTGAAGACCTTAAGCAGGAACATTTACAGTGGATTTTTTTGTCTTCAGAAAGAAAAGCAGCTAGTAGTTTGGCTTAACACTGCATTAGATCTTCCTGTAAATACTGATGACTTAAGAATAAGGGAGGAGTGTCAGATACTTACGGGGTAACACAGATGAACTTTGTCTTCAAGTATGGCTGAATAGCTGTCGGGGACAAGAAAAAGTTAGCAGAAATAACACAAATCACAATTTAAAAATTACAAGACGTAACATGCATACTCAGCGATATATGTTTTCTCTCCTAAACTGCATAGATGTCATATAGAACAAGGCAGTGACTTACTGCCAGTTGGGTCTCCGCCCATCTCAGGTTCGGGAGCTGCTTCTGGTCTGCAGTATTTCCCAAAAGCTTCTTCTTTGGGGATTTCAGGATAGAGGTACACCAGAGGTGAAACCAGGATGTTGGTGGCATCCATAATCTTGTAGCCCATGATGATGTCAGCGAAAGACATGCTGTTGAGCTGCTGCTTGGTGTAGGGCTCCACTGACTGGATCTGGGTTTTTCCTGTAAAACATTCAAAAAAGTTCAGTTGTCACACCACTAAACAAAGTAAATCCTGGAAACAGTATAATAAAATGTCCAAAAGAACTCACCACTGATATCTTTCTCAACCCATGTAAATGTAATGCCCCCTTCCTTGCTGCTTTCACTGAAGCGGAGCAGGAAAGTGCCAGGAGGCTTTGGACTAAGAAGGGCCCTCTCCCTCTCCTTACTGATAAAGCCCATGATATACCTGCAGAAAAGCATCAACAAGTCATAAAAATTGATGTTGAATTTTAAAATAGCAAGGCTATTTTAAAACTGTTGACTAGTGCTGGTCAAAACATTTTCCATGAAACGAAAGGCAGCTAACAGGCATAGAGAGCTCAGGGAATTGACTGTTAACAAAGGACGACCTCTCACCCTTCATTCCACAGTGCAAGGATATACTTTTTCACCAGGTCAATGATGTTGTCCAGCCACACCCAGAAGGAAAAGCCTTTGCCAGCCATGTTTTCCTACACAGAGGAAGGAGAAAAATAACTCACACTGAAGCAATACAATGGCAAGATGGCAGAGTAAACAATATGACCATATGTGCTTGGTAGTACCTTACAGAACTTGGCCCAAGTGATCTGACAGCCAGAGTAGTTGACACAAGGTCCTGGATTGGACAGTTACATAATAACACATTAACACGTTAATTAACATAGAACAGTGTCAAGTAAAATGCTTTTGGGGGTTTTAAGTTATGAAACCTCACCAAGTAATTTCTCAGCCAGTGTGGTGAGCTGTTCAATGGTCAGGCCTCTTTTGGTGGTGGAGGAAAACTGCCAGCTTAGCACCTCAGCAACCTGGTCCCACGTCCCCACCGGGGGCTTGGTGAAGAAGTTCACATTCTGTACAGAGACACGCAGGCCAACAGTTTATAAACATCTCACATTTTCCACTGAAAACGGTTATAAGACTGTGATGTGGAAACATTTTCCCACAGCAGAGTTCAGTCCCTTTCCACCAGAGGGTGCTGTCTTACCTTTGGGTGGTTGGTGAGCATGTTGTACCACAGGATGGAAGCCCATGCATTGGGCATCTGGCAGATGTTCGAAATTACCACCACAGGCAGGGAATGAGTCTGCACAAACAGAGGAAACATTTGTTTCATTATGTTTGTAGTACCTTCTTCTCTTTTGAAAAGTTTGGTTATTACATATTGACAATTACTTTCGCACAAAGATGTAAAAATGTTTTTGCCTCTAATTTTAGAACCCCATCTCATACTGTAAGTTCCCGCAGATGGGCTCATTATTACTGCTCTTACACCTAAAAGGGATGCTGCTGTTCTTAGCACAAGATCTTTCGCTGCAAAGGGGTTGTCCTCCATCCAGTGGCCCAGGCAGATATAATATGTGATGATATGTGTGATAATAATATCATGCACTGAAGTTAAATAATAACAATGAAATGATAATCTGTCAGATTCATAATGCCAAAGCCATAAAAGATGCATGTTTACTGTGACAATAAATCAGCTGTGGCCAAAGGTTGAAGTAAAGCAGCAGCATCGCATTGTTTGACCAACAATGCAAGCCAACTTGCATAATCTCTCTTAACAACAAACAAATAGCATCTGTCAGAGGGGGAACTCTGTTTTTTTTTTTTACATAAATATGCTCATGTTAGAGATGTTGTGGATATTACTTTGAGACCAACACACTTTGTTGTATTTTGACCCGGGTTCACAAACCTTTGGATAGAAGCTTTAGACTTGTTTGGTTTAGAGGTTAGAGGAAACAAGTGTCTGGTATCAGCATAAAAAAGGAAACACGTCTGTCAACCACAGACAACTGGGGAGAGTTGTAAAAATCAGGTTCACTTCAGCAGAAATACTCAGTTTCAGTCATCCCCCATCACAGAGCAGCTCAGGTCATGTCAATAACTTGGCTGATGTGGGAGGTTTTCTTTTTTTTACAGCTCATTCAGAGGCTGGAGTGTTAACACTCTCTGGAGGCAGAAGACTACCTGAATGACTCACTTGTCTGGTGATTTACTTGTGTTGATTGTGAAAAACAATGTTGTTGTATTCATACATCAGCTTTGTTGACTTCTGAAGATAAATGAAAGCTGAACTGAGAATATAGAAACATCTGTGTTCATGACATGGAGACATGATACTGACCTCCAGATCAATCTTCAGGCCTTGGTGATAGACCTCTGTCTCAAAAGTGATGAGATGGAGCTCCTCTGTGACAATCAGAGAGGCCTAAAGAGAGCAGATTATTTAAATCCTACTATAAAAATAAATTACAAAAACAACACGCATAAAAAGTCAAGAATATAGTTAACTGCATTGGTTATAAAACTTAAGTTAAGATCTTTACAAATAAAACATCTGAGCATTAAGTGACACTTTTCCACAAGGTGTCGGAGATAGCACTTACATCACTGTTGGTCCGGCCACCATTACCACACCTCTGTTCTCTCAGGGTCTGTAACAAACAGGAAGTCAGTGCTCAGTGGCAGACTTATATCAGAGAATGTCATCACTGTCGACCAGTAAGAATTCTTCCTCTATAACTCACCAAGTGTTTAAACTCTGCTGACAGGCTGCCATTGTTGGATTCCTCCATGTTCATTACTTTTGTGTTGGTGCCAAGAATATTAAACTTTCTTGACCTAAGACAGTTGGAGAACACCAGAAAATAAGACTCTTTTCTCACAATATACTCCAAAAGCTCAAGCAAAGAAAAAAAAAGTTTTCTTAAAGTCTTACCCTCGAATTGCAGCCACATCTCCAGATTCCCTGAAAAAAAAAAACAGTTAAAATCAGTTATTTATCCTTAAGTGGACAATCAAAGCAAGTTTCTTACTAAAAAATGCAAAATAAATGTTAGAATTCTCAGATAAAACAAAAAAACCCAAAACTCACTTGTCAATGCAAACTTTAATTTTGAGCTGGTAATTGAGTTCAGGAAACTTCACCAGTAATCTGGGAAAATACAGAGAAAACATTTCACAAAATTAACTGGGATATAAAATGATGCAACTGATTTATTACTCAATTTATATATGTAAAAAAAACTTGCAGTTAGAATGTTTAAATCATGAATATTTCTGCTGATGAGTTGCAAACCTGCATCATACCTGACTTTATTTGTGAACTGCACTCCTGTTTTAATGACTAGAGGTCTGTCGGGATGCATGGGCATACAAGGCTGTCTTTCCACCACGAAAGCACTAAAAGACAGAGTAAATCATGTTTCAGAGAAAAATCCGGCAAACATCGTAACAACATATGGTTAAGAGTTTAACAGACTGACAATGTTCTGCAGTCTGGTCAATCTAACCAGTGAGTCAACAACTACCATCCCCACAGAACATAACATCATGTGCAAACAATTGTCCAGGTGATTGTATAGTGAGGATCTGTCACATGCAGTACCTCTTCATCAGGTTTCTGAACAAGTCCACGATCTTCTCCTCCAGGGCAGGCCGGTGCTGAATGATGGGGTCTCCTTTGTAGGACACCTTCTGTTGAAGCTCCTCCAGCTTCTTGATCTGCTGACGAATCTGGAGCTGGGACTCGGCCAAGGATGTGATCCTGGTTAGAAAATATTACCAGTTCAAGTAAAACGTATTTACTAATGCAAGATTTACAGGAAAGAAAAAAGAAAGAGGGATCTTTTCTCTTGCAGTAAAGCATCATATGTCAATCACATCCACAGGACATCATTAACATCTCCTCTCATGTTTTCAGTTGCTGGACAGGCAGAATGGGAGCGGCCATGTGCATGGCAGCTATTTAATTAATGTGATACATATTATAAACTTGTTTACATGACTTACCCTTGCAAAACTGCCCATGTAAGTTGTTTAAATCAAGCCTTCATTGACATAAAATATATCCTTTTTTAAAATAAGAATTTTGAATGTTAACTGTTTGTTGATCATTTTGTGACCAATTACTGATTTAGAAAATTGCAAATAATTTCCCTGGTTACCATGTTTCGAGGCGATCCAGGCAGATGTTGGGTGGACCTCCAATACAAGCAATTTGCTGCCTTCTCTTCCAGTCTGCTAGTTCTTCATCTGTCAGGTTCTTCTGTACATAATCCATGGCGGTCAGCAAACCTCCCATCTCTGTCACAATTTGCTACAAGATAGCAAAAACAGAAAACATTAAAACATTAAAACACGGCTATAATTATTTATCACCTACCTGTCTAAACCTTCTGTCACTGATTCAAAAATGATTATCTGCTAGTATCCAAGGGTAAGACCCAAGTATTCAGAAAAATATATAACTTTGAACGGTGCCACTGTGTGCTACAAGACCGTCCCACGTGTTTGAACTCATGGATGATTGGTCTTAAATGTTTTTGTGTTAATAGTACACCTTTTGGCCACAAGAAGGCGATATGCAACACCTCTACAAAATTGCAAGAAGTTTGCCATTGAGCAGAAGTCATTCTTTATGATGAGAAAAAGTCTATATCGACAAGACCATAATCTTTTCATAGTTCTAAGTAAGTAGTGTTGGTGCTTAAACCTAATTAAACTACATCTGAAAAACTTCTAAACAATTAGCGAGTTAAATACAGGATGCAAATTCCAGTGTACTTGTACAAATAGGTAAACCATTCAACCACCACATCCTCTTCTCTATGTTGACTTTGTAGTCTTTTACACTTAATCGCCTGATTGCCTGTGGGCTCTTGTAGCCCTTAGGCAAATTTCTTTCATGTGCAGAACTCTTGTGGCCCGAATGTGTATCACTAATAAACACAAAAAGACAGCTGACAAATTGAAAAAAACAACCTTAAGTTTCACAAATAAGAAAAAAATTGAGGAACTTAAAGAGACTGTCCTGGCAAAGCTTTTTTCCCCCCTGTTCTGAAGTCATAAACACAGCAGACAACACTAAGATCATTCTTTGAAAATTGATCAACAGCTTTTTTTTTAACTTTGCCTTTAAGTGCTTCCATATAACATAGAAAGTTCAAATGTTAAAATGAACTATGAAAATTCTAGGGCACCCACCCTCCTGAGCTGATCCAGGGCGCTCAGCATCTGCTCGAGCTGGGCCATCTTCTGTCTGGTGGCAGCTGCTTGGCTATTCCCATTGAGGTCCTGGGACAACTCTAGACAGAGGGTGAACATGTCATAGGTCAGCAAACAAGTTTGCTTCATTATATTCATATAAAATAATAAGTGTTCATCTGAGAGTTAAAATATTTTTAACATTTGATATCAATGCTTGAGCAAAGAAAATTTTAGTTAAAATATACCTCCTTGGCTTTTGAGTGTCTTGTAGTTGAAGTCAAAGTCATCCTGCAAGTTCTCAAGCATTTTCATTTTCTGCTCCATATCCTAAAATAAATAAATAAAAAATATTAAATCATGATTTATATACAAAGTGTACAGAATACAGGATTCTTTACACTATGTATTCAATACATAACCAACGAGTCTCTAATGCTAACTTACCTGCACCCGCTTCCTGATGTCTTGAAGGTTGTGCTCCAGGATCTGCTGCTTCTCTGTTACTACTGTCCCTGTGGGATGGGCTGCCTGGCCATCCTAAAACAAACATGGACATGTAAAACCTTTGCATTCACCCAGTTTTAAAACATTAATGTGCATGTGAAGAGGTTTAAAAGAGTATATTATTTCACTGCTGTAAAATGCAATGTAACTTAAAATTAACTAACTATAGCTCTTTCATATGTACTATGAATGCAACATCTAAGTCAAGGTAACTCTTCTCTACCTGTGCAGCAGAGGTGGCAGTCTGCAGGAGTCTTTGCTCCTCCCACAGACAGCGGGCAACAATGCGGGCAATATCCATTGGCTTCTCCAGGTACTTGCTCTGCAGATGCTGTTTAATCCTGCGCAGGTTGTGCTGGTAGAGTACATTGTTTTCCTGAAGGAAACGGCTATACTGCTGGTCTATTTCTCCCAAGAGGTTGTGAAAGACCAGTGTGGCATGTGACTCCTTATTGGCAGCATAGGCCCTTTAAAAGAAAAGGAAAGACAATCAGTATATGACTATGTCTACTTTCTTAAAGCTAACCAGCCATGAGCAGCTGCTGTTAGACTCTCTGTGTCCATGCTGTGAATACATTCATGGCCTTTTATAAGATTTTATGTGTGGAAGTAGGTGAGAGGTAACAGTGAGTCTTGCTCATCTTATATTTAAATTGATGTTTCACGGACTGACACTTATGGGAGGGGCTGGGAGGTGGCTGGAGATGGTCTGGCCAGCTTTAATAAGAAGGTGTCAGCTTTCTTTTTTTATATGAATTTCATGGTGTAATTGTTGCCTAAGTGGTTGATTTTTACCTAAGAATAAGGCTTGTGTATCATCACAGCACAGAGATACAATTTTGCTAACAGCTCAAAAAACAGAGGGAAGTGTGCATTAAGTGTGCAGTAAATCCTTTTAAGCATTTAAAGATATCCTGTGACGTAATAAACAAAAAAAAAGGCTGAATTGGACAGAAAACTCTTTTGTTACTTTAAGACTGGGTCCTTAAAAAAAGAGAAGTCTTGAGAGAAAGTTTCATTAATCAACACAGAAACATAATATGCGTGAGATCCCTGAAACTGTGTCATTAGGGAAGAGGACTGCACAAAAAGGAAGACGGTTACATTGAATGATAAATCATAATAAGTGTCTGCGTGGCAAGCTATCAGCGAGCTATGGTGACCACTGCCAGTCTGGAGGGAGCGGATATAAAATCAATTCAGATGCATGTCAAACAGGTGAAACAAAATAGGATTTCATAGCACACAAAACAAATTTCAGTTATTTCTCACCAGTCCTGACTCTCAATCCAGGGGGCAAGGAACTGCCGTAGCTCCATGGGAAAGCTGTCACTGTACAAGTGGTAGAGCTGCTCCAGATACCTGGTCTCCAGCTGCTGTAACTGGTTCCACTGGGCCATCCTGACACACACCTCCTCAAACCTATAGACACAAACACACACAAAATGGGGGTAGAAACATAAATTAGGCAATATACACAGGAAACCTCTCTGAGATGGCTCACAGAGATAATCATAAAATGAGCTACATGCCTGAAGAGGATTATTCTCACAAAGACTAGAGAGAAATCTCTAAATGTTAAATTTTCTCTGAAAATTATGACAGGCCCTTAGGAGGTCTCCTCTGCAGCAGCCACTTCCTGTTCAGTGAAACACGACGCCTCCACCAAGAAATACAGGTCAGCATGAACAGCTGTCAGGCCCCTTGGAGGGTAAATATTAATGATCTTTGGCAGACGTGTTGCCACACTTGTATACGCTCGAAACAATAAAAACCACACTTCAGTTTTTTTTTAAATGCTAATGTATACATGGATTTGAAACCAGAGAAACATATTCTTAGACATCACACAAAATTAGCACTTTGGTTTTTTCATATCCATTTTTTCTCTTTAAACCTGACTCAGCAGGTGGCAGACACAATTATCATACATCAGATCCATGATCTCAATCCAGCTAGCCTTCTCATATTACCAAGAGCAGATCACATTGTTCCCTGGAGGGCTCTGACTCTCCAATAACAAAAACCAGACACAGTAAAATCAACAAAGAGCTGTCTCCCCTAGTACTGGTATTAAAAGATCCACTGAAGACTTTGTTTAGGCTTTTTACGTAACCTTTTAACACTTAAGTATTTTCATCCAAAGTCAGAGTCAGTGTCAGAGTGGTCAATACTTAGTTTTAGAGTGACATTACATGATAATGTGTTTCGCAGAGCACAAGCAAGTTCTTCGTTCTTCGATATAAGAACAGAAGTTCACCTCTAATCCCTGGTACTTGATGACTCAGACATGTTCTTGACAAGAAACTAGTCTCTGCTCTCTGTTTCCAGGAGCTAAGATGAGGAACAGATATCGAAGATAGTGCTGTTAACATGTAAAAAACTTAAAAGGAGTACCTAAATTTGCATTCAACATCTGTGTGCATCACTCACATTGTTCTTAATAAACTCCTTCACTAGTCTGTGCACTAATATTTGGCTTATTCCCAGTCTATATAACTTAAGTTTGGTGTGTGGCTACTGTCACATTAAAATGGAATAAAGTCAACAGTACTTGAAAATGTACAGTGTTTATTGTTATCGATGGTATAATGTGGTATGGGTATATCTACCCTAGTGTTAAATCAGTTAAGAACCCATGTAATGTATTTTAGAATTTGGGCAACTTAAAACAAAAACATGCGTGTTAAGTTCAAATAAATGATTTTCAAGTCCTAAAGAAGGCACAAGAATTAAGTTAAAACAACTGCTTTCGTGACATCATTTGGGACAGTTTTTTTTTTTTAGGATGTAAGATACTTAACAGAGATCGCCCATCAAACGTGATGGTTTTCATGTGAACAACGTTCCTCTTTCAGTGAAATCAGAATAGCGTAATTTCTGGGCTTATGAAAACTGAGAGCATGACATCAAAGAGTTGCTGAGTCACTGTTAATAATGTGATCATTTCTTGCATTTCTTTTTTACCTGAATTAGTGTATCCCGGTTTCTGTTTCTGGTGAATGTTGGTTAACAGTGACTTTGGTATTTTATTTTACATTTCCTTGATAAATCAGAGTAGGGAGGAAGGAAGTTAGATCTTCAAACATTTTGGCACAATGTCATTTCCATGAGTACTTATAATATTTTTTCACCACCTTCATCATACGTTTCCAGGTACTGAATTGAATCAAAGAGATACTAATAAATTTTATGTCAACATCAAGTGTCTAACTGCTCTCAGCAGGATTACAAAGACCCAGTGTGTACAGTCACAGAGGTTGCCCAGTGCTGTTTTATTATTTATTATAACTTTACACAATATTTGCTACTGAGTTATTGCTATTTTGATAATAAAAGGCAAATGTTCATTTGGAGGGTAAGCTTATGTATCAAAAGGGTCCACAAGGACAAATTACATAAGACAGTTTGTCTGGATTACACACTTGTAATAACAGCCTCGAAAACCCTTTAACGGATGATACTCTTTAACAGTTCATGTATCCCAAATAAAGTTTTGCCTAAACACCACATTTTTAATACAAACTGTCTTTGTCTGATTTTAAACTCAGTCTCATGTGTAAAAACAGATTCTGCTAGAAATTTGTCAGCCTGATGTGTTGTTTGTCCTGTTTCCAAAGCTCTGCAGTCATGTTGCTGCGACAGTAGAGTACACTGTGATTCCTTAAATTCATGTCACTAATATTCCGGTAAATACTTCCTTGAACAAAGTAATCAGTAACCGAGCCAGCTTTTCATTGTAAGGCCCTTGTAGATACAGGTGACAACAGAAGCACTATTATGTACAAGAATAATTTCAAGGCACTCAGAAAACATTGACCCTTGTCATTGGGACTGGTGGTAGCTTACTACACTGCATTACTATGACTTCAAAACAGTGCACGCTGCAGTAATCGTGGTATTTCGACATCACAAATTTCGCCATTTACCTCAAAATCGAGATTCTGTTAAGGTTTGAACAGGATATCTCTCAATCTAATATAGAAAATGGAAGAAATGTACCCTAGTGTAAGGTGGTATACATGCTGTCGCGCGGTTGGTATACTGATGGGCGTGACAAATCAGAGCAAACACATGCAATTGACCTAAATTTTAGTCCAAATATACATGAACCCAGGCCTAGTTTGATTTATTACTGTTACTGTTCAGTCATGTTGAACGACAGTTGGCGTGAATATAACCATTTTAACGGCATAAATAAGTATATATGGAGATAAGTTGAGACATATTATAATGAGACTAAGACAGAGCCTTGATTATACTGTTGTTAATATTAGACCCATAGGGAGCTATTGGAACTAAGTAGCTACAAGTACAACGTTGTACATTACAACTTTGATAGCTCAACGTTTTGTAACATCATGGCCACAAAATGATTTCTCGACAATAACTTGACATCGTCACAATGTTGCAGTTCAGCAGCGTTAGGGATTAACTAACTAGAAATGCACTTAAGAGATCATCTTTAACGTAATATTGAAAAACAACCCGCCTCATGTCGAAGAAAAAAAAAAATTCAATACATGCCAAAAGCAAAAGTCGTTGTGGTCGCTTACCTAGCTTGCTGTCACTTCCTTGGAAAGTTTCTCCGTAAAAAAAACTTAAAACCCTCTCCGACAAACAACACTGACTGTAACAGTCAGCAACAACTTATGTAAAAACTTAACACGCAAAAATGGAAAAAACACACGAAAAAGATCGTTAACTCTGTGTCTTATCTTGCCAACACGGGAAACACTTTTTGGCCGCACGAACAGATCTCCTCACCTAAGCCATCTCCTACATTTGCAGTCTTTCTAGCCAAACAAACTCCATTATCTTCTTTATTGACATCTTTAAGAGCCAATAACAGTCGCTCACTCTACCGTATCCAATTAGAATGCAGGTTTCCTAGCTAAGAGGCGGAGCTCTAGTGCGAGTTTGGTTGAGAACGCCATGTTTACTGCTGTCGCAACTGCGCTGTTCGCTACAGTACACCCTCCCTGCGTATGGACCACAATGTAGGCCCGCGCCATTATTCGCTGCGGTGGGGGAACAAGCACTTTGACGGAACAGCCGGCCTGGAAGTCATCTGAGTTACTGGCAGTGTTGACGTCATCAAGAGTTTAATACATCGGTGCTGTTCATTATTGACCTCCTCCACTCAGTATTCAGTAGCTGAATTTCTAAGCCTCTTCAAACAGCCGAACAAAAGGAACACATAATATACATGCTGACACACAAATAGTGTAGTCAGATATATACATAAAATGCTCATACAACTCAGGGAAATGAAAATAGCAGACATTATACATTATTCAGTATTTTTTATTTATAATGCAGTAGTCAGGCAAAAAGCCTTAAACACAACAGAAAAGACAAGCTTCAATATTTGAGTATGATTCAGTAACACCAAAAGCTAATATGGGTAGCATTTAGCTGTGACAGTGTGAATGATCTTTCTTTTTCTTTTTTTTTTTAAAAAAAGGAGAGATGCCTCTATAAAAGCTGTGTATGACCTATCTCGAGTTTAGAGCGGGTTGTTTTTAAAAACTATCAGCTTGAAACCAGACCAACTATGCATGATGGCAAAAAACCCACATTTTTTATAAAGCGAGCAATATCTTACAAGTGTTTTAATGTTTGATGCGCTAAACAATAAAGACATTTCTGTCAAAATATATATAAAAAAGCTAATACTATTAAACTTATGATTATGTAATTTCACAAGCCTGTAATTTTTTGCTCTTTTATGAAATTTCCACCTAACATTGACATAAACTTCGAGTTTCACCAAAACATCGGTATCAATTTATGGTAATGCATATACTTACTCTTTACAACACACACCCACACATGCGCACACACATACACAGACAGAAAGATATACATTCTTGTTCTCTGTCCTTCTCACTGTTCTCTACCCTGCTTAGTGCTCAGATGGAGCACTTCCCTTAATTGCATTCCCCAGCCCATTGATTATTTTAATGGTGTTCCATCTGCATGCCTACACCACATCAAGGTCACACGTAGGCTCAAGGGAAGAAAATAGAAGCTACCCTTTTTCCTGTACTGTGTGCTT
Source organism: Acanthurus lineatus (assembly GCA_029814665.1). NCBI lineage: Eukaryota > Metazoa > Chordata > Actinopteri > Acanthuriformes > Acanthuridae > Acanthurus > Acanthurus lineatus. The sequence goes on from JAPZDV010000009.1 coordinate 5,763,987, forward strand.
GTCTGATCAAAAGTGGCAGAGAGTGAACATTGCTACTCTGATAATTACAATTCGATTGTCACAGCTTCCACTAACCCTGCATGGCCGTCTTCTTGAACTTACAGTGATAACCTCATTAATCAATTGTGGTCAGACAACTTCAGCGTGATTTGCATCTGGTTTCTACAACTTGTCAGTTGAATCACACTGTTACAGTGTTCTGACATTTATTTAATTGCAATGGCATTCTTAAAATAAAGTAGTGTGCTGTCTCATTTTGACTGCATAAAGAATGACGCTTGCATCTCTGTGTTTTATGTAGTCAGGTATTAAACTGTCATCTTGCTCTTCAGGCCATCATTTTTATGCCCGCAATTACCATGGGAAAATTTAATAGGGATGTGCAAATGCACTGTGATGAGCAGTGACCATGGTGACGCGGTTGTATTTCTTCTCCTCTGCACGAGGTGTGCTATGTGGAAGTTGGTTAGTGCAACATTTCCAGACGCAACAAATGCAGTATGGTGAAAATAATTCATAATTGCTGTGAATGAGGATCGATGTATTTTTCAAGCAGGCACTGCAAAGATACAATGCAGCAAAAGTTACATTCCGAATTTCAGATTTGAGTGTTTTCATTTTATTGTAGTTGAAATTTTGAACAATAACTAATTTAAAAACCCAGAATAAAGTACACAGAAGTGATTATCCACATAATATAGCGTATAACTTCAATCTCAACGGGGGACTACTGATTCATTTATGATCTTTATCACAATCAAAGCTAAATAAATATCTATAGAGGATAATGACTTGCTTTTCAGAAAGGTAATATTAGGTCCTTAAATTACTTTCACAACATGAACTTCAGTGTAGTGCTGTCTGTAATTGTTCAAATATTCTGATATTTTAGTATTTTAGCAGACATTTCAGTCTATTTTCAGTCATTTATATTTGTAAATACCATTGAGAAATATTATAGTGTAGCATTTAGCACAATGCCTGAGTGACTAACGGCAAATAAGTTTATGCCTTCATCTTTTTCGCACAACAAGAATAATGTTTTCTGTAAACTCTCCTGTTCAGGAAAAACCCTCCTCCTGCTTCCTCAATATTTTATTTCTTCTTCTAAACCTTGCTTGCCTGTTCTTTTTTGGGTTTCCCACATGCACATTACATCCCAACAGCCATCAATTAAAACATGAATCCTGTAAACAACTTCCTGTTAACATTCCTCTCAATGTGCATAACATGGCAAATATTGTATTACACATTAAATTTTGATAACAGAGACTAGTTTAAGTTTTTTCTCCCTCATAGTCTCATAAATCAGTTTATCACACCAACAACAAACAGTAAACACAATAAAACATACAAGTCTAAAATAACCATTCAGCCTACAGCATGTTTCTAAAGCTAGCTCTGTTTTTGTTTTGTTTTCTCTAATCTGTATGCAAAAGAGGAGCAAGTATGAAAGTCATCCCTGCTGGGTACAATAAAAAGAAATCAGAAAACAAATGAGACATTGTAGATTGTGATCATGTCTAGAAAGTCCCTGTGACTAATATTGTGTCCTTGTGATTGGACTCATTCATCAAGACTCGGATCCTCCTCCTTCCTTTAATTCTCTCTTGTCGCAACCCCACAGCCCTGCAGAGCTGGGATGCTCTACTCGCTTTGGGCCTTCTCTAGGTGGCCTGGCTCCACTCTGACCAGCTGACAGTCCTCAGTCACCTCCAACAGAGCCTCCATCTCTGGGCTGTCTACACTCACTAGCTCCTCTTCATCCACCTCCACATGCATACCCAGCCCGTTTTCTTCTCCCCCTGGCTGGGACTCGGCGTCCTTCACCTCCACCATCTCTGTGGTCTGCACCACCTCCTGTTCCCCTTCTCGGATTTTCTTAACATGGAACGTGAAGGGGGGCACGCGGTACACAGTGGTCTTGGAGCGAGCATAGACCGTGTGGTCAGGGGTGAGAGACTTCTTTACCTTGTCTTTGGAGCTCTTCATCTTCATCCTGCGCTCCTGGTTGGGGGTCATGCGGGTCCCGAGCTTGCCAATTTTCTTCTCCAGGCTGTGCTTTGTTTTCTCCAGATTGTCACGGGTTCTTTGTCTTGTTTTCTCCAGGTTCTCTCGGGTTCTCTGCTTGGTTTTCTCCAAGTTTTCCTTGGTTTTTATCTTGGTCTTCTCCATTTTTTCTTTGGAGAAAGCTTTTTTTATGTTGTCTACCTGCTGCTTGGTTGTGCGTTGGAGGCGCTTAGTACGAGATTCCTCAATGATCTCCTCGATCTCCACCTCCTCATCTGAATTGAGACTGTCAGGGAGTCCTTCTCGTTCCTCCTCGGGTATCTGCTCCAGGCCCTCCACAACCTTCCCTTCAGTCTCTGCTGCTTTAGTTTTGGATGTCTTTGGTGGCTTCACTTGGTCCTGAGGGAGAAAAATAGGAGGGATAACAAAAATAAATCTTTAAGCCAGAGTAGAATTCTATTCAGGGAACACAATATGTGAATTCAACAACATTTAAAATTTGACATTTACCACAAAAACTGGCAGACACTGTGCTACACTGATTGTATGGGTGATTAATGTGAATCATTAATTTTCATTTAATATGTCATATGGAAGGTGTCAGCCTGAGAGAGTGCAGCTAAAGGCCTTTGGGCAAGAAATTATATTGAAAATATGAGCATTTTACTTCACACATTCATGTACAATTTCAGTGCACACATTTCATTGTTTACAGCTAGGGTGGAGTGCCATCTAGTGGTCTCTATCATATGTGCCTACATGGCTACACCCAGTTATTCTACATTACCTCAAATAGGCTGAGAAGTATAAGAACAAAGGCTGGTATGTTCACATGTTTTTCACATCATAAAACCGTGACTTGTAAGAAAACCTATGTATTTTCGACCTCCACAGTCATACTGAAACTAAAGCCAATGTTGAATCTAACCACAGGAGCATTTCCTGCCGCTTTACTATCATTTCTCCATTAAAACCATAACTCAGAGACTCTTTCTGTTGTGACTTAAATGCCAAAATTTAAAACAAATCTTACATAAATAAAGGGTCTAAAATTTTTTTTTGAAAGATTAAAAGGATTTGAAAAGATGTTTTTACAGATTATGAATGTATATAATTGATTCAATAATTTAAATTAATGCTGCTCTCACTTTACAGGAAAGACTCTGCGTTAAGTTCAGTTTCAGTTTTAACATGTAATATGCATTACAGCTTTGCAGCAATTTCACACCTGGTCACAAAATATCTATTTGTGTAAACTCAGACTCAAGGCCATATTAGCAACCCTAACTTGTAAAACCAATTGCCCATGTTTACACGTCGACTTCCTTTAACATTACATTAACATTTAAAAAAAAAAAAGGTCTTTGGTGAAGTTATGGCAGAGCCAATGCATAGTTATTCGAGGGTTTTCCTTTGACTTTATGAAGATGAAAGCATATCTTTACTGTGTAACATCACTTGTGCAAACAACAAACTATGCTGCTAACAGCTGCTAATCACTCTGCACTGTAGCAACCCTATTTCCATGTTGTTTGGCAGGATACTGACAATGTGGTACCAGATATCCACACTGGGAGAAGCAGCACTATGCTAAGAATGTTATCCCGTAACAACATGTCTGTTAGAGGGATTAGAGGTCCCACGCTGCTGCAACTGATTAGTTCTCTCTACATTTAATCTTTGCAACATCACCATCTTCAATGAGTCTGCAGATATATTAAAGAGATAAGGTCACTGTGGCCTTCCCACTGTAGATGCCTTTGCAATTCTATTGGTTATTTTTAAAGGTCTTATTAGGGTAGAAATGCCTCTAAAACAGCATTTAGACATTCATGAAATCTTTGGCTTAAATCTTTCAAGTCTAACACAATTTTTTTTTAAATATAAAAATAAAATAAGCAACAAGAAAGGTTGTATGAGGACTGAAAACAGAGCAAATAATATATTTTAAGCTCTAAGTACAAGGAACACAATCAGATTTTTATCCTAAAGTAAAAGCAAATTTGGTTTGATGTGTTTTAGCTGAATAAAAAAAAAAAAATCCTTAAGAAATGTGGTTTTTGTCACCACATGCAGACTACATCTCACACACAAACAGCAGAAGCAGATTAGTATACATCACTGCTTACTGATGGCAGATGTCTGTTTGTTTTCTTTGCCTATTCATTGGAATAGTAGAAAAGCAAACAGTTTAATAAGGCAGTAATCACTTACAAAATTAATCTCCATCTCAATGTCAACTGATTAAATGTATTTATCTAATCCCATAACCGTAATTACTTTTCCTTCTTCCACCTAACTAACTATTTGCTGGTTCTCTTTATGATTGTATTTTTACATCATCATTTCTTCTCTCTGCTCATATGATACAAGCAACATGGACTATGTCTTATTTAGCCTACAGCATTTTAATTAAATCCATGGTTCCTAATGGGGATTCTCAATTTGTTGAGATATGATTTACTCCTCAGCATTTTGACCTACAGAGGTAGATTAGATGCACAATGCTCATAAAGTAGGACAGGAAGAGAGAGAAAGCAAATGAGGAGGTTTAATGCCAGTTTAATTTTGTCAAATTTGTATCCAATATAGCTTTACCAAACTTCAGGGCTTAAAAATGAAACCAACATGAAGTGTAAAAAGCTTGCTTGCAGTTTCTTGAATGGCCACTTGAGGCTGGCTCTATCTGTAAATCAATCAATCCCCCCCACAGAGTCCCATATTAAAATGTCCAACTTAATAAATGAAGTAAACAAGTTTAGCACAAAAGTTCAGCACAAAATGGGTTTTGACCTCTATATTTTTATTTATTTATTTATTTTTTTTACAAATGTAGGCCTACAAGGAACAATTTCTTTTAAAACTCACTCATATGAACTAGGGCTTAAAGTAGGCATAATAAAGTTGTGGCTGCTTTGATTCACCACAGCCACTAGCTGTGTATTAGACATTGTAGGGTCAGTGTCAGAAATTTGTTTCCTCTCCAGCCCCTCCCTCTGGTCCATGGTTACTTCTGGCTACAAAAAACCCACAAGGCGACAGGCTATAATGCCAGACTCCAGGCTTTGAAACAGTAGTCAACCAACCAACATATGACATCAGGGTGGTTTAATCCACTATTACAAAAATATGATATAATAACACACTATACTGTCTGTGAGCTTCACTGATTATGAGACTTTTTTAAAAAAAGGTTGAGCCATATCTTGGTTTATTACTGCAAAAGTTAATGTTTTCAAGCAGAATAAGGGTATAAAAACTGATACAGGAACAAACAGCTTGCGAACATGTTTTTTACAGTGTTCTGACATTAGTGACTCGCAATATGTATTGAAAAACTGGATTTCAATACTGATATCAAACTTCTAAAGAAGCAGATAAACCACCTGTTAGATCATGCGATCGGCACATCTCCCTGGGCAGTTCAAATATTGCCATATGATCCATCATAAAATGGATATTGCCTCCTTATCTGGTGCTGTGTATGGTGTGGGCCTGGCCAGCCTGCTCTGTATGGGTTTATTTTGGGCTGGCCTTTCCCTCTCTCTGAATTCCATCTACCATTTTCTGGCTTACAGCCAGTCGGCCACTGCCCCACACACATATCCACACAACACCAACCGCTCCCGCACAGCAACAGATAAACACAGCGCTCTGTCACCATGGTAACCACCTGCTCATGTTGTCTCTGGTGGGTGGTGAAATTTAGCTAGATAAACAGCTGACATCTCTACAACAATGTACCGACATGAAATTTTCAGTTGTTTATAGCATATTACAAGTAAAATAAATACAGCACCTGCTTTGCAGACATGTGCATGGACACATGCCTCTACCATAATGTTTTTCCTAAATTCTATCAGTATGATGTAACACAATGGACATAGCTGAATGGGACAAATAAGTAATACGCTTAAATTGTGACTAAAATTCTGACTAGAACTTCATGGGGATTTCAAGATAAATGCACACAGTAAATATGTACTCATAGAGACAGGGTGGCACAAAAATACACTTCAGGCTGTGAAAAGCTGTCTAAAAATGCTGTTGAAATGACTTCATATGTCTCTAGCCAAACTTGTTTGCTGCTTTGAGGTGAGTTTGGCTGGTGGGTTAAAATTTTATTCATAAATAAAAAAATGTATAAATGAATAAAATATATTGAAGTGCATTTTCTGTGTTCCAGGGGAAAAACACTGCCCAGACAGACAACATTTTGTCAATAAAAAAACATAAGAAAAGAGTCTGAGTACAAACTGTGAAACACACATGCACACAGGGCACACACCCTGAGACACAGAAAATTTGTTGAAAATGTTTTCCGTGAAGCCAAACTGAACACCCTCAATAAGAAGTAGAAACCTCAACAGGAAGCTGCAGCAGCCAACGGAGAAACAGTAGTGCACGGCAACCTGGGAACAGCTGAGGTCATACAAAACAGGGAAATTACAACATGGTGCAGGTCCATGTGAGCTCCATACCTCACTCAAGCTACGCACTGCGAAAGTAAGATCGTCAACATACTGCTGTTTTTTCAAGGAATGGCCAAACTCTGACTCAAACCCTAAAATTGCTGGAAAATAAAACCACATACAGCAAAGGATTTCCATAAGGTGCTCACTCTTACGTCTTAGACTTAAGGTTTAAGTTGTGCAGGAGCTTTATAATTTCACCTTTGGTTACATCTGAACATGAAATGAGACTTTCATTTAATAAACTTGTCAAGCTGCAATGTTGTGGTTCAGTTATTATTATAAAGCTGTTGTCGTATCAGTGCACCAACATATTTTATTATGTGAGGTAATGAGTAGCTAGCTAGAGTAGACAGTGATATCCTGATAACTGATTTTTTGAAGCTAATACTGATTTTGAAGTGTTTTAAAAAAAAGTGATGACACAATTTATCTGTTGATAGTAATATTTAAAAAAAATATATAGAAAAAACAATCAGTTAAAGAAGATATGTTTGTTTCTTGAATTAAGAGCAAGTTATACACTAGGCAGAACATTTTACACTGCAAAAATGTCATGGCACTCTGGTGGACAAAATATATGATGAATACACCAATCTAAATGACCTCCAACCTAATTTGGCATTTTTGTACTTTTATTTCTTGTTATGTATTCCTCTTGTTCTACAAGTATAGATAAATAGTATATTGATGAATTTGGGTGTTATATTTCAGTTGAATTTTTTAAATGTTTTAATTTCTTACTAGACTCTCAAAGTTTTTACAAAAACACAGACATTGCATGTTGGAACGTTCTGTTGTCTACATTCTTAAAACCTGACTCAGCCGAGTGTGTCTGTGGGAAAATGTGATAATATCAGCAAACCCTGTTTGGGTTTCCCTGCCTGATTATAAAGCAAAAAACAGGGAGCTGGAGGAAGAAGATGGTAAGTTCATTAGCGTCAGTGTGTTAACTTCCTCTCTCCTCCCACTAACCAGCAATGGAAAAGTTGGCACTCTCTAAATACGTGTGTATACCTGTGTGTGTATGTTTACTGAGAGGAGCCATGGGAATAGTGACTGAGAATATGTGTGTCTCCTAAATGAGAGGGAGGTCTGTTGCTAATGATTCTTTCCTCCAAGAGTGGCGTGAATCATACCTCATGGAAACGATGGCTAGAAAGTGGGAGTTCTCTCTCTTTTTCTCTCTAAATGTGCGAGTGTTTGTGTGAGAGAGAGTGTTTGATTTGCACAAACAAGCCAGCAACAGTCTCAGCTGCCTCTCAGAGAGCAATAACACAGGAGATGCATTAAAAGTCCTGGGAGACTGTGGGGAAAAAATTTGGTAAACCTTTGGAGAATCTGCTACATTTCTTAACCTATGGTGTCAATGATGTAACCCCTCCTTCAATGAATTGAAGACATTCATATTACAACAGTAATTTGTTTTCATTGTCTAAACATTGTTGGAGGCAAAATGTTCTGTGCGTGACTCATACGAGCCAGGATAACTTAATCACTGACTGTTACCATGGACAGCACAGCAAACAGTGCTCCCAATCAGCTTTATACCACAGCAGCTTTGACTAAAGCCACTGGCATCTACTGTCCACTTTGGTGTCTCTCTATCTGCTGCTGCAAGATCTGGTGCTTTTCGTGCTGAGTTATTTAAATATGTTGTCATGTGCAATCATGTCATGAAGCAAAGTGTTTTCTGATTGCACGTTAAATACAATCAAAAATGATCGTGTTGTCTGCTTTGTGATAAATAGTTGCGGACGGCTGCGCAGGGTTCAGTTTGTGTTATGTGAAATTATTTAATGAAATACATCAAAATAATGATCATCTAATTGTGAACTGTTACAATTAAAATATATTATAGTAATGAGCCTAATAATAAAATAATCCCAAGCATTATTTAATGAAACTCAAACATCCTTATTTGAAAGCAGAGTATAATACATATTTTTTTAACTACATCTGTTCATTAGCACAGATAACGAGGTTGACTTTGGTTTTATTATATCCCTTGCACATTAACATTCACTCTCCTGATCCCACTACATGCATACAGACATTCAGCAACTTGCTGGCTTGCAGATGAACACACACACAGACAGACACACAGTATTCCTTTTAAGGCAGTGTGATGAAAGGCCTCTCCGGTGAGTCACAGGAGCAGGTGTCTGATCCTGTCCAGTCCTTGCAGCTGTGCACTTAGCTTTTACAATGAGTGATATCACTGATCCCTGCGCCCCTCCGGGATGGGAGAAGGCCAAACGGGAGATTGACATTAAAAAGAGGTGGAAGTTCGCATGTAAGAGCCTCCTGGAGGCACGAATGGCGACGCTTTGATCCCTACAGAGCACTCAGACTTGGAGGTTAAAAAAAGAACACCATTGTGCTGCGGTCATTAATACTGATGCATCACACACTCTCCTAAATAAGGCTCAAATAATCCATAGTTGAGTGGTCCAGCCACCTACTACTTCAGGCATTTTATGGTGACTCTTATGACTGAGGACACAATGCAAATGTTGTTTCGTGAAGTTCTCTTATCCCTCCTAGAACAGCTTACTCAGATGGAGCTGTGCTTAAAGTGTTCTGTTGGTAATGGAAACATGAACAACCAGCCCCGCTCTGTCTATGGAGAGATTCATTCAAAAGAAAGAGGCTCTGTGTCCCATGTAGCCAACATGGCGATGTCATATTAAAGTGCACAGGAAGGGAGTTCCTTGGCTTCTCTGTCACAGTGATTTGTGATTTCACACACATGGACCAGAAGAGGGAAGCCCTTTTCCATAACTTAGCCTTCCCACATCTATTACTCTTAAACCACTGGAATCCCAGGGTAACTCCCATGATAGAAAATGTACTTTTCCATTTACATCTATGTGTGAACTGGCTGCTGAAGTGCTGGAATATATTACATAACTCTGCCTTTTTCTCTAACACGTCCATCGATGCTAACACTGAAGGGGTACAGTGTGTACAAGCTGGAAGGCACAAACGTGAATTTGCACGTCCAGCTGCAGAGTACCACTCTCTGAAGAAGAGTACCACTTTACAGGATGATGTGATGTGGGGATCAAATGAGGGCATGAATACAGTACTGGGCCCGACTTTAGGAAACCATAACTATCGAATTACATTAGGTCAATATAATCATTAATGACTAATCACTCCTGCCAAGTCACACTTGGAGGTATGGGAAGGAAGGCAAGCAGCCAATCACCAACACTGCTTTGCTTTGTTCTGAACTGAGCTCTCGCTTTTGTGGTACTTAATAAGGTGGCTGGGACATTGTGAAAGGAAAATCTGACAGGCTGTAGAGCTTTTTATTGTCTTTGTATGTGCTTCTAATCCAGTTAGAGCCACTCAGCTGTCCTGGTATTAACTTGCACTCAATAAAGTCCTTGTTATTTTAATGGATCTCTTGAGGAAGAGACTGAATATTGGATTTAACTGAAATACTAACAATATATTGCAAAACTTTGTATTAATACTTTCTTTTCCTGAGGAATGAGTGTTAAACTCTATGTATGATTTTTTTTTATTTGTGTGAGATCAAATAAAAACAAGTTTTAACATTTCACCTTAAAGTTTGCCTCTTACACCTACAACTTAAGTTTGAATTTATGATTATTTATAGACTAATCATCCCAAACATCCATTTGCATGCAAGGTCTAATCCCAAGGGTACAAAAAACCAAAGAGTGTCCTGGCGAGCTCCCACTGACAGCCTATAACTCACATACCCGTGACAAGAGCTGCGAGCCATTGCTGCTGCAGCAGTGAGAAATACACCACCAGAGTAACCTGACTGTTGCAGACCAAAGGCTTGCACATACCAGACTTAACTTTCACATGAAGTGGCTAAAGTTACAGCAATAACAGTTATTTAGTATATTAATTAAGATTGTTTGGATACAACTTTAACAGCAACTTTTTGTCTGACTAAAAAAAGACATGCCTCAGAGTCTTTAGTCATATTTATTCATCCAAGTGAATGTTGTTTTTTTATTTAACTTTATTTGCAGTTTTTGAATTCGACTATGAGCCTTCTTTATGTGGTGTGGATGCTTTACTGAAATGTCTTAAAAGGATAGCAAATGACTATTTGCGATGATTGCTTATTGCTGGCCATGCAAGGAAAAGCCTTGAAACTACAGTTCTTCAACTGTACAAATTTAATTGACTCCCAACCTAAGGAGCCATCATTGAGATCATTAAATGAATATGTGATGAAAAAGAAAAACAAGCACCACTGATTACAACCTGTCAGCCAGTGAATGTGTACATTTTAAAAGTATTGTATTTCATGTCTGCAACAACCAATGGGCCATTAAGATCACAGTAAGCAGAGCAATGTGTTAAATCCCCACAGAGGACCTCAATGCTCTCTCTTATGAAGTCATATACTGGTTTTGGCAATCATAGAAAAGGAGCTGCAAATATTGGCACGTCAAAAAGAAATTGAGACAAATGTTATTCTGTTAGACAGAAATTACGATACACTGGTTGCATACAAAGTACAGTATGAACCCACAACTAAGGCTACAGGTAAGCCCACGCAGACACGTATGCAATGCAATTAATCAATCAATTGGTGTTGCTTCATGCTATATTTAGACTCACTCAAAGAAACAAGACACTCCACCATTCCACTGCATTACTGCTGGTGTATTTATAATCAAAAGCAACATAGCGGTTTCCTTTAATACACCATCTCAGATCATTTTGCCATGGCCTCGTAGAGGAAGGGTGTGCCTACAAATCTTGGAATAAACAGCATGGAGGGGTTCAGCAGCTTCCCCCAGAGTTGTGATGATGTATGAGGACACATTTCTGTTAGCTGGCCAGACATTGGATGGCAACTACAACTGTTCAAATGGAGGGGCGACCTGATCGGTGTCCCAGCTTGTAAATCCTGTCTGCTGCTGTAGGATGAGGATGTGTGATGAGATAAGAAGACAGCTGGGGCCTAAGATCAGGCATCAGGACACATAAAATGCAAATAAAAATAGCAACTTGCTGTGTCCTCTTGTGGACTCACAGACACGGGTAACTAACACACCATTATGACATTAAACCATGATGTGCTTTACTGTTGCAGATGAATGCACATACACAGATGTTGACTGGAAACACATTTTGCTGTTTTTAAACTGATATGCAAAAAAACTAATATATTTGTATCCTTATTTCCTCAAAACATCAACACACAACATATGTAAGACAGAAAAGCACAGTATGTAAATTACACATAGTCTTAAACTTGTAGTGTGGGATATTTTCAGACAACAGATAATTACCTGCTTGTCAAATATGTGAGTTTACTTGTTGACTGCTGGCTATTACACTCCTTTTTCAGTACATACCTGCTCTCAATAAGGAATGAGAGATCAGAGCAGATCTGACCAAACATGCCAAGAAAAACATTGTTCTTGCTCCAAGATAAAGCTGAATGCTGCCAAAAAACAAGAAGATGAGCGAAAAAGATAAGCAGAGGAAATAAAAGCTTGAAGAAAGAGATAGTTTTACAATTTAGAAAATAAACTTGTTTGCTATCCAAGAGAAAGTTAGATAGGAAGTGGATAAGCTACCTTTACCATTGGGCCTATGTTCTGAAAATATAAATATACTGTAAGCTTCACTTGATAAAAAAGATTGGAAAAAAGGGGAAACAGGTAGTTTGACTCTCTTGATAAAATGCAGAGAGGTGTCTCCAAGACTTGTCTCACTAAGCACTCATTAATATTTCTCTCTGAAGCCTGTGTTTGTCTTTTTAAATAGTACGACTACCTGACAACTTTTTACATGCAGAGGCTCACACACCACCAAGTCCTGGAACTCAGAGCTGGCTTGACATAGAAGCTGACATGCAACAGTGAAATGTGGAGCCTGCCAGATATCTTTCCACTAGCTCGAGAAAGAGGAGTGCAGCAGGAGCAAAGGACAGAGTGGAGAGACTGGGAGAGGACGACATAGTGTTCAAGGGCTGTGGCAAATACTGAATGAGCTGTCTCCGTTAATTCTGGATTGGAAAACTGTGTGGGAGTAGAACCAGCTAAGTTGATGGTGGAAGAGATAGCGGGAGAAACTGAGACGAAGGAAGGAGAACAAGTGGGCATGTTGGCAGGAGTAGTAGAGAGATACCAGTGGAATGAATCACTAATACTAATTTGGTGCGTCTGGTCGAGTGCTTTTTGGTCGAGGTGGTTCCAACCAGTCTTTCTGCAAGAGGTTTTAACCAGCCTCTATGTAATGACTCTGAGATCTGATTAAATGATTGACTAACCTGAAGGGGGCAAAAGCCTTGGCTGGACCACTTTGTGTGGACTTGGCAAAATTGAGTCATTGCATAGTTAGAGCAGCTTAAAAAGCTGTTAAGGAAAAATGGGCTGTGGCTGGTGGTGAAGCTAATGGTGAGTTCATGAAAGTCTGTGAGACTTGTGTGGAATAAGACTGTAACTGAGAAGTCTTAAATCTCCCTGATAGAGTTGACCACATGGCTATCAAAGTCCTTGAACTGCAGCCAAACACATCCTTATTCCAAACACACAGCACTGCTATCTCACACTCTGATGGACATACACTATCACATTGCAAAGACTGGATTAATCCACAGAATTAAATAGATAATGCACCATGTGAAACAGTAGCCCTAAGTTTAAAGTATCTAATCAAAGCACACAATTCCCGGAATAAAACTAGCTAAAACAAGCACTTAGTGGGGTTCTTGTTTAAAATGGAAACCATTGGTTACATAGTGCATAGTTAACCCACAGTCCAATGACACATAACTAACTTGACAGATACTTAACCAAACAGTTTATCATACAAAACTGTCTGAGAGATTGTGTTTAGAAACTGTGTAAAAAGGGCAGGCATTTTCCAAAGTACTGAGCAGGTGATTTGATGAACCATCAGTCTGTGAAACATCATCTATCACCGGCTGGCTGCAACCAATCAGATCAATGAACCATAGGATGTACTATGAGAGCGCCATCAAAGCAGAGAGTTGGAAATCAAACTCTTATTAAAAAACGGCATTTATTACTTTACTCTGCTTTCAGAAGAGCAAAACTCTCAAGTTTAGATACAACTGATGCTACAGCGTAAACTATGCTAACTTATCTAGGAAGCACTACTGTTGTTTTCCAACAAAAAGTAGCTTTGTTTACTTTTATCACACATAAAGGTGATTGGCTGTAGTGACTTGTTGGTCAACAACTGCTGCATTTCGTGCCAAAGTCAAATTTACTGCTCCAGTTGGGTTCAGCTGCAGTAAATTCTTTTGGTAACTCCAGTGAGGGCACGATTGTTTTTTTTTTCCTTAATTGCCAATCAACTGGTTTACTTTAATTACACTCACAGAACCATCTCAAATGAGAAGTAAAACAAAACAAGCAAAGAAAGAGTCTCTTGTCCCAGGCACTGTGGCTTTTCCTTTGCATAAAAACATGTGTTGACTGAGCCTGAGTGCTCTATTGTCCCTTGTTATATTTGTAGATGGTGCACTGGGATCACACAAGGTTGCACAGCAGGGCACCGTCTTTTATAGATTTTTCATACTGTTGCCTGGACAGACCCAAGGAAGGGGCTGGGATGAGATCAAGCCCCACCCCTCTGAGGTTCTTCTACACAGCAACAGCTTAAGCTAGTTGAAGGCCAAAATGATTGCTAGACATTGTAGATGTGCCTGGTTTCCTCTGAGGATGAGTGGCCGCCATCACTATGGCAACCTAATGAAAAGATGATATTCTTTTCTCCTCCAATCATTAAGCAGCTTAGAAACTAAAAAATAATAAGTGTAACTAAAACTATTTTGATGAAAAGACTAATTATCATATTTCAAGTAAAAATATTAATCATCAGTAAGCAAGGCCAACACCCTTTAGCTGCTCAAAAACACAATCATAACTTCCTTACTGTGTGAACACAGAGATGCAACAGGAACAGAAAGGCCTACTGAGAGACATTTACAACATTTGTAATCATCATATTATAACTATTATGAGATTTTAGTGAGAAAGCCACAATAATACTCATAAACCATTTCATCAGTGTTTTTCCTGGCAGCTATTGCTATTAGAAAACACATCAACAGAAAATTAGACTTGCCAGACTGAAATAAAATATTTAAATGTCTGGCAAAAGGAGTCTAACAGGAAATTAGGAAATAAACTTGGTCTAATTTGGAAATATTATGTTTCTACTGAAAAGACAATTGGTCCATCACAGAAAGCAAAATTAGACACATTTTAGTCAGAGCAGTGAAACACAGGGAGGGTGTGAAAGTGTTGGATCACTGGCCATTTGTTACCCATTCGGCTGTCACGCATTATGCAGCAGGAAGACCCCAAGCTGCTGCCAGAGTTTTACCAAAACAAAGCAACTAATATAGTTTCTAATGAGTTTTTTTTTTAGTTTACATTTGAATCTCATTTGAAACCACAGTAACATTGTTGTTTTAGCATTCAGACAGCCTGAGATCTGTTGAAAATATCGGAGTGCACATCTAAGATGAAACAAAGTATATTTAAGGTTCTTTATCTAAATATTTCCATTTTGTACTACTTAAGAGCATACTTCTAGTTACATATATTCTTTTGACATCTTTGGTTCCTGGTTAGTTTGCATATTAAGATAATTGATACAACATTTGATCAATAAAAAACTATGATGTACAATTATAAATTAGAGATTTTAAAGATACACAAGATACCCTATCTGCTATTCTGAAATGGGTCTCTGTACATAGAGACTCTCTTCCCCTACTCCTGATGTGAATATTCATTTGGTAAACTTGTTTTCATCGCCTCACTCTGCTGTTGCAGTGGGATCCTGAGTGCACCCGTCGTTGTAGGTTTAATTATAAAGCATCACTGTCAAAGTCTTTCCGTACTAGAAATTCTGCAGTATGTGTCTATTCTCAGAGTGACAGCAGAGAAAAATTATGGCACCTACAATTAAAGCTGGTATCAGTTTAACAAAGCAAAATGGCCACACACATACACACAAACGTTGGTATTTTACTTGTGAGGACGCTGCACCAGTTTATATCCAATCCACAGCCGTTGACACAACCATAACCACCACATACCTCTAAACTCTAACCCTGATCCTATCCTTAACCCAATTCTAAACTTGTCCCACTCTAACACATTAACACACGAGCAGACAGTGGAAAGAGGTGCAACCTGACTGGGAGCCAGTGTTGATTTGCAATGCTGCCAATATGTGAGCAGCCTATCTGTCGGTTAATTAAACTGGACACTGTGCAGCCATCATCTGGCAGTATGTAAATAGATTTCGTGAGAGCCAAAAACAGCTACAGCAGCGTGGAAGCTACAGCATACCCCACCCCTTTGATAACGTGAATGTGATCAAGTTTAAAGTGATAAGAGTGTTACAGTTGAGGGAAAACAAACAGAGAATGACAGGATTTATACTGTCAACTTAAACACACCATCAAAACTTCAAGCTGTATAGAGCAGTGCACATTTTTGAAATGAGCTCCACTTGTGCAATGTAATATGTGCACAATGTCCCATGCAGACAATTGTACACAGAAATGCAGTTAAAAAGACCTGCAGCAGACCACACAGTGTCGCAAACAGCAGGGGCACCTGCTTTGCAGAGTAATTTATTAAGGCCTAGTGCCTGTGATTGGATTTCTGCTACATGCCAATAGTGTAATCTGCTCCCACAGTGGACATCCCAGGAGAGGGGGGTGTAAAAACTGAAAACGTTTGCCTGCTATCAAGATCCTGAGGTAAGCTCTACTCACGAGAGTCCTGCAACTATCTCTTTCAATTGTGACTGCATTTAAAGAAAACATCTATCATTTGCCAGCAGGCACATTGCACAGGTTTGGGTGTAATGTGCACAAGATGACTATAACTGATTTGATTTGTGGTCTATTGACAAGTTCCAGATCAAAGGGCAGGAGGGTCTAAGTTCAAGTGATGTAAGCTGAGAGTTAAGCAGCCAGACATGACTGCATGTTCCCCTCTCCCCCAAAAAAGCTGCTCAAGAAGTCACGATGACTCAGTTTTCCACCGTCCTTTTTTCCGCCAAACTTATTTTTTTCATGATATTTATGATACCAGCCTTTTCTCTGAAAAAAGGTTTACCATGCTCCCTATCATAAATCTGATCCTGTCACAGTACCCACATTTGTTTTCTTAAATGCAGGTCAAAGCACCATGAATGCATGACGCAGTCCTTGTGTTCCCCTTTTGAAAAATCTTAATAAAAACTACATCTTCATCTCATGTGGCAGCAGCCTGCCAACTATCTGTCCTCTGAGTACTCAGAGATGGGGCGTTGCTTCTGTCTCAAGTAGCCCTTCATGCCAGTGTTTATGGGCCTTATATTTGTATTTACACCCACTAGTCTTTATATAGTGTCATTGGGTAATCATGAAGTCCTGAGAAGTGGGAGAGGCTGCTATCTGCCTCCTTTTTTCCATGGAAGCCACTAGTATTTTTCATGAGTGAGAGGAGGAATCCATTTCTAGCTGAGCATGAATAAAAACAATTTACAACAGCTTCTAAATAGTTGGCCGCAGTGTCTGATTCTTCATAAACATCACAGCTTCATTTGAGGTTAGGAAACAGTGAGCTACAGCTTTGGCCAGCATCCTCTGTCCTGAGATGATATTTTCAGAAACAAAGGTCATATTGTGCCACAGTGTGGCTCTAACTCTCTCTGATAGGATGATGTAAATAGATGTTCTGATGGTTTGACAGATTTTCAGGTGAATTTCACACTCACTCACTCCAAGCTTTGCTTTGTCATGTAGTGAATGCAATACACTCACACACAGATTAACATGCACTGTGAATTAACTTTAGCAAATTTGTGAGCCAAATGTAAAATATGCTCTGAAAAAAATATTAAGCGGCACTACCCATGATGAAAATAATAAAAGAAAAAGCTCACACACACACACACACACTCTGCAGCCATCAGTGTCTCCCCAGTTTACCTGGTAGATGAGGACTTTGAAGTTGCGTCTCTTGAGCAGCTCGTTCTCGTTGCTCTCCAGCTTCTTGATCTGGCCTGCCTGCTTCTCCAGGTTGCTGCGCACCGTCTTGACGTTGACGCTGACCTTGCGAACCTTTTCCAGCATTTTGTTGACGGTGTTTGCTGTGCCGATGTGGTTCTTGGACAACTTAGCCAGCTCCCCTTGGATAGTCGACACTGACTTCTCCATGGCTTCCTGCCGGGCCTCGAGCCCGTTCTGGGTCTGCTGGATCTGGTCTACAACGCCGATGATCTTGTCTAGCAGAGACAGAACCATGACCCCGTTCATCTGGGCTTCACTCTTGCCTCCGGAGCCAGTGACCAGGACCGGGTCCATGTCTTCAGCAGGGTCCTCTACTGCTGGCTCAGTGGCAGCACCCACCAGAGCCACCTCATCGTCATCATAAGGCACTTCTTCCAGTGCCGATTGCTCCTTCTTGACACCTGTATCCGCCATGGCTGTCAACTCCAAATGCAAACCGCCTGCACACTCACTACAGTTAAAAATACACTACTGAAAAACAACCTGCAGGAGCCACACTGCACTGAACTCCGTCCCTAATACTTTCTCTCCTCTTTCAGACAACTTTCTCCACCACTTATTGGCCTCTTTCTAGTCTACTTTCCACTTAAGCTTTCTCTTGAGCCTCCGTCTCACTCACTGTCTCTCTCGTTCTCTGCCTCTGCTCTCGGATGCCAGCCAGCCGAGGGGAGTAGGGCCTCTCACAGCTGAGGCATGTGTGCCCTGACTCAAATGCCTCTGCTCCCTGCAAAACCACCCAGTCAAACTTTTTCCTTCTTACACCCAGCCCCCTGCCCTCGGCTCCCCCCCGCTGCAGGGGCTCCACCCCGTTCTGTCCCCACAGGGCAGAACAACTCCAGACTCCACCTCGTATGGTGACATAACCCAGTCCTCTCAAACAGGGAAAGGTGAGGGCCACCAGAGGCGACGTCCAGTACCACAATAAACATCACTCCAGAGCGGTAAAATGAGAGGATTAATACTCACAGTCTCTGTTATCATGGTTACTACAGTCTGTTGTTAATAAAAAAAGAAACAATCACATTTTCAGATCAAGGGCCTACTGAAAAGCGTGCATGACTGCTGCCAGAACATTCTGTATTTTAAGCCACAAGGTCATTTTAATTCTCCCTATCGTCATATTTTTGTTGGCTTGTGACGACCATTTGAGCCGAGACTGCTCAGTATCACCTCAGTCACACTAATCAATGAAAAATGTCAACTTACTTTTAATCATTTTATTTTTAAGTTTTACCCTGCTATTGACACTGACTTGACTAGCATGCAGGCATGAAAACGGGTCAGGGGTGAAAAAGGTGAGAAGGATACGACCCCTCTAGGGTCCGGGTACATGCTCCCCCGGAGGAATTTTGAATATTTCATATTTAAACACTTCAATCAAATCCACTGTAACTTAATATACTCAGCAGTCATAACCTATGA
>JAPZDV010000009.1:5788644-5837242 GCA_029814665.1 Acanthurus lineatus
AATAACAGTGAAGAAAACATTTCATTTAATTTTTTTTTTTTTACTTAAAATGCAAAACACCCTGTGTGTTGTGTTGCATTGCATTCTGGTCTATTCAAGGAGCTGTCACTTGGGGAATATTTTGAATTTTTAACAATGGAAAGTTGTTTAGCATCGCTGCAAAAAATAGTCTGTTTCTTCATCACATTACATCTGCAAAATGTTAAGTTGCTGTATGCGACGACACACACACAGCTGACATCAACAAGAGCGCGTTCACGTCGACGTCCACAGTTTGATTACTGAGGCGGCAGAATTATTTGGAGGCCATTGTCTGAGCGCTGCCAGATTAATTAACAGGAGCTTTGGTGATAGCTACAAATGAGATTATCTGGAGACTCCACTGTTGTTTTATCAGTGCAACACTAGCTGCCTTTCTCTACGACAAATGTAATTATTTAGCTCGGATAAACACACTCTGTCTCCAGCCCACCCTGTCCCACTTTTTTTTTTTAGAGTTAGCTAGCCTCGTTCCACCCCCCCACCCACCCCCAACAATACATTCACACACACACGCACACACTTAAGGTCTGTCATTCAGTAACTAAAGCTGCTCCCACAGGGGATAGACTTTGATCGATGCACGCAGATAGACTCTCTCTCACACACACACACACACACAAAGATATTTAGAGTAACGTATTCACAGCCATGAACTCGTCTCACCAAAATAAAAATGAAAAAGCAAACCCAGACCGAAGCCTGAGATGAGAAAAAGAGCTCTGCAACTCAAATAAGGATTCATTGCAGTAACGCTTACAGGTAAACAAGTGAAGATCTCCATTGAGAGACGCACCATTAACACACAGCTGAAGGTAGTGCAATAAAGATACTGATGCATTATAAATGCTGGATAACAAGATTCTCCTGTTACATAATAGATGAGTTCTTTTCAAATCTTGCCAAGTGGTCTGTGATTATTTGTTTCAGGGGGGCCGACTGATGTCTGTCCAGATCACATCTGTGTGGTGAAATTTATGTGACACAACGTGGCAAAGATTTAAAGGCATTTTTATTAAAACATCTCTTTTTTTTTTTGTAAAAGCTCTATAACAAACATTTCAAACAACTTGGTAAAATACTTCTGGCATTCTCTAAAAAAAAAAAAAAAATAGAAAAAAATCTATAATCATATTGCTCAGTATTACATCACGAGTACAAAATTCGGCCACAAAAGAAGGAAGACAGACAGGTGTTACAATCTTTTGTTAGTAGATGTCATGCATTCTCAGATGCATGGAGAGAAAACAGGCTCTCGAGGACATTTTGCAGTCAAAGGGTTTTCAGATCTGACAGAGCGCTCACACAAAAACACGCAGGAAAGGTGCAGGCATGCAGCCGCTCGCTAACTGATTCAGTTTACGGCCTTCAGGCTTAACGACAGCAACATTTATACTTTTTTTTTAAAATTTAAGCCATTTGATGTGACATAAGCCCTTTCAGCCTCAGTTGGAGGTGATTTCACACTGGCAGGTTTTGTGATATTGTGCATAACTGACCGACTGAAATGCAAGACCTACAGTAACCCAAATAACAGATGAAGTCGATTCTGTCAAACAGAGAAAAGGTAAAGGTAAAATTATGGCTCAGTATGGCAAAAAAAGAGAAAACATCTTCATCAGTCTGACCACTTTCGGTTGCATGTTGCAGCCTATTATGGTGTTGACTTACCAAACTTAACAAGAGCCACGTCTAAAACAACAGACAGGTATTGAACACGTATTGACCCCATAAGCCAGCTTCAGGACTGCAGTGCCTTTCACTTCTGAGGCTCTGCACGTAAATCCAGCATTTATTTCTTCCTACAAATATTTCTTGATCCTGTTGCAAACCTTTGACCCTCATCGAAATCTTTTTTATTTCTTATTCAGAAACTTTCAGACGAAACTCTCTTCCTTCTTTCCTTCCTGTTCTTGAACAATGTGCTTGTTTTTCAACACAGCAGCAGGAGCAGCAGCAGTTTCTTCATGTAGTCGTCTCTTGGCAGAGCCGTGGATCGTTACCCATGGGTGCCATGCGGACATCTCCCCAGCAATCTTCCTGGCTGGCTTAATATCAGTGTTTTCGTCTCTCTGACTGCCTCCACCTCCATCAGTCGGAGTCGTCACCGCCGTCGTCGTCGTCCGAGCTCGGTCCCTCCTCCTCTGAGGAGCTCGGGTCTTTGGTGCTGGCCTCTGAGATCATGCCGTCCGAACTGTCAATCTCTATGGACGTCTCTGATAGGTAGAGGTGGACGGCCCTCGATGGGTGGCTGGGACACACACATATGCACACAAAGCAGGGACGGGGAGACGTGACACCAGAGGGAAGGTAAGAGCAACACAGAGCACACAAACACACACACAAACACACACACAACGTGATATGAATCCATGCATGACACATTCATGAATTATTTATGTACATGCATGTGTAAAAGTGACACACAAAGGGGACAGGACAAAGAGGAGCAGACCACACAGACACAGCAGCAGGGACAAAGGGTTAGCGTCACACAGGGTTAAGTCGTCCCGAAATGAGAGCGAAGGTTGGAGCAAAATTTTTCTGTTTGTGTTTCTGTATCTGATTTGGGTTAAAAAAAGCTTCCTTCCTTCGCCAAGTTTTTCAATGAAAAGATTTGGTTTGAAGTCTGCATAAAATCTGATGAACCAAGATGGCAGCAAAGATGTCAGCTTTTCCTTGGGAGGCTCGGCTTTTTTTTAAAGTCTGAGGCAGACAGTGAGTTATCACAAACACAGCTTTTCCAGTAACCAGATAAAGCGCCTTTTTTTACAGAGAGATCTGAAAACCCAAGAGAGAAACAAAGAAGTCCCAAGTGCCCAGGAAGAGGATGTTTGTGACAAAACAGCTCATTGTTCAAAACAGACAATTAGCCATCAGAGAGGCCACTGGCTGGTAAAAAAAAAAAAAGATTTGCCACTTTGTCATGTTAAATTTTAAATTTAAAATCGCACTTAAGTGCTGGTAAAAAAATATATTAAAAAATACTGAATAAAATGTCTGTTTCCAACAAGTGCTCTCCATCAGGATTTGATTGTTTGATAGCACCTGAATTATTTTTTTGCACAACATCACAAATAATAATAACACCACAGAATCTCCGAGAAATACAGCGATACAACTTCAGTAGTGAAACAAAACAGAAATGTACATCAGCATCCCCCAGTTAGGATTCAGGAAAAAAAAAAAAACCACAGTAAAGTGGGTCAGACAGCTGATACGACCATAGAAATGAGGGTGGATGAAAATTTTCCATTATCTGGAAAGTACAAACAAATTTCACTAGAAGCTAGGAAACACGTTCATTGTTCCACAGTTTCTATTGTTTGTTGAAATAATTTATCAAACATATGGTTTGTACTGCATTGGTGTGTTGGGATATGTGTATTAGTAGGGAAGTAAACAGCAGGAATACACCATTGTTCTACCTCTACATCATCAAAACATTTACTCCAAACAGGAAATATGTTTAGAAGCCCATTTAGCTGAACAGGAAAAGATAAACTGATAAAACAGTTGTTTCTCTCCTGAAATGAAAGGCACATGGTGATATAAAAGATACACAGCAGTGTGGCTAAACTTCTGTATCTACAGCCTTCTACAAAAAAAAATAAAGGTACATGCTGGATTTATCTCTGGTTAAAAGACAGCTGCCAATCAACTGGTCCAGATTCGGGATCCAAAGGCTGCGGTCGGGGAGGAAGGTGGAAGTGAAGTGTCAGTAGGAAAAAGCCCCAGGCCCCCCCGAGAAGGAGCGCACCAAGCCCTTATCCCAAGAGTCAGTCGGAGAGCGAGAGAGGAAGTCTGTGATTCTTCTGTTCCTCTCTCTATCCCCCTCTTCCTCTCCCTCTGTCTTTCTCTCGGTCTTACCACGCAGTCGGGTCTTTCCTCTCTTTGCGGGGAGCCTCCTCGTGCCCCTCCAGCTGTCTCTGCCCCCTCTTCTTGCACCGCCTGCAGGACAAAATGATGATGAGGAGGAGGACCACGGCGAGGATGCCGCCCCCGATGGCCAACGCCAGGATGAGAAGCTCAGAGAAAGAGGCTGTGGGGGAGAATAACAGGGACTCGAAATGAGTGTGCTTGTATGCAAAGATGCCACAACTGCACCAAACTATTCCTATTGTACATGTGCAAATAAATATGCACATTTTTTGGTCTCATATTGTCATTTTTTGATCACAAACAAAAAAACCTGGATGTTATCTGGTGCCATCATGAGGTTCACAATTGTGGTTACATAAGAAATTTTTCAACAACTCTCATTTAGATTGACATTAAATTTCGTAGAAACATTATCGTTCCTCAGAAGACTGATCCGACTGATGCAATGAACCCCTGACTTGTACAGTAAACTTTTTATTCATTTAATAAGTTGGTTTATGATTGAGATAATACTAGCCTAACTAATGATACATCCATCAGCTTTATCTGCACTTTTGTACTTAGCGTTGCCATGCTAACATGCTAATCTATGATGGTAAAAATGCTAAACATTAGCCAGTTAGCACTGACATTTTGAGAAAGTTAGCATATTAACATTAGCGTTTAGCTCATTGTTGCCTGTTTAAATATCTATACAAATAAAATACATGTGCAACTCTAATCAATAGTTCTGATTGGTTGAGTCACACAGTAGGCTGCAAAATATCTGATTTACAAACTGAGAGTTATAGGCTTTACCCGTAATGATTGTTATTGTGTTTTATTCTGCAATTAGATTCTGAGATGAGATGTTTTCAGAGATGAAGACAAAATACAACCATATTCAGGGCATTTATGAAGACATATTTTGTCTGAAAATCAAACTGCAGACCTGTGGTGACCACACGGAGCCGAATCTCTCCAACCGCACCGTGAACATCCGGCGGGTTCTTGACCTGGCAGATGTAGGTGCCGTTGTAGGTGAACTTGACCTGTTGAAGTATAATGGAGGCGTCACGGCCCATGACGTCACCGGCCCAAGACACCCGCTTCTTAAAAATGCCCTCTATGGGGGGATAAGGCCGCTGCTGGTAGTGGAAAACCTAAAAATGGACGGTTGAGATTTGGTTGGAGCAACAGTGGGTTTGATGGATGGATTGTTACAGAAACCAAGTCTGGGAGATGGAAGGTTTTTTATTTTAACAGAGACAGAAAGACAAGAAATGAACCCAGACCTGCTGCTTCTTTCTCTGCTCTTAATACGCACACACTAAAACTCACACATGGACACACACACACACACACAGGCTGTCTTGGACGCTCTGCAGGGAGCCTGATGACTCACTTCTCTCTTAGCTGGCTGAGGGGGTGGATGCTCCCTGACACAATGAGGGAGGTTTGAGGTTCGGTCTCATTTTCACATACAAACACGCACATATTCACATTCTTACCGACTCTTCTCGGCCTGGTTTAAGGGGTCTGAAGGTCCAGGAGATGACGACGGCGCTGGGGTTGATGGGAGCAGAAGTCTGAAATGTGCACTTCAGACGCACATCTGTCCCATTAACCGCCTCCACATCTCCAGATGTGTATATACGCATCCCGCTGACCTGCAACACGCCTGTAACACACAAACAGGAGCAAAACTCGCTCAAAAATCAGGACGCAGAGAGAAAAAAATCTATAAATACATCCTACAGTCCTTAAACACCGAAACGTATAAGAAATACAGCACAACATATGCGGTATGACTTCACCCTCATCAGTAAATTCTGCCTTGTGAGTGCATGCAGTGTACCCAGTGACCCTTCCTCTGCCTACGCAGTGCTGCTGCAAGAAAAATCACCAACTCCAAGATGTCGCTACAACTGTATTGGATACATATATTACAGCATATACTTAAACCCCACAGACCGGTCTCTATGCTGAATCTATGAGATTAGCTCTGCGATCAGAGAACGAGACATCCGTTTCATTACATCCTGTCTAAACTGAGTCCAGATCAGTAGGCCAAAACTGTGACATTTAATGAATAATGGGCACTTAAGCCACACCATTGCAGCTGAGACAGGGCTGAAAGTGACAGTCTGCTGTATAGTATATGGGTATGAACTATATCAGTCTTTACAGTACTTGGTGGAGCTATTAGATGGAAAATGAATGAACTGGAAGAGTGGAGTGGGGTGTTGGCAACGATTCGGTTCCTCCGCAGAATGATGGATGGAGCTCCCTAGAAATGGAGTTAGCCATGACACACACACACTGCACATGCCTTGCACACACACATACACACACATTCATCCTGTCCCATTCACAGACATGCTTGAGTTTCTGCCCAACAGCTCATATTGCAGGCTCTTTTATATCGAGGTGGTTCGAACCTTATTCTACAGCAACTCAGTGAGTGTGTTCATGAGTCTGAGTGTGTGTGTGGAAGTTCATGTGCGAACTGTCGAGTCTAAATCACCTTGGTCTATTTATAGAGGGAGCGCCGATGTATATGTTCTATACTGGGAGCCATGTCTAGACTTATTAAAGTCAATTCCCAGGCACAAAGCAGAACGTCTGCAGCAGAGCTAGCAGCAGCCAGGACTCAACGTCTCAACGTTATAGAGCCACTTCATGTGAAAACCCCGGAGAACAAGACAAACACCTGATGAAAGCTGTGATTATCAGAGACGCTTCATTCAAACATTTCCCCTCACTTGTGTCTGTATGCGTCATTCATCCAAGGCCTCAGATCTATGAGTTAAATAGATTTGTTGACGAAATCAGCAAGCATTTGTGTTCTTTTGTTTGATGATTACAAAAGGTTAATGCTGCAGTCTGAATTATAATGTATTAAGCCTAAAATGTGCGTTAAGATCTATTCTACAATTTATAAATGTAGGTTAAGTGATGTTAGGCGAGTTCGTCCTGTGGATATTAAAATAAGAAAAGTCCAAAGCAAACTGTGCCATGAAGTAACCCCTTGCATTATAAATACACTCGGCATCAGGAGCTGGATGGGAAACTATCAGCAGGGACTTTGGCTCCTCAGGCAGCGTGCTCTGTTCCTTATCAGGCTGGAGAGAGTTTCCTGCAGGCTGGGATGAGAGAGAGCGAGGCGACCAGACGGCCCCCGCATGGCATTAAACAGACAAGCTTCTCTCTCATCACTGGACCCTGACAGCGCTCTAACAGCCTAATGTGTTTTAAATGAGTCCGATGAAACCTGGGAGGAGTGTGTGCGAGTGAGCAATACAAGAGGAGTGCACGCTGCAAAAAGTGTCAATCTTTCTAAATTATAGGGTCGTTTTATTTTAACGCTTAAAATTTTGTCTGTCTCGAATGAAAGGACACGCTACTCAGCAGTGAGATTGCTCTTGTTAATAATCAGATACTTTAACTTGCATCTGTAATCTGCTGCTTAAGTCAAGAAAGATGTTGAAGCAGCTGTGGTTTCAACTGGCAGATAATGTTGCTCATTAAAGGAAAAAATATCAGGGAAATGTTTAATATCAGAATAATACTTTGATGGATGGACTTCAGAGTAAAAAACCTCCTCTTCCACATCTCTCTTCTACCTTTAGCACTGAGTTATTGGTTATAAAAGTTATTGGATTAAATTGCCTGTGTTTGGGATATTCATTAGGTAGATAACATCAGCACAGGCTGTATCAGTACTGCCAGTAATGACTCCCTCTTTGGCTTGACTGCGTGTGTGTGCGTGTGTGTTTGTGTGTGTTTGCGTGTGTGTAAAAGCTCGGCAGTGTCCAGCTACCAGGTAGGCAAAAGGTCTGGAGGAATTCTGTGTGAAGGTTGAAAGCTGATGAGGGGCCGAGAGAAGGGAAGCAGGAGTGGAGGCTAAAAGTGTCTTTTTAAACTAAAGAACATAGTTTTCTGTTTTTTGTTTGGCTAAGCGTGGCAACACTGGTCATTCTGGGCTAAAGGTTTACACCTTTTAGTCCAGAACAAAATATAACAAATGTTAAATGTAATTTAACAAATCTTTTGCAGATATTCATGGTCTCCAGATGATCAATTCAAATGACTTTGTCTCAGGTACCAAAATATCTGCAAAACTGAAGAAAGATCCAGCAACCTGAGCTGCTAATTGCCAATCAGCAAATGTTAGATTCATTAAATTTTCAGACAAAACAGCATGTTGGTACACAAAAAGGGAGGAAAATATAGCATTCAGGTCCCAAACAATAAAATCATTAATAAAAAAAACAATCAAATCAAATCGATTCCAAAACAATAAAATCAGAATTAGCATGTTAACACACAAATTTAAGACAGAAAACATGGTAAACACTTCTACATTATCATTTTTGTTTGTGAAAGTTAGCATGGTGACATTAGCATTTGGGAAAACAGAAAAACAGAGTCTTTATACTAAATAAATTTTCACTTAAAAACTTGTTCATATGCCACCTGATGTGTGCAGACTTATTTTAGTAGTTTTAGTTCAGCACCAAGCATTTGTTGTGTTTGGATATTTCATAAACTTTTTGCCTGACATTAGCATTTAGCCTTTAGCAGCATCATGCTGCCTCATGGAGCCTCTGGCATCGCTGAAGACTGTTGACTCTACAGAGAGGCAAACGGGTAAATCACGACATTCTTCAAATCAGTATCCACAGTTAAACCCCTCTATTACCACATCCTTATTTTAGAGAGCATAATGCACATGGAAGATTAGCCACGCAAAAAAGAGTGCAATGCCTATCCTCCTCTACCAAATTGTTTAAAAGCTCATGCTGAAGCGATTTATCATGCTCCATGTATCAGGAGAGAGAGAGAGAGAGAGAGAGCAGGTCCTCTAGGCCATAACACCTCATTTCAAATTTCTTCCCTTAACCAAATCTATTTACAGTACACGAATTTAAATAAGCGTCGCTAATCTCCTTTGAACAATAAAAAAAGTAAAAAACGCTTTCAACTACGCCGTCCTTTGACGCAAGCTGAGCTGATTAAGAATTAAGGTTAATTAGGCCTTTTTGAAGGCAAAATGGATATTAGCGGAATGACAGAAGAGAAGAGCTGCGCACAGTTCCTCGGTAACGGCGCTAATTTGTCCCTGCGGCTAAAAGTACATGATCACTATTTAATCGGTCATTAGCAAGCACTAATTCCTGAGGATGATGAATGCCATTACAGTGAGTGAAGACACTAAGAGTGCAGATTTAACTCATTTAGAGAAAGAGAGAAGGGAGATAAACAAGCAGAAATGAGGGAGGAAGCGTAAGTGATGAACAAGAGCGGGATGATTGAGAAGATGAAGGAGTGAACGCGTGATGTATGGATGGATGGATGGATGGATGGATGGATGGAGCAGGACGATAACGTCAAGATGGAAAATGTATTCTCTTGACATAATTACAGTCTGTAAGGAGGAGATAAGTTGCTAGTGTTTGTTTTCTTGGCTGTTTGTCCGTCCACTCTTTGTCTCTCTGTCCAGCACAAGTCGTTAGTGTTTATGTCTGAACATCCGGGCCAGTTGTGACCACACCCAGCATCCAGAGACAGACAGAGAGCTTTCATGGCTAATTGAGATGGAGTTATGTACCCTACAGTGGAGGGCAGGGCCAGACTGCAGACAATTTAGGAGTTTATCCTAATTATGTTTCAGATATTGCAGACATTTACAGGCATGCTATAATCTCCTTTCAGAAAACTCGCAGAACAAAAGTGGCCGCAAGTTTTACACCATAAACACATGTTTTATCCCAAAACAATACATTTTCTTTAAAGCTTTTATCTTTTATACTGTCATGCCATCAGAGTAAGTCATAATAATTTAAATGATTTAAAGGCTTTCAAGTGTTTCTTATCTTTTTGGTCGGGTCTGTCTTTTTTTCTGGGGTATGTCAGGTTGGTACAAACAAATCAGAACAAGAAAGAAGAAAATTACACACAAAAAAAAAATCTAGTTTCAAATCATAAAAAGCATTAAAAAATAAAAATCTCAGTCTTCATTCTTCATTATTTATGCTGCAGAAGTTATATACGACACTCTTTGCCAGTAAAAACTAAAAATAGAGTCTTTGTGTGTGACAGGGTGTGTTGACACTTTGCTGCCTGATTGCTCGAACATGAAACTACAGCGACAATTAAAGACTTTCTCACATGGGGGACGTGTGTGTGTGTGCATGTGTGTGTGTGTGTGTGAGTTATAAGTGTGTGTGCGGAGTATTTTTGTCAATGTAAACTCCAGAGGTTTCTATTTATATACAGAAAAGGCAAAGAACAGGCAAAAAAAGCTGGAAAAGGTTGTAAAACATAAATCTCCCTTTTAACGTATGTCTGGGTGTTTGTATGTATGTCTATATGCGCGCGTGTGTGTGCGTATGTGTGTGTGTGTGTGAGTATAAGTGTGTGTGGGGGGTATTTTTGTCAATGTAAACTCCAGATGTTTCTATTTATATACAGATAAGGCAAAGAAAAACTGGAAAAGGGTCTAAAATATAAACCTCGATTTTTATGCTCGTCTATATGTGCGTGTGTGTGTGTGTGTGTGTGTGTGTGAATGTGTGTGTGTGTGTGTGTTGGATTTGGCTTCTTCTCAGGGGTTTTTACTGTTCACACACACATTCTCCATTAGTTGCACCAGTGTTGGCATCAGTCTGTTATATCTGTCTATATGTCCAATATATCATAATAAAGATGAACTTGCTGAACCTTTGCACTTTATTCCGTAACTGTACCTGTCAACACTGTTTGCTACGAGCTGCTCCGGTCCGCCGGCCTTTTCTGAGGCCAAAACAGGACCCGTGCTTTCATCGACTGTAAAATAATCAAACCAAGCCCACTCCAACGTGATTAGGTTTGCTTGGCTTGGCAGTCGTCCCAAGACTGTATAAAAGCCCTCCAAAGAGGCCAAAAAATATCATGTAGTGTTTGACCTGCACTTATTATATTTCACCCCGTGTCAGAGAGCGCACACAGGTTTAAAACAGCATAACCCCCATCATTCCTCACAGCGTCTGTAGTCTCACGTTGCCAGATATGCACGTGACATGCAGGTGCAGGTGAATAAATAGCTGAAAAAAATAGCCATTCTGGGTGTGTTTCACACTGCAGTGAGGCATGCTGGGTATATTGAGCTTCAGTCGTAACTGCTCGGCAAACATTCTCTGGTATTTTAAACATTTTCTTTGAACATATCTTAAAAAACAACCCACAGAATGAACAGACCATTTCTTTGTCATAGTTCCTGCGTCGTCTCACAGATCGAGGTCGATGCCGCTGCTAATGAATGAAGATTCAGGAACGATAAAGGGAAAGCAGAGCGAACAGAGCTGTTTTAAACAGCTTTTCTAGTACAATATGTTTGTGGCCCGATGCTACATGATGCTGTCCAGACGCCACAGGGACACTACGCTGTTACCAATCACTGTTCAAGAAGTGTTTCCTGCAGCACACACACACTTCGGACCTGTTTTTCTCATCAGCCAAGAGGATGTTAATTCTTCTTGGGTTTTTTACGAGAGAGGAGGAAACACTGCAGGAGAAATCAAGTAGATGGCTCGACTCCCTAAATCAGGAAATTGGTTTCATTACGGTGTGTGTTTGTGCCTTTCCTCTCTTCATTATGGCTCAAAAAAAAAACAAAGGGACCACCGGAGGGAACCTGATTCTCTGTTTTTTTTGAAGGAAACACTCAAGACAGGACGAAAAACCCACAAAGGGCTCCGCGGATCACAAAGGGCCTCTTCTCTGCTTTGTGAGAGGTTTCACAAGCCCAGGTTAGTTTCCTTTTTTTTTTTTTTTTTTTAAACAAGGCCTGTCTTTCATGGGGGGCTGGACGGAGGGCTGGGAATGGCAGGTTCAGGTAACAGTATCTCTGCAGAGGAGAAGGACACAGAGTTGAGTAACAGGGTGAGTGTTGAGTGGGGGGTGTAGTGGAAGGGAAACCCTGAAAATGGGCACAACTGGGTGTAACAAACCATGCTGTATATTTTCTCCATGGCTCCACTCGTCATGAACACACAGTCGTGCCAAAACAAACAGAGATAAGCATGTTGTACTTTCATTCGGGGGGGTGGGTCTGTTTTTTTTTTTTTTTTTTTTTACTTCTATAGTTTAAAGGGATTAAGCTTTTCATGGAGATTTCCAGTCTGTGCGCTTCTGCCATCTGTGTCTGAAACCAGAGTGTTACAAGTAGCTAGCACCTCCCACACACCAGCTCAGGCTGCCCGGCTTAGTCATGTAACAAAGGTCACCTAAAGCAGAAATCAATTAGAAATCCATATTCACAATTTTTTTATTCCTATTAGCAGGGGCATCTCAGTCAATGTTATCACCTCATTCAGCTTCTCCTTTAAAAAAGTAACGGAAAAGTAGACAAACAGTACACAGCTGACCCGTCCTACATTCTGAAAGTAATCTCAACACTCTTGTTTACCTGATGGGAATTATTGCAGAAGTTAATTATTATTCAAGTGATAATTTGTTGAACAGGAATCAAAATCTTAGCGTTCACAGAAGGTCATTTCCTGTTCAAGCCCAAGTTAGGAGTTGAAAACAAAGAAATATGTACCTGTGTACATTATTGTTGAGGCCGTGATATTTATGACATTACACTATTTAAGAATCAGAACGTTTGAGTTACATGTAGCTTCTGAACAGAATCAAAACTCCTTAATTTTGTAGAGATTTTGTTATAAAGGTTTAATCCATGAAATCAAAAACTGTGGTGACAAAATGTTTCTGTCTTTTACAGATTTGTGGCTGGAGTCATTAGTAGGGAACGTATTCCCACATTCGAGAGGATGCTATGGAGAGTTTGTCGAGGAAATGTGTTCCTGAGGCAGGCAGACATCGAAGAACCTCTGGAGGACCCGATTAGCGTTAGTGCTGTTTTAAAAACAAAAATCATGTCCTGCAGTTTAAAAAATTATGTATTTTTTTAAACAGTCCTACAATAAATTAAATAGAGAATTATACTGTAGTGCTTGTTGCAGTTCTGACTGTGTGATGTTTCCACAGGGCGACCAGGTCCACAAGTCTGTCTTCATCATCTTCTTCCAGGGAGACCAGCTGAAGAATAGAGTGAAGAAGATCTGTGAGGGGTCAGTAACTGCACAACATCTGAACATTTAAATCAGTTTTTCTCATCCAGCAGGTTCTTAACTGTGTTTCTTCATCCATCTCCAGGTTCAGAGCTACGTTGTACCCGTGTCCAGAAACACCCCAGGAGAGGAAAGAGATGCTAGCAGGGGTGAATGCACGTATTGAGGACCTGCAAATGGTAAATAAACATGCAGAGAAAAAACAGCTACATTTTGTTGACTCGTTAACATTGACTTCCACAGAATTACACTTGAACTGGTTCCCTTTTTTTTCCTGTGTGAAGAAGTGAAGAAATCTAAAGGGAACTGACTGAGGGGAAGATTTCATCAGACAGTGTCCACATCTTCTCTTTATAGTTCACTCTCAGCTTCCTGTCCAGTCACCAAGTCGGATATATTATAAACATAAATTACATAATTAAATTTTAGGTTGCATAAATGACAGCTCATCGAAAAACAGAGTTGCTTGCTTCACTAGCCACTGATATGAATCATAGGTAGAAAGTGAGAGAGAGGGAAACACTAATGTAAGAATGTAAGAAAAGCTGGTTTATAATCCTAGCTCTTACTTAGCTTACTGAAACGTTAGGAAACTTCTTTTCACAGACACAATTTACCATCTATTTCCTCACTGCAAGGGAACTTCTGGTTTGCTTTAGCCTCAGATTCAACCTTGAGAAACGTCCTCAAGCAGGCAGAATTGTTTCATAGCAATGACACCGTTGTGATCATCCCTCCTGTGTCGAATTCCTCCCTGGTGGCTTGTTATCCAGCGTACGGTAGAGCCTCAGAGAATCCCCTCTTCTTTGAGCCCTGTAAATGAGAAGTGTCTTGTATCTTTTTCAGATGATCTGCCCTTATGAGTGTTTATACATCATGTCACACTGTCTCATATATCACAGAAATCACATTTGTCTAAGTGACACATACTCAGATCTTAAAGGATCATTGACAGCTGCAGTGAGAGAAACAGCTCGGATACAGACGGATACTCGATATTTGAAATGCATCCAGCTAGACAAATCGATTTGATATCCTCTCGCAGCCTTAAATACTCTGGAATGTGGATCTTGGTGTGTGTGGATGCAATGTTATGCTTGTTGCTGCATGAATGCGAGAGCTAAATGACAGAATGTCACGGATGAAAGAGAAAGTTCAGCTACTCTGACACCAGTCATTAGGCCTCCTGACAGAGGGTTGGACTGTGGCCATCGGCAGGAAGCGTAGAGCTTAAATATCTTGCTATTTGCTGATCATTGGACACTGTAAATGTGAGTCATACAGCAGGAAACCTGGGGATATCCTGTATCTCTTTTGGGAAAACCTAATGGATTAAACAGCCCATTGCTCATAAACACATCACATGCTCTTCACTAATTGCACCAGTAAATGTAAACCCTTTCTAATAGTATCAAGGAATAAATGAGTCATTGCTGCTATTTTGAGTTCTCTTGTTATGATAGCCTTTCTGATTTTTATTATCAGAGACTTTATTTTGACAAATTTACATATGGTGAATCCCATCAATGATTTAAAAGTTGAACTCTCTTTGCATATTCCCTTTTTTGGTTAGCATTTTGCTTCATTGCTGTATAATTTTTGAATAAGAGAAACATGTTCTGCTCCCTCTCAGATCCTCTTGTAGTTCCTAAACAAGAACAGGATGAAACAAAATGGCAGGAATGGGTGTAGACTCTCATGATGGGTATCTGTCTTGTAATCTTGATCTTTCCACACTTTTAATACCTAGCATAGATTTATTTATCTATTTACTTTGAAACCAGAAAAGCCTAATTGAGGTCTAAAACTTTTTCAAAGAGTCTTGGCCAACATGGGAAGCAATAACAATGAGCTGCAAACAAACAAAAAAGACAAATTAAACAAATTGAACACAAATCTAAGTTAAACAGAATTATGATTATCTGAGCATCAATTACACAAATACAGCCATGTAAAAGATTGTATTCAAGCAGCAACCACCTCTGCTGTCTGCCCCCAAAGGTGCTGAGCCAGACCGAGGATCACAGACAGAGAGTCCTGCAGGCTGCAGCCAAGACAGTCAGAGTGTGGTTCATCAAAGTGAGGAAGATGAAGGCCATCTACCACACTCTGAACCTCTGCAACATCGATGTCACTCAGAAATGTCTGATCGCTGAGGTGTGGTGTCCCGTCTCTGACCTGGACTCCATTCAGTTTGCCCTGCGCAGGGGGACGGTGAGTAACTGAGCACCAGACAGTCTGTGTTCAAAAAGAATATTCATATTTTAGTTGGTAAAGCTCACATTTCATTGAAACACTCCAAAAGCCATGCCCCTTTTTTATTCTTTGAAAATACACTCAGATTCAAGTTTATCTGCTCATGTTTTGAATGTAGCAGAACCAGTTTGAAACCAGTAAGTGTAAACTACGCCAGTGGAAACAGAGTGTTCCTGTGGCAGGATGCTCCAGTGTTTGTATGTGCTCAGATGTCAGTATGTTGCATTGTGGTATGTTTATTTACAGTAATTTAGTTTTTGGCAACTGGAGGAGCTTACAAATCAGAGCGGGGTCATACACAACAGGCAGATTCCTCAAAACAAGAAGTAAACTTAGCTTCAATTAAAAAACATTTTTTTGGAAAAAAAATATATTTGTGGCACCTACAATGTGCTTGTATGTACAATGCATGTCACAGTTCACTCCTCATCTTGAAAGGGAACTGCACCAATCTTTTACATAACAAGTCCATATGTGATGTTTATGTGAAGGGTTGTAAAGCCTTTTGTGGCTCCTTGAGGGAACCTCTCTGACATGAAGAAGCTTCATTTGGGGCTGAAGCTTACAAACCAGATTTCTGGTCCTTTTTCTGAAATCCTGTAGTAGTTCATGTTTCTGAGGGCTAATGTGTATCTTAATCTTGTGTTGATTGATATTCAGGAGAAGAGCGGCTCCACTGTGCCTTCCATTCTCAACAGAATGCAGACCAAACAGACCCCACCCACCTATAACAAGACCAACAAGTTCACCTCAGGCTTCCAAAACATTGTGGATGCCTATGGAATAGGCAGCTATCGTGAGATTAACCCAGGTAAGCATGTGCCTTTCTGTCTCCACCCCCTAAAGCTGGGACCTCTGTCTGTTGGTACCCTGACCTTCATTGTCATCCTGGATCTTTTAAGGCAGTTTAACTTTTGGCTTAGAAAAGTCTGCTCACTCATCTGCCTGTAGTTTTAAACTGCAGACACAGAAAGACTTCTGTCTTCTCTGTCTCATCACCCATTGTCACCTTGTTGAGAAAAGCTGTGTATCGTGACACGTTTCACTCATATGTTGTTTCACCTGTCACACCACACCCGTCCTGTCATGTGATGCCTGCCGCCCTACCTGCTTGTCTCCAGCGCCATACACCATCATCACCTTCCCCTTCCTATTTGCGGTTATGTTTGGTGACCTGGGCCACGGGGTGCTCATGACCTGTGCTGCCCTGTACCTTGTGTTGAGAGAGAGCAGGCTGATGGCCCAGAAGAACGACAATGAGGTACAGATCTCATCATGGCCGTCTCATAAGCCCTACACCATCCTTACTTGTGACACACCAGCTTCTTTGGTGCCTCTGTGGATTCATGTTGCAGAGATGAAGTTTTCCTAGTTTTAGAAACCCAGCTAACTTCAACTTAGCTTTCATTGATTTTTTCTTTTTCTTTGTGGCAGATGTTCAACATGGTGTTTGCAGGACGCTACAT
The DNA here is from genome assembly GCA_029814665.1 of Acanthurus lineatus. NCBI lineage: Eukaryota > Metazoa > Chordata > Actinopteri > Acanthuriformes > Acanthuridae > Acanthurus > Acanthurus lineatus. Next base: position 5,805,386 of record JAPZDV010000009.1, read on the forward strand.
CATCTTATTAATGGGAATATTCTCAATCTACACTGGGACCATTTACAATGACTGCTTCTCTAAGTCCCTGAATGTGTTTGGCTCTGGGTGGAGCGTCAGGCCCATGTTTTCACGTCAAGTAGGAGGCAACTGGACGTAAGTGCCATTGTGAATTCCTGACTGGAGCTATAATCCATTGATCATGGTAGGTGGGAAAATTTTTCAGGTCACACTGATTTTTGTTTTTATCACATTCAGGTTTGAATTACTTGAAGAAGCTAAAGTTTTGCAGTTGGATCCAGCAATAGATGGAGTGTTCAAAGGGCCGTACCCCATTGGCATCGATCCGGTGAATATTGTTCTTTGCAGTCTGTGTTGTCTTTATTTCACATTTCTTACACATTACATGCTTTTAAACCATGTATTTGCGAGTGATTTGTGATCAGATATCACTTAGAAAAAATCCAACCCACAATGTAAAGATATTGATCATTAATTAGCAAAGGATAATGTTAAAAGCTTCATTTTATTTGTATTAATCAGCCTAACGCTCACAGCGTCTCGTCTACTTTGTCCCTCAGATATGGAACATTGCCACCAACAAGCTGACATTCCTGAACTCATTTAAAATGAAGATGTCTGTTGTTCTGGGGGTCATCCACATGCTGTTTGGAGTTACTCTCAGTCTCTTCAACCATCTGTACGAATGCAGTTTCTCATTTTATTTCTTTCACTTTAAATTTTTCCCTAATTGCAAAGATGATGCAGTGACTGTTTGTGATTCTCTGCAGGTATTTCAAGAAGCCACTGAATATCTACTTAGGATTCATCCCAGAGATTGTCTTCATGTTCAGTCTGTTCGGCTACCTCGTCATTTTGATCTTCTATAAATGGGTCTCATACGATGCAAGCATCTCCAGGGATGCCCCCAGCCTCCTCATCGCCTTTATTAACATGTTCCTCTTCAACTACAAGGATCCCAGTTTCAAACCTCTCTACAGAGGACAGGTCAGATAACCTGAGATACCCATGTCACATCCATCCATCCTTTAGTTCTGAAATGAATCACAGCAAGCTAATTATCCATCTTTAATATTTTTCTTTCTCCTTTTTTTGTCTGAATGTTTAGATGGTTATACAATCACTCCTGGTGGTAATCGCCTTAGCTTGTGTTCCCTGTATGTTAATAGTAAAAACTCTGATTCTCTGGAGACAGTATCTGTGGCGAAAAAACCTGGTAAGATGAAGCGGTGTAACTTGAAATAACATGTTGTAACTCAATTATAATCACAATTTTTGTTTATAACTGCTTTTAATTTTGTTGTTGTCATCTTCCTCTGTCAGGGTACACAGAACTTTGGAGGGATCAGGGTGGGCAATGGCCCTACTGAGGACGAAGCTGAAATCATTCAGCATGACCAGCTCTCTCAGCACTCTGAGGACGAGCCTGAGGTAAAAGAGACAATCCTCGACAATGACAAAAGGCAGATTGGCAGGGGAGGGTTGGGGGCAACACAGATTACTGGATCTGCTCACATTTTTAAATAATTCAGTCACTTTGTCACATTAGGAAACAGAAACCCGTAGCTCATGTTCCACTTCCACTGTGACAATGAAAAGAATCAATTATAGATGTAGGTCTGTCGTGGAAAATGGGTTTAAAAAGTTCCACACCACCCCCATTCGATTAAAGTATATTTTATTGGCAGATTCAGGTAAGAAATGTTGTCCTGTGTTTCTTTTTTCATCCAGTTTTGCGTACAGATGATTGTGAGTCTAAATAATATGTAGGGTAATTTAGTTTCAGACAGGTCAGTTTTCATTGTGTTCTTCCCAAAAAACCTTTAATGCTATCAGATTTTCATGCTGAACTTTTAGATTTTTTTTAATCTGTAAATTTCAAACAATAAATTGATTTGCATCCTTAGTTTAATTTCACAAATGCCCCATTTGAGCGGAGTGTTGTCATCCTGTCATGATGGGTTTACCTTTTTTCTTTAACTTATTTTTCTTGTTACTTCTCTGTTTACTGATGTCTGTCTGTCCATCTGTGCGTGTGTGTTGTCAATAACCAAGCAATGCCTTTTGTCACCTGCTGTCAAGGCCCGTGAGGAGGAAGAGGTAGGACAGGAGCTCACGCTGCACCTCCCCCTCTGCAACCTGATCCCTGCATGTCTAGCTTTTCTGTCTCTTTCTGCCCCTTGCTTTCTTGTCTATGTGTCCCTGTAAACCATTGCCTGCTGCTCTTAACTGTGTCTATGTCTATGTGTATGTAAGTGTGCGTGTGTGTGTATATATGTATGTAAGTGGTAGTCAGTGTTTGGTTGGTGTTATCCAGGAGTCACTGGTTGAAACATGGGTTGCGGGGATTCCTCATGCAGTGGGTGCCAATAGGCTGGTGCTTCCTTACAGTCATGGTGATGTGCACGTTGCATCAGCAGGGCAGCTAATTCTTTGGGTTCACAGGGTTCTGGAAACGATGCTTCTTCTAAATTAAGGAACTAAAAAATCAAGACCTCTTTGTGGATCTCCCTGCCTGTCCTAAAGATGTTGTTTCCTGGAGGTTCACACTGACAGGCAGTTATATCTTGATGTTTTATTTGTGTCCCACAGTTTAACTTGGCAGACGTGGCAGTGCATCAAGCGATCCACACCATAGAGTACTGCCTGGGCTGTATCTCCAACACTGCCTCCTACCTGAGACTTTGGGCCCTCAGTCTGGCTCATGCACGTAAGTCCCACTTTAAGCGTCATTTTTCACCGAAAATGAATGCAGCAATATAACAAGAACAGTGATGTCTGCACCCTACCTACACTGAAACCTGTGGTCTTTCTTTGTCCCGTGCACAGAATTGTCAGAGGTGCTGTGGTCCATGGTGATGCGCCTGGGCCTTTCCTCCAGAGGCCTCGGAGGCTTCATTCTTCTGACCATGGTCTTTTTCTTCTTCGCAACTCTCACAGTTGCAATTCTACTCATTATGGAAGGTCTGTCAGCCTTCCTGCACGCACTGCGACTGCACTGGTAAGTGGTGTAAATGTGCTTTTTATTTGATTTTTTTTCTCTTTTTAAAAATCTGTGCAGATCTTAATACTTAGTTTTTCAATGTTTGACAGTATTTTATCTCAGAAGTTTCATACTTAGTGAGCATTCATCCAAAACTAAGTTCCTGTACCTTGAATATGCTATTTTAAAAGAGGAGGCCAACTAATGGCAAATGACTGCTATCACCAATAATCACAGACCTATAGCTCCACCTGCAGGCTAGCTTTTACATTACAGTTTCTAAAAAGACTATACTGGAAGAGAAATAGAAATATATGTGTAGATAAGAGGCTGTTGCTGCTGTTTGTAGTTTAACAAGATAAGCCACCATTTCAGACTGTGTTTGTTAACTCAATGAACCAGAACCAGCTTCTTAGTTAAAAAAAAAAAAGGCTAATAGCTCATCGGACATAGTTTGTCCAGTTTAAATGAGCATTTATTCACAAAAAGGAAAAAAAATGGGTCAGTGAAACACAAGTCTTTATCAACTAACATAACATCAGACATAATTAGTTTATTTTTTGAAAGACCTGCTACAGTGAACATGTTATTAATATATATACCTGACTGTCATGTGACAGATCCTTGGATTCTGAGGACCCATACAACTGGTTTTTCTAATTACCTTTGGTAGTAACACTATGAAAATTCAAAACAAATTATGTAACAGCACATCAACGATTTAAGGGTGTGTCTGCTTGTCAACAAAGGAGTGTCCAATTAAAAGTTTCTCTTCACCCACTCTCTTTCATGGTACGTTGGCGGAAACATATCTGCTTGTAGTCAGCGTGGAGAAAGTGCATTTTTGTTGCATGTCTGGTGTGCAAAACCACATCTGTGACTGAGATGAGCCTCTGTTGTCCCTTCAGTAATATCTGTCTGGCTTTGCTAAATGTCACCCTGGTTTTATAATCCACTGGTCCTTTCATAGGGCATGCCTGTGTTACAGCAACTCTTCTCTATAATTATCCTTTACATGGGAATGTTGGGTGACTCAGCTTTCACTAAATGACCTGCAGGGACAATCAGGTACAGTTTTGTACCTGCAGAGAAAACAACAATTATATTTTATTTCCCATGGTTGCATGTAAGGTCTGAGTGCCAAAGTGGAGGTGGACTGAAACTTAATTGGCATGTTCACCTTTAGGTGCTCAACTGTCTAAGGGTTTTTACTGAAGTTGTTATCCATCAAACAGCTTAGATACTTTCCCGCTCTATATGTAGAGAATGACAGAATTGGTAAGCTAAAAAAAGTAGTAAGATTGTGTTTATAATTTCAAAAGAATACAAGTGTATCAGTGGGTTTAAAGAAAGTACCCTGTGCTTTCTAGAGATGATTCAGCACAGAGAAGACTTGCAGGTGCCTTCAAGTTTAAACACCAGTAGACAAAAAGCAAAATTATAGAAGATTCCTAAACTTTTTATGAGAAAAACTGCAGGTTAGAGTAATATTTTTAATATGACTTTTCCTCCTCGTCTGCTTTGCTCCACCAAACAGACTATGGAATGGCAGATATTCGTGGCTCCACAGTTAAAAGGTCATCTAGTCGTCATTTAGCAGCAGCCCTCTAAAAATAGGCCCTGATCATTTTCCAGAAGGGGAGAAGCTTAGGTGTCTGGCCCCAGGACCGGGTCCAGGGGCAGGGATGTAGACACAGTAGACATGGGTTCAGGTGGGTGCAGGCTGTGGAATGAAGAGCAGAGGTCATCAGCCTCAAGTGTCCTGCTCAGCATTACCCAACAATCACTGCTGTTACCCTGCGTTATTGTGCAAGATGCTTCCTGGTTATTGTTGTTGTTGGTTTTTTTTTTTAATTAATTGGATCTTATTTTTTTCTTTACAGGGTGGAGTTCCAAAACAAGTTTTACTCAGGCCAGGGCTTCAAGTTTCTCCCCTTTACCTTTGACAGCATCCTGGAGGGGAGGTTTGAGGACTGAGATCTGAAAGCTCCTCTTCTTCCATTAAATGTCACTTATCTCTCAAGAATCTTTGTGTGGTGTTGAATAGTGATTTTCCTGTGTGAAGCAGTTTACGACTTCGGCTATTGCCTCAAGAGTGATACTCCAAAATATTTTCTGTCAGACTGCTACTCGTTTTCAACTTCTCATCACTTTTATTTTTTAGAATCAGTATCTAAATCTGGAACATCTGCTCACAAATTACTCTTCATTCATTCCTGCAAAAAGTAGCACTAGTGTATCTGTCGTGTGTCTTGTCCTAGTCAAGTCATTTTGTTTTACATGTGTTTTATTTAGTTTAATATTATTTATGCTCAACTTTCCTTTATAAAGACCTGCATTTTTTTCTATGTTGCAGTGTTGCACTACCAATCCGAAATGAGCTCTGTACTTACTCATATATGCAGATGTGTTGACTGACGCTTATTCAGAGTGAAATGACAAAAGTTTCTATACTTTCCTGTCTGCCCTCTCCAAATTGTTGTATCTGGTTTTTCTCTTTCTCTCTGAACTCACTTCGTTCTTCAACAACAATCAGTCTTGTGCTCTGAGCATCTCACCTTATTTAAAAAAAAGATAAACACCCACTTTGCACATGCAGACGCCTCTGTTTCACTTTCTCTGTTTTTACTGACCTCACAAACAGACCTTAAGGTCCAAAGGGAATACAATTAAACTTACAATGGGATGCTGGGGTAATCTAATGTAACAATCTGACACATTAAAATGATTCAACAGTGTGGTTCATGCGGATTTTTTTGTTCCTTGTGCTGATTTCAACTGCATGTTCAAAATGAAAAATGGTTTTGTCACATGAGGTTGTAAGAACAGCAGAACAGCGTACAGCGGACATGTTCAAGTGGAGTCCTTTCCTCTGAAATCATTTAACACCCACACTAACTGTTTATCTCTGTGTCAATAAAGTGGAAAGAGCTGGATTACTTGGTGGTTTTATGTATTTTTTTTCTTTTATGTGTCTGCTTTGCTCAATCTGCAGCAGTAGTGGAACACAAAAAAGTAGTAAAAACCAAACTATTAAAAACAATGTTTTATACAACATTTTACTCAAGTAATAGTACATCAAAAATGCACTTTATTATCAAAAGTAAAGGAATCCTGAAAACTTCATTTTCTCACAACTGAAAAATTCTGTCTCTGCAGTAAAAATGTTTGTTTGGATTTTAAATCACCTCTTGTATTAAAATGCTTTATAAATGATTTGCTGCAGCTGGAAACAAAGATTAAAGCAGGTTTATATTTAAGAATTGATTTCAGAAACTCAAAACAGTAAATCTGAAATAAAACCGTGATTTAGAACATCTTTACAGCACTGGCAGATCTTTTTTCCTGAAAGTCGTGCTGATGCCCACCTCTTGGTGGTGCTGTTGATCAGGCTGTGTAGCTGTCAAGTCTTCAATGAGAAACGAGTGTTGTGTTTTTCTTTACATCAGTGCTAGAAGTTGATGAATTGCCGTCGTTACCTGCTTGAGTGCCGCTGAACTTCAGACTGAAATAGGACACAGGGCTTTTTCTTGGCAAACTAAAAGGAAATTACCCATAAGAGCTCTCATTGCATTGTAAATAAATGTACAGTTATGCATTTTGTGCATAATGGGCCTTTTCTTTAACATGTCACGTATCAGTGAGTAATCGACTGGGTTTGCACAGTCTAGCCGTCTACAGGCAATCAGATCATAATGAGTCCAAACAGAAGTGTCTGTTTATGTTTCCACCCAATTTAAGAGGGTTTTCTATGACTTTCTCAGTCCTGTCAAAGGCACCAGGAAACATTTAACTTCATGCAATATTACATTTACATCATTCAACAGTGGAGGAAGAAGTACTCAGATCTCGTACTTATGTAACAGCATGGTGTAGAAATACGCTGTTAAAGGTAGACGTCATTGCATTCAAAATTTGATCTACGGAAAAATCCCAAAGTATTGGCATCAAGATATACTTAAAGTACCAAAAGTAAATGCAATACGCAGAAAGGCTTGTTTCAGAATAATAGGTATTATATAATTGGATTCTTAGTATTGATGCACTATGTGCAAAAATCACTGTCAAGTGGCAGGCAGGGCTACTTATAATCACTCAACTTCTGTTGGGTGAAGCTTGTGAAATCCTCCCTTCCCTAGGGGCACTAAAGTCTTGTCTTAACCTTTAAAATTACATAATAAACATTTTGTTGATTTTATTTTGAGAGAGTTTAAATCTTATAGTGATCAGTTATTAATCTTCAGACTAACTTGTGAAGTATGACACCAAAACATATGGTGGAGCAAAGAAATTTAAGTAATTGCTTCTGAAATGATATGGAGTAGAAAACAGGACCTACTCAAGAACATTTATCAAGTCCTTTTTAACCTTTTCAACTTATGATAAAACAGAAGTGTAAGTTATATACGTTTTTTAAGGTATATAGTTTATATAAAGGTATGTAGTTTATTAGGTGCTAACAACGAGTGTAAAACAGTGTCTCATCCCACGGACACCTTGGGAGGCCCCACTATAAAAACTTTTAGCCGCTCTTGGATAAGGAACACCATGTTCTCGATCCTGTGTATTTTTTCGAGGGGGTGGCTGCTATTAGTCACAACAGCACAAAGTAATAATAGCGTTCTTTATTTATCTTACAATTTTGGGGGGGAAAGCTCATTTAATTTGATATTTCCCAGCGTGTCAAGTATAACCAGGGGTGAGAGCAAGCTTGCATAAGAGCCCCAGAATTCCTGCTGTGTTTACACTTCCAGGGACTTTTTTTTAACTCTTCGGTTTCAAAGCATGGACCCCAATGAGCCTGAGTTTATTATTTTTCTCCTTTATCTAAGCCAAACAGTAAGTGCACTTTGGTTTGGCAGAAAAGTGTCCCTAGGAATGTTGTGTTTCTCGTAAGGTTACGGTAGATTTGTTTTCGGGACAACAGAGATGCTTTTGCAGCTGTTCATCTGCTGCAGGCCTCGGTGTCCTCTTAATCCAGACACTGAAAAACAGGCGTTTGGGATGTTGTGTTATAAAGTTAATAACAGCCACATCAAAAGCAACTCATGATCCAGACATATCACTGTAAAAATACTGCAAAGAAAAAAATCTGCGCCTTCTGCAAGTCAAATAATAATGCGGTATGGATATAACAGTGACTAACCAGAGTCTCATACTGAAGTATGGTTAATAAATTTGCAAGAAATATCTGCACGCTGTATTCTTGCTGACATGACTCAAACATCTTTTGCATGTCTTTGGGATGACGGACTCATAAGATGGATTTTTTCCTTTTTAAAGCACTCTTTGCACTCTGCAGCTGTGGAATAATATTGATGTTCTTTTTTCTTCTTTTTTCCACCCACACACATTTTCATGCCCCTTGTTGCACTGCAGACCGAAAACAAATGATAATAAAAAAAAGCTCAAATCTAATGCCACTGTAATGTTGTTATCATTGCAATAGATTGTCACCGATTAAACACAATGATTTTTACAAGCACTCTTAGAGCACAGAGCAAGAAATATGTGAAAATAAAGTGTCAATCAAAGAAAGCCCCGCTTTCTCATACTAACCTTGTTCAAAATGACACAAATGCATACAGCCACACAAGCTAAAAAACAAAGAGCCTACAGAGTCTGCAGCTAAGCTAGTTCCTCTGTTTTAAAGCCTATTTAAGTACCACAAGGTGCAGCTTTCAGTTAAAAGCTAACACCAGTAAGCTAACATCATTACAATGGCAGTGTTGACTAATTTTAAACAGTTATAATGTACAACTTTTAGCATGTTGCCACACTAATATTTGCTAAATATAAACCTAAGCCTAGGAAGATGAATGTAAATTTTGACCTGATGTTTGCGCTAGAGCAAAAGTCAGCAGATCACCAGACATAATATTCATCCTCTGGGAAAGGGGAATATCTGCAGTTATTTTCATAGCTATCTTGCTTAAAGTTTTAAAGCTATTTTAGTCTTGAGTTAAGATCCTCAAGCAACTGACAGACCATCATTGCTGTCCATACAGCCACACTGCTATAGCTGCAAGTAGTTTGTTTTAAATTCTCAATGCCAAAAGGACTGAGACAATCTGTCCTCACTGCTATGCATAGGTCCTGACCCCTCTTGCCATTCATCTGCAACACTGTGGAAAAAATCCGGCCATGTTGTCAGGACAGACTGCCCAAGGCTGTCACATCAGGAAATTGTCTGACTGACTGACAGAGAAGTTAAAGCTATTCATGCACACATGACTGACAAGCAAATCCATTCAGCTAATAGAAGACCCAGGTGAGTCTGGGAGAGCGCAAGCTACTCAAAGGGCTTGTATCTTCCCACACTGCAAGGATTTTATTACCAAATCTCAAGATAACATTGTTCTTCAATTAGTTTTCCACAGCCAGTCTGACCTCCTGCTATTGTTTCCAGGTTCTTTTTTCACACACCGGTGGGCCTGATAACATCAGGAAGCTTCAAGATAATATGGAAAACTGACAGCAATGATAAAGTTGAGCACACACAAACATGCACACACACACATCCATATCACAGTGAGAGGGAGTTGCATAACTCAAAAACCCAGGAGAAAAGGCAAGTATGGTAAAAGATTAAAAAAAAACAATTACATAAGGAAATAAGACAGCTGACTGTGACTAATTAACTATTCCAGGCTCCAGGAACCTTTGAAAATATTCCTGGAGGCAACAAGTTCCAATAAAAAGTCACTTGATTCAAGGAATGAATATTTGTTCCTGTCTTCATCTAAATGACCGCAGACACATGATTCAAGTGGCAGCTCATACCACCAACACTAGTTAATTGTTAAAAGCCAGTAGCTGGTGCCACAAAGGCAAACACTTGAGCAATGTGAGAAATGCTTGAGTGCATGTGATGGTTTCATCATAGTCAGAAGATCTTCACTAAACCAGTCATATCAAGATCAGGGTCAGGATGATAAACAGTATGATGACGTTTTGTATGCTCAGGTGTGCTGGAGAGAAATTTCTCTTTTGGGTCTCAAGCTGAAAAAAGTTTGGAAACCACTGCACTGATCTTTTGTGTCTGACATGTTGTCCAATTAATATGTCTGCTAAAATTAAAAATGCTCAAGTCTTCAGACATGCTATCAACACGGCTCAAGGGATGGAAATGTGGGTCAGTTTGTTTGAGGGTCACCACTTTGGTCTAGACGGAAAAATCTCAACAACCATTGGAAGAATTTCATTGTCATCGCCCTCCAAAAACTGAATCCTATTGACTGTTCACCCCTCGTCTTTTCTCTTGTGACACCATGTGTATCTTTTTCTGAATATTGACTAAAGTGGCTTGAAATTTTGTATGCACATAAACTTTCCTCTCAGGATGAATTGTAATAAATCGACTGATGTAACACTGCTACAATTCCAATTTTTCCAATATTTTTTAAGACAAAACACCAGCAGAACATTTGTATTTAGTGCTAATTAGCAAATGTTTGCACATGAAGATGTTTGACTATAATGGTGAGTATGTGCACACCTACAAAACATCACCTTAGTTTTGCACTGTGAATATTAGAAAAAGACATAAATACATTGATCTTTATTTACTTACAAACACACTGACACATTACAAGTACATTGATCTTAAATTGTGTCCATTGAAAGAAAAAAGACAGAAACATAAATGTGTTGGTTTTATAAATTTTATTGAACTTTTTGCAAGAAATATATAAAGAAAGAAAGGAAATGTAGGGAGGGAAGGATGGAGGGATTTAGAGTAAAAAGAGGAAGATAGAAGCGGATGTTGGGGTAGTAAGAGGAGGAGAAGTGAAGAGGGTTGGGGTATAAGGAGAAAGAAGGGATGGAGAAAGGTGGAGTAAGAAGAGGGGGAATGGAGGAAGGTGAAGGTTGGATCGAAGTAGGGAAGAGAGGAGGATGTCTGTCTTTAAATGGGAAAACAACAGCTCCAGAAGCTTTTCCTCTCTTTATTTTTCATTGTTAACTTCTAAAAAGAGAGACGACATGATGTTATTTCACAGCAAACATCTGAAGTCTGAAATATGTGGTTAAACTCACTTACTAAGTCAAACTAACTGGCTAACTGACTATCCAAGCTGAGGCAGCATACCTGAAGCTGGATGTTTTCCTCTAAGAGAAGGCAAATTTCCTTTTTCAGCTCCGCCTCCTTATTGTCCCAAATCTTTTGTCTTACAGTCAGCGTCTCCTCCAGCTCTATTTTCTCTTTTTTCCAAAGCTGGGCTTTCTCCTCGCAGCTCTGGCAGAGCGAGACGGACAGCTCTTCTCTTGATGCTGTCACTCTGGCAGGAGGCCTGTGGTGGGTCTTTTCTGTTTGGGCCTCTGAGAGCTCTCTCTGATGGCTCTCGTGTCTCTCTGCCAGCTGCTGGTGTAGATCCGCCTGGAGAGCGTCACATTTTACTTGGAGCGCTTTCAGCACTGAGTTTGTTTCATTGAGCTGGTCCAGAGTAGCCTTATGAGCTTTAGTGAGAGCTTCTTGTTCTTCACTTGTTCTGCTGATTTGCTCTTTCAGGTGGCAGACTTCACGCTGCCACCTCTCTTCAACACTCCTCAACTCACTGGACTCTTTCAGTTTGTCAATATTTGTTCTCAGCTGCTCTGTTTCTTCAATCTCAGCGTGGAGCCTCTGTTGAAGAGATGTGATTTCCTCATCTCTCCTCTTCAAATCCTCCTTTGCTTTCTCGTGCTCATGGTACAACTCTCTCCAGGCAACTGTATCTTCATCATAATTTTTCTGCACTGAAGAGATCTCATAGTGAAGAGAGCCAATCATTTTGTCCTTTCGTTTTATCTCCTCTCTGGCTTTCTTGAGGTCTGTCCTTAAATTACAGTTGTCTTTCTCAGCGTTGGACAGTTGCTTCTGCATCTCCCTGTTTTCATCCAGGACTGACTGTCTGTCGCTTCTCAGAGACTCATTACTCACCATTTTGTTTGCTGAGGACTGCAGTCTGTCTTCTTTCCTGTTACTTTCTGCCTCCGCCTGTCTCCTGATGTCCTCCATTGCCTTTTTAAACCCCTGTGCAAGATGACCAAAGAAATATGTCTTTTTCACATCATCACAGATTAGAAATATGTTTGCCCTAATTTTTCCTCAGAGAAGAACAGTAACCTTTTCAAGACCGAGTGGAAATGTATCATATTTACAAAGAGGCCTGAATAATTACCCTCTTTTAACCGTTGCATAAATCCTTAGATTATGAATTTAAATACTGTATATAATAAATGAAAGCACTGTAAATCTGATAAATCAGTTGTTTGTCAAAAAAGTTTTGAGTGTAGTGGTGAGTAAAATGTGTCAAGTGACTCTGGTTTGAACATCTTACCCTGCTGGTTCTTTTCTCTCTTCTTGCCATGACAGATAATGTTATTGTAAAACGATCCAAGATGCGTGAAACACAGGTATTTTAAAGCATAGACACTTGAATTTCTTTCTGTCGAATGAAGACTCAAATCCTCTGTGGTAACTCAGTGAAGTATGAGTTTCTTGGCTGTGGAGAACCTTCTCATACTGACACTTTAGGTTCCAGAGTAGAATAAAGAACAGAGAACAGACAAAAAAGAATTTATGAAATTCTCTTCTGATTTCTGATTGTTCCAGCTGACCCAGTTTGACATATAAGGTTAAAAAACAAGTGATTTAAGTCAAAGCAAACTGTATTTGTATTCATAAAAGTGAAACAGATGTTTAATCACACTGGTTTTCATCACACTAATGTTCATTTTTATGATGTGAATTGTTCTCAGATCACATGAAAATCAAAGTGTGCATTTATGGGTTCATATTAAGCGTTATTAATGATACACTTTAATGTTGCTGTTATGTAAAGTGTTTATCAAAATATGCGTGACCATTATTAACTTTCCCCATCACGTTTTTGTAACATGTACATCAGCAGTTAATTATTTCTTAGTAAACACAATGGAGCTTTGTTAAAATCACGTGTAATGAAACAATCAATCAATTGTTCTAATTTACAATGGGGCTTAAACGGAATAAAGATATATGGATGCATCTTAAAGTTCAAGGTGCTCTAATTACCTTGGAAAAAGTGACTCTAAAAAGAAAAAAAATCCACTCACTAACTTTTAGCCATGTCTAATGAAAGAGCTACAATTTATATTGGAGCAAGAGGTGTTTATCTTAAAATTTCAACCAATCACAGCCTCAGCTTGCAGTAAATAACTCCAAATAATACTCTATTCAAGAGCTGTAGTAAACAAGTAGAGAGAAGTGGAAAATTAATCCAGATCACCAGAATCTGCTCCCTGTCAGTCTGAAAACCTGGACTCCCTCCCAAGCTTGTGGCGCGTCAGCAGACAGAGTTCACTGTGGGTACTTTGGCAAGTATATGTGTGTGTAAAATACAGTTTAAGTACATGTGAGGGGACCTTGTCCTGCAAAATCCAAACAAAACAAAAAAAAGCCAGCGTTTTTGTTTCTTTCCATGAGCATACCCACATTGAAATTGAACCTCTTCAGGATTAATTTAGCTGTGTCCTTTATTTTGGTTCCCCAAACAGCTTTTGAGTTGAAAAGTTCTCTCTGAGGTGAGCTCGCCCATTATGTGGCTTTTTGAGTATGAGTAGTGCAAGTTGTGCCCCCATGTTGAGGGATGATAGTCACCGCAGACAGAGGAAAACAGACTGCAGCATCAGGTCGTGCGACTCTTTGTTGAGAATGCTTTTGTTGTTCTTCAACCGTTTCCAGGGACAGAATAAATAGCTCCGCTTAACCAAAGGTATTTGCCTCCCTTGCTGCTGTGAATGCACCGCCATGAGAAACGTATTACCAGCGGTTACGAGTGTTTTCCCTCTGCTGGAAATTCTCTCTTCTCTTTCTGTTTTTCTTGTGCAAGCGTTGCTTGTACACGTGAAAGAAATGTTCTCCGATGGTTTTCCCGGTCAACAAGTTGGTAAACGAGCATGGAAAATTTCACCAAGTCTTTAATTTACCTTATCTCTGTAAAATATACAAAAATACTACAGCATTTTGGAACTAAAGGCAGAATTCCCGGTAACTGTGAGGATTTGTTTCTTGTTTTTGTCCTCTCAGGGTCCACTGATATTTATCAGCGATGACAGGCAACAGTTCTCGAAGTTATTGTGGGTTTATGTGGGTTTAAAGATCCTTGTGATCATTTAGATCAAGGTCAATGCTGGAATGTAGCAGGAGGTCACAGGGAGGATGTCAACTGAGTAAGCATGACATGAATTTCTTTTTTTATTAGCTACAGATTGTATAATCATCGGCCTTTGCAGCTAAATTAATACACACACACACGCTGGCCTAAGCTCTGTGACATCAATGTACTCTTTCCATAACAGCAATATAATCAGGAACATAAGCGTAAAGGAATTTCCCCATTATATAAGGTGCAAGGGGAACTACTTCTGAGAAACCGGTTCACTGAAAGAGATCTAGAGATAGAGAGATTGAGAGAGACAAGGAGAGTGAAAAACATGACAGCCAGAGGAGACGGAGAGGCAACCGGAGGAGAGATACGCAGGAAGAAGCTGGGAACACTTAATTTATGTCTAACTTGCGATGGAAACAGGTCATTCATGAAAGAAGCAGGCTGGCCTAGAACATCAGGATGGGATAAAGACAAGAGCACTCTTGTCATAGGAAAATTTAATCATATGTGTGCTGGCATCTGCGTATAAATGGTTTCAATATAAAGACAGATCTATTTCAGGTATCAGTAAAGGTCAAACCTTGATACAGAGTTCTCCATAAGCTGATGCAAAAGTAGAGCAAAGCACAAAGTACCAAAGAGCAGCACAAAAAGATATAACAACGTCTTAGAAAAAAGATCCAAGGTTGCTTAAAATAATGAATTGAAAAAAGAAAATGAATAAAACAAACAAATAAATAAATAAAACAAGACTAAGTGAAATTTCAGAGCATATTAGGGGTTGTGGTGATCACAGCGAGTTTCTGCCGCAGTGTGGGAGTGTCAGCTCATTTGCAAATGCAAATTACGTCCTGTGCTCCCTCTGAGGTCATTCAGCTCTGCTTGCTCTGGTTGGCCACTGCAGCCTGATGCTGGCTTGTGTTCCTCCAAAAGTTGATTCTGCTTCAACTTTCTGCCACAGGGACACTGCAGGGCTTTTTTTTTTTTTTTTTGTGGAAAACCTTGCAGTTTACGCCACTGCAGCCTAATCACACTACCTACATTAAAATATATTTATGCCTGTGACGATTAAAAGTGTTTTAGTGCCACATAAAAAAGCTCTCAGCGGTGCATGAATAAGATTAAGTCACAGTTTAGATTTAAGCCTGCTGCTGTCAAACAATTGTTGATCATTGTTACTTATGTAATGTAGAATTTAGCCTTTCCAGCTTCTCAAGAGGTTTATGTTTTGTAATCCAAGTTCTAGATTTTATTGAACTTTGAGGGATCAATTTGTTATGGCTAGAAGTTCAGACAGTCGTGTCTTTAGGATGTGAAGTTAGTTAGCATGTAATGTAATGAGATGCCCATGCACTGCAGAAAAACAGCCCAGCAGATGTCAGACAGCAGGTTTAAAATTAATGGAAAGAAAATCAGTTTCTGCTACATTAGGGTCATCTGTTCTGACTGTCGTTACACAGACTCAAGAGAGACGAATGGACCTCACGGAGTAATGTGCCTCACTGGCATGTTTAAAAGCTGTATTCGTGGACTGATAACCTTCAAAAGCCATTAGGCCAGACCTCAATTTCACTCCACAGAGACTGTTAAGAGAAGGTTATCTGGATGCCATGGTAAACTTTTTGTCCACTTTTTGAATTTGTTTGGATCTGCAGGAGCCAAGTGCTCTTTTTTATTGCGAAGCCAGGAGACAGGAGACAGCACAAACCGCCTCCGCATCTGTCTTAAATCATCCTCTAATGGTCAGCTTAAATAATAAGTCACATCAAATGGTCCTAAGAGTCCTTCTGAGAAACAGCCACTTAATCAACCACTTCAATAACTGCATGTGTTTATTTATGTGTGTGTGTGAGTGAGTGTGTGTATGCACCATGGAGACAATACCACCTCCCACCGAGAAAACAAACCTCATAAGGAGGCCAGGAGGGGAAGAGAGGCATAAAGGACAAGGTTAGAAAAAAGGAAGGAGGTCAGTTATGAACATTTCTGACATTCCTGAGCTCCAAGCAGCAGCAGGATTTTCTTTAGGGGAAGTGGTCGGTCCGGCCAAGAGCCACCGGAGCAGGACCCCGCAGGGAGCTCTGCTTTCTGCTTATTGGCCACAGCAGAGCAGACCTGGCGCAGTGCCGACCATGAGAGGAAGAGCACATTAAAGCAAGCATCCAGGATGCCGGCAGGCAGGCATATTGTTCAACCTGACACAAGTAAACAAGCACAGAAGTGTGTGTCAGAGAGGGACAGAGAGAGAGAAACATCACAGCAGTGGAAAGCATTACTCTGTGTTCCTCTTCATAGGATGCTGGCATTTCCTGTTCAAAGAGGCTGGATATTTCTGAAAGACTGGAAAGAGAGAGGACTTTTATTTTCGTTTTATGATACTCGGTGTCCCTAAATAGATCAGAGGAGGAAAAGCAGATGCTTCACATGTGATGGGGGCCAAAACAGGGTAACTGTTTTGGTATTTGATCTGCTTTTCTCCTTCATGCAGGTGAACTATGAAGAGAAGACAAACAGTTAAATGTATTTGTCTTTACTTCATCATCTGCATTATGAAATGATGAAAAAATAAGGGGGTTTTGAGGGTTAACCATTTCTATGGGATGATAGAATACCTAGAAAGATGTGTTATGGGGGGACTAATAATGTCTATAAAATTTAATGGCAATTAATCCACTAATTGTTGTGATATTTCTGTATTGACCCACATTGTCAAACTTTGAGCCATGTTGGTACTATGGCTAAAAAAATATCTTAATGGTTAAAACTCTATGAAAAAAAGGACAATTTGATTGAATTGCATATGATCAAAATGTAGAATCATAATTTTTTCCACTCTTGTGGTTTGGATGCAACTGAACCCTTCCATTAAATTAAGATAAGACAGAAATTTATTCATCCTGAGGGAATTTGGAAAGTAATAAACTAGGTTAAATGCTTGGAAAAACAAAGTAACGCTGCCAAATATTAACTTTCACTGGCATTGTTGCTATAAAACAATCACACACAAAGAGAAGAGTTTGATACAAAAATGCATGTGTATTTTTCTTTGTTAAATCTTACAATGCATGCCATCAACATTTATTCATTTCAACGTAACGTCCACAAGGACAAGTGCAAACCTGCCTGAAATTCATGAGCAAAAAAAACAGGCCTAC
Source organism: Acanthurus lineatus (assembly GCA_029814665.1). Lineage (NCBI taxonomy): Eukaryota > Metazoa > Chordata > Actinopteri > Acanthuriformes > Acanthuridae > Acanthurus > Acanthurus lineatus. The sequence continues at coordinate 5,822,656 of JAPZDV010000009.1, forward strand.
GTAAAAGTTAATGTACAAAATAAGACATAGTATGATGTTAACATTTATGCACAGGTAAAAAAAAACAACTTTCTTTTTAGATAAATCTTAATACTAACACACAATATACATTTCAGTACTTTTTTCAGAAATTCTTCCCAGTTTCTTTGCTCCCAAGCATCTGAAGGCAAACATCATTTTTTTTTTTTTTACAGAACTTCAGTTGACCATATCATTGTTCATCTATTTCAATTCTAATAAAAAAACAAAACTGCTGCATTAAACCCCTGCCATTCCCTCTGCCCAAGGCTGCTGTTGTCACAATGTTTGAAGAGCACAAAATATAGTGGCAAACTCGCAGTTAAGTACAAAAAAAAAACTTGTGCAACTTGTGCAATAGCCAACAAAACACACAAACAAAAAAAATAAAGAAAACATTATATTAACACAAAAAGTGAGGTTGAAAAAGTGGCACTTTGTGAAAACAAAACAGGTATCTTGACCAAAACAGTGAGTGGTGGAAAATGGTAACTATGTACAGTACATTGTGTGACAGCTGACGGTGCTTGATGAGCCTTTGGTTTCTTACTATTACATGAAAGTCAAAAAAAAAACAAAACAAAACAAAACAAAAAGTGCTCAAGATTGTCCTTAAAAAATAAGAATGCTACTATTTCCATCTCAAACTCAGGCATTGATGTGGCTTTGTATATTTAAGGGGCTGAAGTGGTAACAAACACACATAAATAAACATAAAACAGTGGAACGGCTAACCTCGTGCTGCTGCTGCTGCTGCGTAGGTGCTGTCCTTTGCTTTAATGCTTTTGTTAAATATAACCATCTGTTCAAACCCTTTATTTCCTTCAACAAAACTCATCACAGAAGGTATGTGTGGGTCAGCTGGAGCAGAACTTGTTTCGATGAGAGCACACAGTGAGTGAAGTCATTTCCCAAGGAAGCGGGAGGCTGCCTCTCTTCTGAAACCTGGTTCAAAGGCTAATTGGGTAAAAAAGAGAAACCAGTGTGTGTGTGTATGCAGGGATGACAAGCCACAGTGCTAAGCTGACCCCAGTTCAGTTCTGTCACTTTTAAGGCAGCAGTGCAGTCCTGCGACAAAGTCCGTGTGCATCTTCTCCCACTCTTTTCTCCTGCATCTCCTTCGTCTTACATTCCTCCCGTGCAATCATTGAGCAGCACGGAGTGGGGTGTATTATTAAAACACACACACAAAAACACACACAGAGGTATCAAACTACACACAGCTCAGCTCACAGGCATCACAGCAGTAGAAACAGCCAGCGGCAGACACACACGGCCATATAGCATGGCATTGGGTCTGATCAAGACCATGAAGCTGCAGGCTCACTGGCTTTCAGCGTCTGCTCAGTGGAGTTTCAATTCGTCAAGTCTTTCCTCCTGCGAAGCATCGTTCAGCAGATCAGCTCCTGCTGGATCTCAGGTAACGTTGGAAAGGGGGGCTCGCCGAAGGAGAAGGCGTCACGGCCTGTCTTCAGCTCACCCTGGCCCGGGCACATGAGGTACGACTCGATCAAGTCCAGCTCAGGGGAGGGAGCTGGACTTTCAGGCTCCGACTCAGACTGGCTGTTCTCCGTTTCATCCAAAGAGGAGGCCTGTCTAGCGTGGAGGTGCGGGTGCGAGTGGGTATGGGGGAGCGAGTTCAGCCAGGGGTGTTTGAGGCCTTCTTCTGCCGTGGCTCTCTTCCTGTACACACAAACACAATAACACTGCGGATGAGTGGAAATTCCCGGAGAGTTTACATAACCGATGGATTGCCTGGCTCTTCCGATTTACTCAATTTATTCTCTTGCAGACATCGGCCATATTCCCTTTCAACATTTGGATTTTGGTTTGGAAAACCACATTAAAAAAGCATTTTTTGCTTGCAAGGTTTTTTCCCCTCCGTCTCTCACTGATTACTCAAACACTGAGGAATCTTCCTTAGTTAAGTTAATCAGAAATATGTTTACAAAGCTTCTCGCAAAAATGCCCTTACTTCAGCATTTTTTTCCTTTTAACATGGTGACACTTGGATGATTCAGTGTACATTGTAATGATATTTTTATAGAGGTTACCTCATTTGCACAAAAGGAAATGACTTCTCGCTTAAGTGACGCAAATCATGTTACCACACACACTCATTTAGACATTTGCGGATGTACTTCCGTGCAAGGTTGAAATTGACTCACATCCTTAAAGTGCAAATCAGCTCAAAGTGATGCTGATGGAAACTTTTTAGTTTAAAGATATAATCAGAACATCTGATCTTATTTGCTTCTTTACTGAAAACAGCCTCACCTGGGGTTTTTAACCAACAGGGACTTTATGAAGTCGACAGCCAGGGCAGAGACCCCCTCAAACGTTTCCTGTGAGTAGTCTATATTGACTTGGGAGATGTTGAGGAATGTTTCCTGCTTGTCGTCACCCAGAAAGGGAGACTCGCCCGTCAGCATGACGTAGGTCAGGACCCCTATACTCCTGTTAGAGAGGGAGGAAGAAAGGGAGGGAGCTAATGAGGATATCTGTCAACTTGGATGGTTACAGAATCTGTTTTGCAACACACATCAGCATTACTGGTTTGACTTTTTTTCCATTGTGCTGCAGTTAGTCATCAATTAACTGCAAGTATTAACTGCAGACAACAATGATCTTGTGGTCAAAAGTCTAGACTGTCTTTTGCAGTGATGTCACTGTCTTGAATGTTTCTTCATCCTCAAAAGTGTAGCACAGACTCACTGCACCTCCACTAAAATGAGTGGAAATAGTCTCATTAGCAACTGTTATACACTTACCACATGTCCGTCGCAGTGCTAATGGGTTCGTAGCTCAGGATCTCTGGTGCTGCAAGAGAAAAAACACAACCCCAATTTGTCATGATTAATGGCACTTAAGTTTAAAAGATGGTGAGTCTAGATATTTAAGGGCTAAGAGCAGGACTCACCCACATACTCTGGAGTACCCAGGATCTCTCTGACTTCTGTGATGCTGTCCATGCGTCTGGACAGTCCAAAGTCCACGATACGAATGTCCCCCAGAGGTCTGGCACTGGTTAGCAAGATGTTCTGGGGCTAAAAGAGAACACACACGCAGATTAGACAGAGGTATGTTATATAATGACTAATGATTATTCAAGACGCCTGAGGTTTGCTGTCTTAGGGACTTAATTACATGTCAATCTGAATGAGTCAAGCATTCAAGCAGGGTCCCATAAGGATTAGGGATCTGGTTTGTCAGTAAGTATCTAGCTAGCTGCTCCTCTGAAGTGATTTGCTAAGCCTATCAGATGAGACTGTAACTGTAAACAGATAAAATATCCCTGCCAACCGCTAAGATCCCTCCAGGGTTTGTGTTCAAAAGTACTGTAGCGTAAGTACAACTGTGCCTAATCCTGGGTCAGACAGGCCTGATTCCACAGTTGGTTTGAACTACTAAGATAAACACAAGATAAGAGGATATGCCAAGGCCAACTATCCGGCCACTACGGCCTCTCGAACCACAGAAGAGTGCACTAGATCTCACACTAGAGGTCATGTATTTTAACTGATCATTTAAAGAAGAACAAATGCACTTTTTAAGTAGTTTATCACTCTTTAAAGAGCCATATAACATGTGCAAAGACAAACCAGACACTTGGTTGATTTATGGGATGACGGAATATTCCAGTTATGACTGCCTTTTAACCTCAGGGGCCGTCAGGTTCCTTTAGTGACCGAGTCCTCATGGGAACAGGGCCAGAACACACTGAATGAGTCGTGTTTGCATAACTCAAATCATACCTCCCCCCCCGATTCTGCCCACTCGAGGGAATAGACTGTCCTATTTAGTCATATAACCTTTCAAAGAACTCACTTTTAGGTCCAGGTGCACCACATTGTTCCGATGCAGGAAGGCCACACCAGTCAGGATCTGCTTGGCCAGCCGGATCACATCTTTCTCCGTGAAGGCATCGTCGTTATCGGCAACACATTGGTCGAAGATCTCGCCACCGGCGGCGCTGGAAGGAAAGCACAGGAAGGAAAACTGAGAAAACAAAACAAGGATAAGATGAGAAGAAAAGGAACTGTACACGGGCAGCCACCCAATGGGGTTTAGTTTGGCATACTCTCAGTTTTGATTATTCATATTAACTTGTCAAAATAAATTGTACATTAAACTGAACAAATACGCCCTTCCTCTGAGCTTGAATCACAAGATGACAATAGTGAATTCCAACCCATCCCATTTGCAAATTTGAGCGAGCAAACCCAGTCCATTCCCACACATAGCGCGTCTTACATAACACGCGTCCTCTTATTAGTGTACTTTGGCTTGTAGTCCATCCACATGTACAAAGTGCATGTTTAACATGACTAGATTTAATTTTAGCTTCTCCGCCTCTTCATGAACCTTTGCCCTCTCAAGAAAATTACAGGAGACACGAATGGTCATATCGGCTGCAGGTTCAGATAAAGCTTTATAGATCCCGCTAGACTGTAGGTCAACTAATAAATGCTAATGATGCAAACAAAAGCAAACACTTACTAATTAATCAAAGTCTAAACTTTTTTTTTTTATTAAGAAGGAACAGATCAAAATAAAGGACCCCAAGAAGGTGTGTCAGGGTCAGATGAATAACTTGTTGCTGTATGAGCCTCAGCCTGCGTGGGTTTCCTTTGTTTGCTCAATAACACTTACGTGAAGTGGCTTATACGTCTTAAGTGTTAAGTAATTAGATAAATCATGGTGACATCTCACATATTAATTGAGGCAACAGTCAGGTTCCAGCCTGGTCTTGCACTTCTTGTGTAACAAAGTTGAGTAAAGGTGGAGACATGGTGAATTTATGTTGGATGCTTCATCAGTCAGATCAATGCCTGAAGCTGACAGTTTACCCACAAAACTCGAGCCATGTGTGCGAGATTTAGATGGCGCACATGTTTTTTATCTTCGCAGAAAAACTTTGGGACTAGGCCTTGGGCACAACTGTTACATAACCAGCACCACCCAATCCCCTGTTAGCCTCCTAAACCTGCAAACTTTACTGTCCTCAGCTGTGAAAACAGCACCCATGTTTTTCGGGATTTTGAGGATATCCGTCATTGGTCCTTATAATCTTTTCTCTTCATGCTCCCAGCACCAAATACTTGACCTGCCACCTACCCTGCTTGTAGCGAACATGCACAAACCCAGTGATCGACCCTTGAAGAGTTCAGAAAGCAGCGGGGGCGTAGAATGAAACTCTGCACTATCTGTTTACACTGAACTGCACATTTATAGTGAATGAAAGCAAGTCTTGTGTTCATGTTTTCATTTGGGGAAGGAAATGAAAGAGAGAGTGTGGTTTGACGGATGCTTTTATTGCCTCTTATTAAATTGGGGTCAAATGGAAAATTAACTTGAATCTGTCAACTTAACATGGATTTGACCCATTTCTTTAGCTATCTGAACAATTAAAGGCTTGACATAACAAAGTATTTCAATAGCTTCATTAAGCTGTCAGCAGTAGTCCTGAGAAGATTTAAATTCTTGATAAGGACCATCTTGTTTAAATTGGACAGATGGCGCACATTCTGTCTAAGCACTCTGGAACGATTCGATACTTCCCTGAAGTCTAAATATTGCCTTCGCTCTCTCCCTCCTTCCAAGAGAATTAATGCACACACTACTTCAGAGTGCGTAGGAGACATCCTCCCCTGCAGAGAGCTGCAAGAAAAAAAACACTGCAGCCAACTTGAATGAGGGCAAAGAAGAGCTAAACCACCAGTTCAAAACAAAAGCCGAGAACAGATGAGCTTAAATCTCTGAATAAGAGGATAATGCAAAAATATTTTGCTATTTAAAAGCACTTAACTAAGTCAACCTCCTTTAAGTTCTGCAGGAGAAGCTATTACATCAAAGCCCTTTTTGGATGAGCACCAGGTTGGGTGCTTATTGACGTCACCTCATCATCAACGTGTCTCTACAAGTCTGTTAACCTCTCTGTTGGCTTAAGTCTCTGGACAACATTTATACTCCAGTATTGTCCAATTAAAGCCCTTTTTTATTACAATACATTTTTTGTAAGTGTAGATAATCACAAAATAAAAGACTGTGCTCCCTGGACAAATCTTCACTTTTATTCAGCTACTGTGCACAAAAAAAAGTCAAATGCCTCAGAGGTGATGCACATTCATTTCATCAAAGTCCCCATCTCTCAAAGTAGTCATTACGCTGAGGGTTTCTGTAGAACTGACGCATGCTGGAGCTTCACTTTAAAAGAAGATTACAATTCAACTTCTCGCTTCCATTTCTCTGACATTACCAAGGATGTGGTTGTGGTTTTTTTTTTTTGAAAACTGTGTGTTTGCGCATGTGCACGACATTTTATAGCAGCACGGTGGTGTGCTACTTTTGGGAGCCTTGCTTGCTGCTTACATTTAAACCCACAGGAAATGGAAAAAAATGGTTTGCAACTCTTGAGACTGATGCTGAGGTCAGACAGTTTGAAGACGCAGCTTTTCTTAGTGGTCGAGGGTCTCACTGCAGAGCTCCTGCAGCTTTGAGAGCGAATGTACAGTATAATAGATGATAACTGTCAAAAACAGGAGCTGACATTTAAAAACTGAGCTCTTCAAGCACTAAAATATTATGAATATCCATGATATGCTTGATTTTACACTCAGAGACTCGCCTGTGCAGCTCCATTTGGCAGCTGCAGAGGAACTGTGGACCAGTGCAGGCTGACCTCCTGCTATGTTTTCTCTGCAGGCATGCAGGGGTGAACTGTGGTGCTACTTCCCCTTTCACACTTCAGTCAGAGGTCAAACACAGCGCACACCCCTCCCCACACAGAGGACTTTGTTCTGCTGCAGCATTCCATGTCTGTGATGGGTGACGACCACTGGGGGACTGGCCAGGAGGCGGGGGGGGGCTTCCTGCCTTGGCAGTGAGCAGTTCAGGAACAGGGTCAGTGAGACGTGGTTTGAGTGCAATTGCCAAGTGTTATCTCCTTGTAATGAGGCGAGCGAGGTAATTAAGATGCTAAGTGTCCCTTCCAAATCCTAATTAGAGGCCGTCATTAGAGCAGTCAGAGAACACTTAATGGATACGCACCACGTCATTTAACACCCAACCACAACAGACCAGAGGCAGGCAGGCAGACAGACAGGTTGACTTTGCCGGGTCACTGAACGAGCAGCTTGACTCAGCTGCTGATCTGTTCACCTGCATGTTGACAGACAACATACCGTCTAGAATACTGAGCAATATGTTCTCACAGTAAGGTCTGACTGACTCATTTGTAACCAAACACTGTCATTTTCACACAGTGAGAAGGGTGCATTTATGCCACGTTGGTATTTAAAGTGACAGTTCCTGACAGCAATTCAGCATAACAAGAAACTGAGGCGACGAAGCCACGACGAGACGAGCGACTAACCTCCGAGAATGTGAGAATTTCCATTTAAGGCAGCATGGCTCTTGTATCGATGCTAGGCCACTTAACACGTGTGTGGTGTTTTTTTTTTTTTTTTTTGAGGGGGTGGTGTGAAAGACTTGATTTCTACACAGCTGTACCACAACCAGCATGCAACTATAAGCCAGGAAGGGTTTTTTTTATCTTCACAGATCAGATGGCTGTACGCAGAGAAGCTGACAATTCACATGAAAACACCAAAGCTGAGGCATTCCCGTCATCAGTGCGACATCACAGGATGTTGCATGACACGAACAGTACATAAGATTGGTATGATGTTTAACTGTGTCAAAAATTGGGTCTTCTTTAGGAGAAATGAATTAATATCTTAGAAAGTTTCCTAGAAGCTGGTTTGGTGTAGCCAAACCCCTCAGACATCCTGCTGGAGAAAATCCCCACGCATGGAAACTTTTTAGTGAGTGCATATTAAAGGATATTGATCTTTCTGAAGATTTTTTATCCTAGTTTTCCTGGCATGGCTCATTGTGAAGTTAAAAAAGGCGGTTTGGATTACCACCTCGTGTATGTGAGTGGCAGACAAAGCTGCTTGAATGTGATGTAGATTTTTTTCTTTCCTCACTGAACTTTTAAAAACCTTTGTGTTGTTTCTGTGTCTTTAGTGTTTTCTTACCACTCCAGAACAAGGATGATTTCTGTGCTGGTTTCGTAGACCTCATGTAGAGCCACCACATATGGGTTTGCTTTGGCCAACTCCAGCACGGCGATCTCGTTCAAGATGTCCATGCGGCAGTCCTGTCCCTTCCGTCGCTTTCGCAGGAACTTGGCTGCATACTGCTTCCCCGTTGCCTTCTCGATGCACTTCTTCACCACCGCAAACTTTCCCCTTTGGAAACAAAAGAGGGGGGAGAGAAAGAGAGATTAGTGAGGAGACAGAATAATCACAACCACATTACTGGGCTTTTTACAAATATATTTGGTCAGAGATGGTTCTGTTCTGTGTCCAAGTAGCCAACTGGACCACTGGATTAAATTTAGAGGTCATTTGAACTGCAGCAAAAATGAAAGGCTGAAATTACTGGACACATTCAAGACGGTTAAAATGCTGAGATGTAAAACCTAGATTACAGTGCAAAAAAGACGTTTGGGAAAACCCGCCAAGCCGCCACGAGTGCAACACTGTGGGTGAGGTTGAAGAACAGTTCAGAGATAAGAAGGTCAAGTGGCATCATTTGAAAATACAGCCAACATGACCACACATAAGAGGCGTCATCAGACATTTAGTAGAGATTTCCCCTGTCCTCCTCCTCTTCCTCTAGCCTTCAGCGAAGTCTGACAGGAGGCAGATAAGACTTACAGTTCTGGCAAAAAGCTGCTGAATAGAGGGCAGGGACCTGATAACGCTATGGTCACTTTTTCAGTCAAGCAAAAAAACAAAGAGATGCAACGGCTCGCTCTCTGGACGTCCCCTGGTTTAACAAGAGGTTAAAAAAAATCTGCCATTTTTACAACCTTATCACTTCCATTCATTTTTTCTACATATACATTGATGGATTCATAGGAGGTGTTAAGGGTCAGCCGTGGGTGTGGGCAGGATGTCCGATATGTGCAGAATTGCCTCTCTTGTGTTGAGGCGGCTGCAATCACCAGCCGTCCCTCCCAGGCTGATAATGAGGCCTTGTTCACATCCTTTTCTTCACAGCTGACAGCAGCAGGGACAAATGGATTGTGTTGACACCTCCGCCCAGACCCTCGGTCAGAGCTTGCTTCTCTTTTGACAGTCGTACAAAAGCTGACCAGTCGGCTAACAAGGCAATCCCGAGACCAGGACCACCCACCTGACAGCGGCTGGGGAGGCCAAGCAGGGGGTCACTGGTGGTACAGTCAGGTTGGAGCCTGAGCAAAAATGCTAAAATGGACACTGTAGCTGCAACATCTATGTCCAACTTAAATGTCAATGTTTTAAGGAGCTACATAAAACAAATACGCAGCTGAAGGCTCAGGAAAAGTGACCACAGGATGTGACAAGACGACTGTGAGCTGGGCAAAATATAAATGGAGTGGACATGTCAGAAAAAAAAGGGTCTAGTCAGCATGGTGCCAGTCATTTTCCCACACTGTGTTACTGCAAGCCCACTGTGCCGCGGACCAAAAACAGCAACTGTTCTGGCCCAAGCCTGGTTCTGTTTTGGCTACCACCCCGGCTTCTGCGAGGCCTGTTTCTTCTCTTTTGCCGTTTCCCAGTCTCGCAGAATGGTGACGACTCATTGTTCTGAGTGAAAAGGCAAAAACCGTCAGAGCCTTTTCATCCTTAATTAGCCAAGTTCAGAGCAGCTCACTGTGGGCTGGGAACTACATATGGAGAGAAAAGGAATGAGTGGTGGCTACGGAGAGGAGCAACAGGAGGTCTTTTTCAAAGGCTGACAACAGGTCAGAGGTCACCAAACACGGCCATCTTCCAGCCGGCTGCGTCCACTCGACCATGTTAGTATGCAGATGCACACAACATCACAATGATTTAATGCAATATGCTACACATGAGGTTTTCCAAGTTTGTGCATTGAAATGCAGCTGTGTTACCCTCGAAAAAACTTCAAACTCTGAATTACAGTAGAAAGTGCTTTTTCAAGCATTCAGCTGGATGCACAGCCATAATTATGCAGATCATACGGCCCATTTGCAGGGTTATCGTCTGAAACTAGTCCGTCTAAACTGCCCAGAATTAGTCTGTCATCAATCATGAACACTACAGTGACGCACAAAAACTAATTCCTCTCAGCATGGGGATGGTGATAATTTGATGGAGAAACTGGTTTCCTGTGTTGTCTGCTTTCTGTCTCCCTCCGATGGGCACTGACTCATGTCTGAGGTGCGATGAAAAATGACAGCTCTCACAGCTCTCATTTGCCTGTTTTACAGACAGACTGAAGTTCCTCTTCCTGCTTTCGAGTTGGCCACAACATGTGTTTGTGCACAGGTCTGCAGGGGATCACAACTCACGGTGCAAAGCTTAAAGATGAAAAGGTTTTGAAAATAAAGGCATTGAGGCACATTGCTCCTTTAAACTTCAAGAGAGCAGAACAATTCAACTCAGGCACATAATGGTCAACGTCCTCTCTAATGTACAGGCGATATAGCTGATCTGCTGGCATGCAGTGTTACGAACATTCCTGCACTTAATGCGATTATGAGGCCTGATTTCAGGATGTTGTTGGGTCAGCCTCATTGGAAGAGTGGGGAAAGAGGATGTAGGAGTTATGGGGGGTGAGAGAACGGAGAGGGGGCCTACAGTTTGTAGGTAGCCAAAGCTAACCCCCTCCCACAGGTCCTGGCTGCTCTCCCAGGATGTCCAGCAGTGTCTGACAAGGAAAACTGGCTGCTTATTTAGACCGTCCTGCCACAGTCAACAGTGGAGCGCGCTTCACAGTGAAAATTAGAGTTATGGAGACAGATCCAGAATTGGCACAAACAACAATCAAACAGCTGTTGAGTTAAGTGAAACCCAAGGAGTCCACCGCTGCTTCTTGAGTTAATTTAAAATGCTTTTCTTAAGACAGTCATTATTGTCTGGAACACTGGGAAATCCCTGCTTAAACACCACTGGAATGTGTACTTCTGTATTTGGAATCAACACATCAGAGAGTGTGAGCCATAAAAAGTGTTTGGTTGAAGAGAGACATGGGAAATTTGTTGATGGTAGATGCAATATTTCACACTGCATCTCCTGGAAAACAGGGAGTGGGACAGGGGAGCAAATTCAGACCCTCTCCCCGACATTGGTCCTAATTTCCTTTAGTATCAATTGTACAAAATGTCTCCAGAGGCAACAGTGTTCTTTGTTATTATTTATGGTTTTACTCAGTGTGACACTTTTGGTTGTTTGGTTGACCAAAACGTAACATTAAACTCATGACATTTAAGGACGTCACATTTTTTATCACCACAAACACGAGGATCTACCTCACCACAGGAGTAACGAGCATCAAACACAACACCACAGGCTGCGGAGTTTGAAACGCCTCGGGAAAAACATCATGCTCTGACCCAACTGTGACAGAACAGCGTGTTGACAAGCGCAAACTGTCTTTCTGGCCGCAGTATCATCACATGTTGTCTGTCTGGTTTTTGAATGGCTTAAAACTTCTTAGAAACAGTAAAAAAAATTTTACCCGAGACGCACTTTAAAAGGCATTTCCATTGCGCGTGCCAATTAAAGCGCGTCTCCATCTGAGCCTCTCTGAGCAGGAATGCGGGATTGGAAACACTCATTAACACGCTTTTCATTCACACGTGCACAGAGCTAATTTAATATGATAATCAGATTTGCATAGGATTACCGAGATATTGTTGCAAATTCCTTTCCGACAGCACACAAACAAAGTTAACAAGCAGATTAGTTTCCCATCAATGAGCGCTGGAAACGCTTCACGCAGCGGACAAACTCACCTGCCCAGCTCTTTACCGACCAGATCGTAATTGGCCGTGAAGGGATCAGCTCTTATCCTCGTATTAATCTTTGTCACCATTCCGTTTTTGTTCATCGTTGCTGAGTCTGGCATTGAAGTCTACGCTTTTGAAGTAAAAGAAAAAGAAAACTTCTTCCACGTAAAAAAAAAGCGACAGATGACGATTTTTCGGATCCGCTCAAGTAAACACTTGCATGATAAAAGAGGCGACAAGAGCAAACAGCTGCTTTGTCAGACTACCGGGAGATAATCCAGCATAAGCGCGTCCCGAACGAGAGGATGCAGCCCGGCGGGAGTGTGAGTGTGTGTGTGTGTGACACGGTCGGTGTGGTAAATTAGTCTGAGAGCTACTACACATTCCTGACAATAAACTGGTCGTCGGGGCCAGCCCCCTGCGCCGTGACGCTCACACAGGGAAGCCAATGAATGTGCTGAAGAGGACGAACCCGTGGCGCGAGCCAGCTGGCAAGTCGTGCGTTCAGGTGACAGGAGTGTGTTGGTGCAGGTATGCAAACACAAACCCAGGCTTTTATCATTACTTTTAGTTTCGTGGTTCGACAACAGTGGCCTATTGTAATAAAGTTATGATGATAATTTAACACGGAAAAACACACATGAAGCAAGATTAGCAGCATGAGGGTTCCCAAACCACTGCGTAATTTATCCTCTTTACAATCTACAGTAGGCTGGTGGTTTAGATGTACACTTCAAGTTCAGCTTGTCAGCCTTAAAGTGCAGGTAAACTCTGACTAAATACTGGGGAACAAAGAGTTCAAATGTTTTTTCTAAGGCTAATTATTGAGACACTCAAATGAAAATTTGACCTACACCGACTGTTCTTGATTAACCCTCCCTTCTTGCCCTACCCACATTCGTATTGTACCCATCTAACCCAAAGTTTGAATAAGGTAAACATACAGAGTACTAAATGTTCACTCTGAATAAAAACACATACACTCGCGTAAACTAACGAAGACTTCAGAGTGTAGGCATGTCTGAAGTTATTGTTGGTATGTGTTTACCTGCTTGTTCTGGGCTTGGCTGTGACTTTTTTCTCACACAATTTTTAGTCATGAATGTGAAGCTGCCATTGGGGTATGAGAGCTTTTTTTCTTCCCCCCCCGTATCTGTTAGACAGTTGTTTGTCTCCTCATTGAACCTGCATGCCGTTTAAGAAGAATTCAAAGCATCCCATTTGACGACTCATCAGTGTGCGTGCCACAGCTAAATACACTTAGCTTTGAAAGGAAAGACCTTTAAATATCATGTGCAGGTGATTTAGAGATTAAAATTTAAACCAAAAATACCACTGTAGAAAACTTCCCTGTGCAAGTCACCCAGGATAGCAAACATGAACACAGACCAATGAGCAAAAGCGATCGGCATTTATGGCCTGCAGAGCAGACAAATGTGACGATGATCTGGACTCCATGGGAAATGTGTCACCTAAGCTCCAGGGGCTTTCTGAAGCTAAAACTGTGAAACTGTGAAGCTGTTAAAAAGACCAAGGCCTGACTGACCCCAAGCAAACAGAGCAACACACACACACACAACACACACACAGAGGCAAGGGAAATCTCCCCCAGCTGAGAGTCAATACCAGACGATACTGAACTGCTGGTTTTCTGTTCAGTTTACGCCTTGTGTGAAACAGACCACATGAGACGGTGTGAGACGTTTACCTTCCTCAAAAGCATTGTAGCAGCAGGCAATAAAGCCAGACTGATGGTGGATATCAGCTTTCTAGCAATTCATTATTTAGATTGTCAATATTTTTTTAAAAATACTAATTGAGTCAGTAAGAGATTGATTGAATTAGATGGCAGATGACAGATTAGATGATTTGACTGACAAAAAACCTGAAACTCAAAGAGTTTTAATTCATGTTCAACAGTAAAGATGAGTTTCATAGCTGAAATCTTATTTAAAATACATATCATGTTTAGTCTTTTGTTCCAGAACTCTCGCCATCATAAAAAGTGGCCGCATTATCTTCCTGAACAAAGGATGGACTCATATCAGCTAATATTTCTAATGCTTCTAAATGAGGACATGAATGCACTGCCTCGAGGGAAGGGAAGGAGTGAATAAAAAGAAGATAAGACAGGATGACAGGTTCCTCTGTGCTAGTTTTTTGGCCCATGGCTGAGCACATTGCTTGTGGTCGGTCACATGCCCTACATAGCTGTTATCTTGCACACAGAGAGGATTTGTCCAATCTTACCATACCAACGCTAATTTTGTTGCCATAAACAGCAACTGATGTAAAAGAGACCTATTGAGAGTGGACATTCCTCAGGCCATACCGAGTCATTAGTGTCCGGCGACAAGGTTACATAACCTGTTCCGCCTCCTTAAATTGTTACCTTAAGTCTAAGTGAGTCCACTCTGAAGCCTTAACCTTCTTTCTCTGCCAGCCTTTCCATTAAAGCAGAGGTTAAAGTTCAGAGGAGCCACGTTAGCGAGGCAGCACTACCCGGCCCCAGAGGCCTAATGAAAACACATACCAGCGAATTAGCCTACCAGCCTGCAGTTTAGCTAACATAAATATGAGAAGTTCAGCCATGACCTTAGGAGCGCAAACACTTTACGAGTCACTGGAACAAATAGGCCTTGTCATGACTGGGTCAGAAAACAAAGCCGCTGGTTTTTTACAGGACCCGAGCTGAGGAGCAACGTCTGGATACCAAAACATGTCAAAGATACGGATCTGATTGATGTAAAAGAGGGATTT
>JAPZDV010000009.1:5837342-5855359 GCA_029814665.1 Acanthurus lineatus
GCCAGCCTTTCCATTAAAGCAGAGGTTAAAGTTCAGAGGAGCCACATTAGAGAGGCAGCACTACCCGGCCCCAGAGGCCTCATGAAAACACATACCGGCGAATTAGCCTACCAGCCTGCAGTTTAGCTAACATAAATATGAGAAGTTCAGCAATGACCTTAGGAGCGCAAACACTTTACGAGTAACTGGAACAAATAGGCCTTGTCATGACTGGGTCAGAAAACAAAGCCGCTGGTTTTTTACAGGACCTGAGTTGAAGAGCAACGTCTGGAGCCTAAAACATGTCAAAGATACGGATCTGATTGATGTAAAAGAGGGATTTTGAGGCCTTTCGCTGGCATGAAAGATTACATGATAATTTGAAGTTCACAGACATTCATCGTGTAATTTCTTAACTTTCTCACGTCCTCACACAGCTCTTTATGAGAGTTGCCATTTTTTGGGAAAAGCTGCTGTAGAACAGAGGAAGTAAAGTGGACGTTTAGGTTTAATGTACACTTTCAGTTTTATTATGACCCCGTTAGTCAAATGTGTTAGAAGAGACAGCAAGTCTTTTGTCCACATTTAAAGAAAAATCCCATTCTTCCCCTCTCGTTCGTGTCGCCCATGGGTGTGTAAAAAGAGAGGGTGTTGGGCTTGTGGAGGGGGAGGGGGTCTCATTATGTAAGTGTTTTTCTCTCATGACTTTGTGACACTATGCTGTTAAATGCTAGCTGCTGTTCTTTTATGAGCCTGCTCGGAGGCCTGTAAAGTTATGTTAAGATCTCCCACTCTGATTAAATCCCAGACCTTTCCTTTCTGTTTGAAGGACCACAATAACCTGTTTCCACCCTTCGCTTCTAACACGGTGAAGGTATGAGGAAGTGTGGTATCATCCGGCACCAGCAAATATCTGACTGATGAGGAATTCTTGCTTTACTATGTTTTGAAGTGGAAAAAACTCATCAGCTTTCCCCATAAAAAAAACATTTCTGTGTCCCTTTTGGTCACTCCTGTCCCTTATTTTGCTTCATGCCCTA
Source organism: Acanthurus lineatus (assembly GCA_029814665.1). Lineage (NCBI taxonomy): Eukaryota > Metazoa > Chordata > Actinopteri > Acanthuriformes > Acanthuridae > Acanthurus > Acanthurus lineatus. The sequence continues at coordinate 5,838,362 of JAPZDV010000009.1, forward strand.
CCTGTGTAAGAAAACACCTGATGACCGCTGATAGCATCTTTAATACAAACAGCATCTCGTGAGAACGAATGAGTCATCAGCCCTTCTGAAGAAATGTGCCCACTTAACCAGACCCACAAGACTAATTCTGCCACATTGCAAAATGCTTTCAAAGTATGATGTCAAGCTGTGTAAATGATCTGTTTATGGTTGTTAGTTGTGAAACATTGTTTATGGAGAGAAAGGATTCCATGTAATGACTGGGTTCAGACTCTGAAGGGCCACTTGGTAATCTCCCCGCCGTCGATAAGTGTTCCCTGTCTTCTTTGGTTGCTTATACAGGGCTTCAATGTATATCTTGTTTGTCATGTGTTGTGCAATTTGTCATTAACATGCAACTGATGCTTTAGCAGAAAAAGCTTCGCGTCTCTACACTTGAAGACCCTAATTTGCTTGGGCAGATAGCGTGTGTGTTACCAATTACGGGGTTAAGGAGGACTAACAGCAGGCTAATTTAATACATGATGTCATGCTTTTATTAACTCCATAAATCAGTCTTGTAGTGGTGAGCCAAGGTCACACACTGGTGTGATCCCTAATCTGTTTGCAGTGACCTCAATGTAAAACAATTTGAAAAGAGCAGTGAGGGTCGTGCACCTCATAAAACTAAACAGCCCAAGAGCTCCGATTGATTTAAATGCTTAACAAAACCACCCACGTCTCTTTCTCTCTTCCCTTCTGCTGCTCACGTTTATGCCACATCAACTGCTGTGGCTAACAAACCGGACAGACACCTAGTCTGTGGCCTGTGGAGGATCAGTGGGTTACCAAACATCGGTGCTGGAAGTCATTCACCTCAGGACTGCAGGATGACGTGCAGAGCTGACGCTCGAGTGGTATTAAAAGACAAGTTCCTAATCCCTTTGGCAACAGAGAAAAACACAGAAGGAGGGATAAAAATAAGACATCAGAATAGGTTTGAGATCTCATTGCCTTGTGTGTAATCTATAGACAACACATGGCAAACAGCCCTTGAGGGGAAGCTGTGTGTGGCCTTTTTGAGAATAATCAACTTTAGATTTTCGTTAATTATTTTATACTACAAAAGCTTTGGATTCAAAGCATCTGGCAGCTCCTGTTTGTGTAAATTAATGGTTTTGAAGCCTTTTCTCTCACTTCAATTTTGTTTGATTAAAGGCCCATTTGTAATTTAGTTACTTTTTTTTTCATTTTGAATAGCTAAACTACAGGTACAATAAAAAAGACGATGAAGAGGAAGATCACTGCCTTTCACAAACCCTCCAGTCATGCTAGGAAAAAATAAAATTCATGCATTTAACAAGTAACTTCAAGCCAAAACCTTATGCCCAGGAGTTAAAATCAAATTATGGTTTGAAAACATTTACACAATGTCAAACAGGGTCGCTCGTACAGATAAGCCAATAGAAATTATCACCAAAAAGCATATTTTAGCTCATTTTTTAACTGTTAAGCTGCAACTCTACTGCTTTAGCTCTCTCTCACCACTTTCAAAGGGTTGTTTTTGACCAAAGCTGGCAGCTGTTCGAAGCCAAAAAGCTCTAAAACTCACTGCACAAAACCTTTCAGGCACCAAAATATAGACAGACACAGTTGAAGACCAGCTGGTGAACATATCGGAGGACTCAGAAGCTGAAGAGTTCCCTCTGGAGTTTTGACCATAAAACAGAGATAAATACAATAAATTAGAGTAAAACTGGATCTTTATTTGCAAGTTGGACAGAAACTTTACTCTAAATGACTTCTAAACGGCTCCATAACTGCTTGATGTGTGAAGCAACTGATGGCTAATAAGTTAACCAAATAAACCCAAAAGGTGATGATATATCTTTGTTGTGTTCACATCTTGTTTCTGTTCTTCCCAGCAGACCTGCATCCTGATGTCAGAAAATGTGAACATTTCTTTTTAACTTCTCTTAATTTTCACTGCAGTTTCATTTGTCAGAAGCCTCCTTCTAGGCCTAAAATCCTGCATCATGTGCAACTCTGAATGCATCTCAGTCACAAGTTAGCCAGAAACAAAAAACACATTTGACACTATCAGTATCAGCACATTATCACACCACAATCAGCAATGGGAGTAAGGTCAGCCACATTCAGTGGACTAATATTTTCACAGGGGAAAAACTGTTATGTGTTAATCGGGCCTGAACAGCTGGTTTTGGTTCATCTCTCTTGCCCAGAAAACCGATGGGGAAAAATTGACATAATCTTCAGGATAAATGCACCAGATGGGAAACACTGAGGAAAAGACAGAGGAGAGCAGTGGGAGCGCTCATCTTAAAACTGCAGACCAGCTAATTGCAGTGGAAAGCATGAGTGTGAAGTGCACATTCTTTTGCACCACAAATACCAAATTGCCCTTTTTTTTACAGACTTTTTCTTCCCCCTGTGGTTGCAGCAACTGATTTGTTTTCTTGAAACTCTCGGTGTGTGGGTCGGTGCATAACAGCAGCACAGGAAGAGAGGGATGAGAAAGAGTGAGAAGATTAAAGCTGTGCTCAGGTAGAAGCAGCAGAGAAGACGTTTTGCCACATCCTGCCTCGCTCTCTGGCAATGTGACCTCCCAGACCGGAGGAATTCAGAACCATGGCTGTGCACATGTCTGCTAGACACTGTTTGCATGTAAAGGCAGTGATTGTGGTAAAGTACTCATTTCCTTCAGGCAAAAGGGAAAGAACGGTATAAACACTTTAAACCCAGGCAGATAAATTAGTAAGACTTGCGTAAGTGATACTGTAACAGCAGCCATACAGCACAGAATGAAAGGCATCTTTTCATCTTAAAGTACAGAACAGAAGCAGCGTGATGATGAACTCGGTCTTTCTGACTCCACATGCAAAAAAAAAAAAAAAATAGCCTGACAGCGCTTGTCTGGATTGGTCAAAATAGCCACATTCAGATTTAGATATTACACCACCCTGGAAGCTGTTGGGGTGTGGACATTAACAGATGCAGTCAGGCTGAACTGGACAGACGCACTGCACAGACAGACCGACTTAGAAACTGAAAGGGTTTTCTCAGCTGTTGCTTGTGTCTCCGCTCACCACTCCCCCCTCACAGCCACATCATTGTCTCATTAATCCAACAAAGGAAAACATAAAACCTTTCACAACTCAATTCACTGTACACGCTCTATGTCGACATAATACTGGCATTATTCATATAATGCCATCTAAGGCGTTAAATACAATGATGAGGATTTAAAAGGTTGATGCCAACTTTGACCAAAAGAAAATTGCTGGTCAACAGAGTCCTGCACCCGTGGCCATCCATCAAATGCTTATCTGGGTTATTTGGCTGCCAAAACAAATTACTGTTATCTCAGTTGGAGCTTGATGACTTAGAGATTTGAAGTTGTAAAAAATAGCAGTTGCAGTCTGCTGGTAATAAACATGATTTCCCAGCAATTCGGGATAAAAATGGGGAAGGGAATTTCACTTTCACTCCTCTCTGAGATCGGCAGATAAAACTACAGACAGCGAGTGAAAGAGGGGCATAAATGTCAGAAAGTGTAAAGTAGAGTGATAGAAGAAGACATGTCAGTGGGGAGAAGAAGGGTGAGAGAGAGAAACGGAGGAAATGAGGAAGCAGAGATATCCATTTGGAATGTCTGAGTCAGGAGAGAAATGGAAAAAATGTATTTTAATTGGCAGCTGAGCGTTAGAGGTAGGAGGAGGTGAGATGGCAAGTATTGAGACACAGGGTCGCGCTTTCCTAGCAGAAAAAAATACCAGTGGAACAAAAAAAAAGTCAATAAACAAAGACTAATTAAAAAAAAAGGGAACAAAGACAACAGAACGCTCATAACACTTTGAGGAAAAAATCTTCTTGTAAAGTAAAACTCCCCTATATGACCTAAAATGAAGAACTGCAAAAAAGCACTTGAACCCACACCAAGCACACACCTACACACACACATATACACACACACACACACACACACACACACACACACACACACACACACAGACACACATACACACAACTGCAAGGAAATCAGCAGCAGTCATTTGTTAACATTTCTTTTATTTGTTGAGACAGAATCTGGCCGAGGGAATTTCCTGATTATTTTGTGAGAGTAGTTTTGAGTCACAAAGGGAAATAATTCCCCACACAGATGCAAGAAAAAAACATCCTGATAAATTACAAGTAAAACTTTTACTGCTGCAAGCCTTCTTTAAAAATCATGCTTTGTATTTAAAGCTGCATTCTCTGTCACTGAAACAAATCTAACTGGGGCAGCAGGTTGCTGAATTTACATCACACTGGGTAACACAGGCCAGTGACTCCGGTAACAGCAGGTAGATACAACCATATGCCATCTGGGGCATGGAAGGGGTCAAAGGTCAGCCTGATGCTAATGATTACCTGCTAAAGCTTACTGCTTCGGTTCTCTGTATTTGTTTTCATAGCCATAGTGACAGTGCAACATGCTGCACACATACACACTCACACTCTTTCTGGCTTTCATCATCTTCTTCTGGCCATGAGCTCAGAAAAAAGTAGGAATATTGAATGTGGAACAATATAAAAGACTTGCACAACTGTTATCAAACAAAACATACAAGTGGCTCAAGACTTTCATCCCTTCAGGTCTTGTGATTGCTTGCTTGATTTTTTCTTTTGTCCTGGAGAGTAAATGTAAGTAGGAGGAGTTTGTTTTAAACCACAGCCAAGGAGAGCTTTTAAGAGGTTAGCCTCAGTCTTATAGTCATCCCACCACAAGGCCATCGGGAAGAGCTTTGTGGTTTTTTGGTTGCTGGGGAGGTCTGATCTTAAAATGAGGTGAAAAAACATGACGGGCCTCATAAAATAATGCAAAGGTAATAGATTTTGTGTGGTAAAAACCGCGTGCATTAGCTTTCATCAACTAAAAGGTCACAGAGTTGCATAACATATCCCATCTTTCAACAGAGTATTGATGTTTTTTCTGCCAGTGTTCACAATAGAGTCAGAGAGTGTGTGTGTGTCTGTTGTTTATGCACATGTTACTTGTGTTTGCTGCTCATGCATTTGTTTGTGATGGATTGTGTGTGTGTGTGTGTGTTCCACCTCATGTACTCAGCAGGCAGCTTGCTGCTGTGTGGCCCTTTGCGACTTGAATGAGGAAAGAGGTGAGAGGACTTTGGGTTAAAAGTCGAACATTGTGAATAATCTCAATTTTGCTGCAACTGTCAAACTTCATGGCCACACTTATGTTCATATTGGGAACTGGTGCACCGTGTAACAGCTTAACATAGCAGTTTGATATTTTTATATGAAATATGTTTATTTGCTGTCTGGCTTAAAGTGAGAAGAGATGAAGTGATGCTTATATCTATCCACTACATCCACCGGTCATTATCCTTATCTGAGAACAAACACTGGAAACATGGGGTAACAGCTAGCCTGAAGGTAGCAATTCATTTCCTGGAGTCTCCACTGGTGTCCTAGCAACTGCTCACAGCAAGAAAAATAAACAAATGTAACATGTTGGTGTTGGTGGAGGTGCTCGTAACGTTAGGTGGATTTCATAATCATTTGACAGCGCCAGGCTAGCTTTTTCTCCATCTTTGTGCTGAGCTGAGCAAACTCTCGGCTCATGTTTTTACAGTATATATTAGCATGTGTGCATCTTTTTTCCCATCTGATTCTCTACCAGAAAGCTAATTAGAGCATTTCCAAAATAAACTTGATCAGAAGGTGGTTTACTAAAATTAAAAATGAATAAAAACTGTACTTCTGCTTGCCTCACCTGAACTCTGTGATCAGAAATCTATTTTCCCTACTTCCTTTCCTCAAAGGTAAAATAATGATGAGCAGAATTTGGACCATCACCCCGTTTTTTCCACAAAATTCCTTCACCTCATTTTGTTGAGCGCTGACTGTGGTCCTGGAGTCTGCTACTGTTTTCCTGTGTTTTGTTCTGTTTCACACAAACATTTCTTCAGCCTCAGTAAATCCAGAAACAGGCTCAAGACCCCCATGAACCCAAACCAGAATCTGGCTCCCATAATTTCAGATTCAGTTCCCACTTTCTTTAGTTCCCTTGCTTTTACTCTTACAAGACCTCCCATGGAGACACCTAGACTTAAGTGTGGGCACTCACATGTGTGTGTTTATGTGTGTGCTTCCACGAGCTTAGCACCCCCCCATAGCTATGACTTATAGCTCATGTCAACAGCCAGCTATTCATGCGTCCCTCCAGGCCTCTGTGTTTTAAACTGCCTTCTTTATCAACCCCCCTCCGGCTTTTCAGCTGATCACATCACAAATCAACCAAGAGATCCACGACCACGAAGGCACAACCAGACATTTCTCAACACGCTTTTCTCCTGCAATCTAATTTTCCACAGGAAGAAATCTGTTCGGCAGCTTTTGAACAGAGGTGAGAATTTTACACTCCTCCTTTACAATGCTGTGATGGATTTTAAGTGAATTCCTACTGTAGCGTTGAACTAGTGGAAACTGGCAACAGATAAAAGTGAAATGAATTTCCCTAAAGAGTTGGAGGGTGTCCAGCTTCCAGTGGTCGACAGCTCCTTCCTCCGACTGAATGGGAACATAAAACACTTTGACAGGAATTCAGATGGAGTTAGCCACCCTACAGCCCTATGTGTATGGCTGAGCTGAGGGTGTGTCCCCGCTTTGATAGGACACCCGCCCCTGACAGGCCCTTCTCTAATTCAAGACCCTGAAACCCCACAAATAAAGGCAAGAGTTCACACCATCTGTCAGGTTTTGATATATCCTTCCCAATCAATTCCAATGATTTGTCTGAGCAAGCAGAGCTGGAGTTTCACGTTTGGTCACAAATCCTCCACATCTCTCATTCATAGTCTAGTATTTATTAAAGACAGGGCCTCTTGTGTTAACAGACACTGAACTGCCCCTTTGTCCCTCTTCCTCTTCCTATTGAGTGGAGTGTCTGTTGGAGAGGGGACCATCGTCAGTGTGGGTCGGCGTTATTTGGTTCTGTGCAACCATTCGCCTCTCTGGTCATAACTCTGAGCTCAGTGAGCATGTTTCTCACACCCCTCACTCCAGCTGGGAGACAGGAAGCGACTCTGTCTGCGACTGCGTCTGTCGAGTCTCATGAGCGTTGCGATGGCAATGTGTAGGGACGGCAGGAATGCAGCACCCAGATGCTGGATCTCAAGGAATCCCCCTGCTGACGCAAAGCCGGACCGGAGGAATCTGCTGCCACATCTCTGTCAAAACCAGATGCAAGACTGTGGCACTGCAGACAGATAAATTACTTGGAAACTACAGATCACTTTATTGCTTCAAGACTTCCTCCATTAAAATCAGGATTTATCTTGTTAACTTGTGGTGTTTATGCGATGTTTTTATATGCTACAAGACATATTATAAGCAAAATTAGCAATAAATGCCATGCCAGAGCGTTTCCGCTTGAACTGCACTGTGCCAATTACAGTCTCAGGAAAACAGATTCAGACAGTGTTTTTTATAGATAACATGCCTCAGGAACCAATCCCCTTCAACTTTCGAGATAAGACTGGTGAAAAAAAGGAGTATCGGGGGCGAAGCCAGGTGTAGCTTCTTATCTGTATCTTGAAAGCTCAGTTACACTACATTCAGTTCGATGTTCTGTTTTTCAGCTGCAAAGTTGCAGAAGAGACAATGTTGAGAATGTTTAAAATGTTGTTGCATGTATCACCAAGAGATCTGAAATGTGTAAACAAACTAGCCTGTAGTAGCCTTTTTTCCACAAAACTACAACTGAAGCCCAACGCTGTCCCATCGATTTGTCCTGGGCACCAGACAACATGTTGGTTAACCAGTGTGTTTATTTTTCCCGTTTTTTTTCCACTGACTGACAAGTCTGCAATGTGCCAGACAACGCTAGCCGGCACTATCTTGTTAAATTATGTGATGATTCATGTCAAAAACAGTGAGGACCTTCTTATTTGGTTTAGGGTGTGTTGATGAACAAAGTTTTGGCAAACTTTACTCAAAACAGTTAGTCAGACAATGAAGCTGCTGCAGGCAGAGAAGTTGAGACTGAGGTCGAGATAGTAAAGGTGTAGAGTTACATTGCAGCCCATGTAAGACATGAAGGGATTATGTCATTTTGATATAATTCATTTTTATTTGTAATTTTTAAAGAACAACCTCATGGCCTTATATTTTTTTTTTTACATGAACAAACATCACATGAGCAGTAATCTTACAGTCTGATTATGTTATCAGTACAAAAATCACTGGCTAAATATTTAAGATACTCATTCCAAGGCTATAAATATCATCCTTTAACTAGATTATTAAATAACACTCACATCTGTGCAGCAACAAAATTTCCCATACAAAGGAGAATAGAAATCACATAAAAATATGACCTCTCAAATTCAGCCTGACATCTTTCTCATGTAAGAGTTTTCCAGATCCTTTGATGTAATTTCACCTTTGTCTAGAGTATAACGTTAATGAGGAGAACAGCATATGTCCACTGCAGTGTGAGATCCGAAGCGCTGATCAAAGACCCCAGAGACAGATCAGTCATATGATCTGGCTGAGTCTACTGTGAGACTCAGACAGCCAAAACAGTCATGAATTAAACTAAATTCAAAACTCACAAGGATGAGGCCGAGTGGTGTGTTTCCATACTACTTTTATGTGCTTATACTCCCTAGGAAAATTAAGGCAAACAGTGTATTTAACAATTACTTTATCACTTGTCTCCTTGAATGTTTTTCTCAGATGTAAAAAAAAATTGTGTTTGCATGGAGACGTGTTAAATCTTGAAACCATCAGCTCTGGTACAAGATTGTGTCTTGTTTCTAAAGTTATTTTATTTTGTCTCCGCCACAACTTTGTCACTGATATTTGCAAAACTAGACTTATGTTCGAAATAAAGATTATCCAAATAATGGGCTTATTTTCATTCAAAACTTAGTAATGACTCACAATTTATAATGAACCATTATGTTGGGAGTAATATATGTTGGTAAATTATTTATAAAGGGTCAGATCTTCTCATTTGGAGCTCACAGTGGTAAAAAGTAACAATGTTTATAATAGTATTATATTTATAATGGTATTATATTTAATTATGAGTTACATGAACTGTGCTTGTGTATTTTCACATCTTGGCAGCTCTGAATTTCTCCATATAAATGTCTTATTACTCATCTATGAATCATTGAAATGTTTTTGATTGATTTTTGTAAATGATACTCATCCCAGGTTCAGCCTACATGCTTTTCTTCCAAAGGGACACTTAACCTCTTTAACGGCATTGTTATCTAATAGAACAGCTCTAGTTCATTGTACACGAAAGGGTGTGAAAGGCTAAGACAACACCCATGTTAATCCTGTTACCGTCCTGAAATGAGTGCTACACAAGGAAGGAATCTGAAAGTGATTTCATACCTGCCAGCTGAACAGAGACTGAGAGCAGCAGGAATTTTTTACCGAGACTCAAACTGGTCCATCAGCTCACTTTAATGCCCATATTAGGCTGTGATGGCATGGCATTCCCATCATAGAGATTGTCATGCATGCCAGTCGGAGAATTCAACTTGATGACTTTGGTTTAAGATGGAAAAATCATCTTATATAACAGCAGCTAAAAATCACAGTTCTGTCCTTCTCCATATCTGCTCCTCCACAGAGGCCTGCCTTCTAAACCCAAATTATAGGCCAAAAAGTCCTTACATAATAATTACTAAGAGTGATAAATTGTCAGCCAAAACTGTTCGCCCCCATTTCAGCCGAGTGATCTGCTCATGTTAGCAGACTTCTACAGGATCGTGCAGCATAGCACGTTTCCCAGAGACTTTTCTTGACCTTTGCTCCGTCATCTCATTGCTGCAAGACGGATTCAATTGCTGTTTACTGCAGAGGTATATGAGAAATATACCAACATATCATTGTGACCCTTTTTATCTCTATTAAGTTGTACCTTAGCACGTAACTTGTCCTGTAATCGCTTTAAAAGACAGGAAAGGAAGATTAGAGCATGGACATAGGACTAATAAGAGGAGAATTCTTTGTGTACATTAGCAATAAAATGAAGGGTCACTGACACGACAGATTACAGAGTGATGTGTGATAAGCACGTAGCACAATTTACAGTCAGGACAAGCACACTTGAGGGATTTGGCTTCTGGTCTTGATAATTTTATGTGAAGGAAATGATGTTGAGAGGTGATAAGATCCAGATGGTTCTTGGGAAATGTTTTGTATCTGTGTTCTTCGCTCAGACTGGGAGGTTATGGAGGAAAAGTAAATTTACATAATCTTTGTTTATTTGTAAAAAAAAAAAAAAAAAACTTCTCTGAGAAAATAAATAACTCCCACTGCTGCAACAGGAGCCAAAAGTGATTACGATTTTAAGAGGCACAACATTTTTTCTCCAATTTCCTTCTTTATGTATAATTACAGTATTTGACTATTACTTATATTTGCTCTTTTGATCTGACCTATGAATGTCAATGACAGTCGGACCACATTAGCTAACATTAGCCACCAGAGGCTAACCTCAATACCAAATGACTGCGGCTGCAGCAGCAAAAACTCTGAGGTTATTGGATGTAAATTTAAATGCTTGTGAACTAGAATTTCATATGTAAAGGCTTTCCTTTTTTTTTTTTAAATGATAAACAGTCCTGCTTCTAGGCAGATTCAATCAACTTACTGCCCATTTGCAAATCTGGGACATAAGAATGTCCCTATAAGCCATAAAATGGTGTAAAACACTAATATACCCATAGCTTAGGGTCAGTTTGTGAATGGTACCAAGCTTATTTTAATATATAGTTTTTTTTTAATTAAAGAAGAAAGATGAGTAATGGGCCTTTTATTGTAATTTATTTATTTATGTGATAAATGGTATTGTTGGTAGCTTATAAACTGGCCCCTTGTCATATTGCAAAAATGCCTCGGAGGTACAGCAAGTTCAGGCGACAAAGAGCATCTGGTTCATTGACATATATATATATTTTTTTTTTAGGCCCTTTAGATTTTATTAAAGTGGTCTCAAACACTAACCAACATACAGTGATGCACTGTCACATGAAATATTGCTACAGGTATTCGAAAAAACTAAAAGGTAACCTTTTACTCTAAACCTTTAAAGACTTCTTTTCATGATGAAAAGAGTTCACTTTTGATTCCTCTTCTGAATCATTGAATAAATCGAAACTTACAGGGATTTACAGTAAGATGTAAGCAGGAAGAAAAATAAACCACACGTTACCCAGATACAAAACAGTTGGAGTTACGTATGTGATGGATGTGAGGTGGAGTTTTTTTGTTTTTATTGCAGGGCATGGCTGTCTCTGCTTGACGCCAACATTTTTCAAAGGTAGCATGAGCAAAAACTGTTGAGTAATGAACCAATAAGAACGGTGCAATGTTGGGAAAAAACCTGACAAAGCAAAACAGGTATGACAGAAATGAAGGCAGGTGACATTTCTGTCTCTTCAGGCGTTTGAGAGAAGTTTTACATTGAGGTAATTAGGATTAACCCTCAACTATGGGACACAGTGCACCTGTGCGAGAGCAGAGGACAAAAGGGGATGAGGAAATATGATCTTCTGAATGTGTCGGTAGAAGAACAGGGGCAGAAAATTGCTTACGGGGAAAGGCATTTACTAGGTTTGCATGCCACATATGTAAAACTTTATGTCATGTCATTGTGTTCTCGCTCCTGGGAACAGAAAGTTGGGACAGTGATTATACAACTAAGGTATGAGGTGGCAAAATGGGTTGTGTTTTCATAACAGTGATGACAGACAGTCTGCCAAGGTATCACTGCAACTCGCCAGGAACAACAGGCTTATGCAAGCTAATGAAATAGGTGGGGTATCCTCGACAAGCAGTGAAACAAAAGAAAACGGCAACAATGCAAACGCTGAGACACATATTGGGATTAGATTTCATTACTCAGGCCTAAGTGCTGCTTATCTTGACTGCAGAGCATGTCGATCTCCTTCTCTGTGAACTGTATGAATTTGAGAAGCAGGGGAAGTGGGTTTGGTAAGTATGTGCACATGAGAACACAGGAAAGAGCTTCGGAAAAAACAGAGATAGGGTCACACGTGACTGAAAAATGCAAATGAAAATGTATGCAGGTTCTCAAAAAAAGGATGTTAGGTGTGTGGTGTCGTGTTGATGCGTGTGGGAGGGTCTGTGAAGAAAGTCTTACCACATACAGTCATGCATGAAGACACTATGCATCATGTTATGTCTACACGCTTGCAGTGTGTCCTGGTCCAGATGTAAACAGAGGGTATCCAGGTAACGGGTGTTGGGTGGGGAGCACCACTGATTTCATCAAGGTCTGTAAGAAAGCAAGAAGGCACATGAACAAGCATTATTCAGAAATGATTCAGAGAAAGAGAATGAGTGTGTAAGGGTCAGTAGGAGAAAGAAGAAGTAGAAGAGGAAGCTGTTTGGCGTGAGAGCTGTGATGAGAGTGAGAGTGGGAGTGCTAAAACATGTCTGCATTTACTGCCAGGAACTCTGTTCATATAATATCAAATAAATACCAGCATGATTTAGTCACCTGCCGTGCCTCGACACACCACCCAACGGTTAATTTCACCACTTCACAGGTGAGGCACTGATGCATGGAGTGCCTGGCATTCTCCGCCTGCTGCACCTGGAGAAGTGAGACAGAGAATTGTACAAACTGTACTAGAAAAAACTGTATGATAAAAAAATAGCAACTTAGTGTTAAAAAAATGTTTGTGACATTTTTTATCTTATTAATTTATATATAAATAATATCTTAAGTTTTTATCTTATTAGTACACTCCTCTTGTGTTTTATGTTCAAACATCGACCCCTTGAACCTGCTGTAACCACAGTTATCTGTCTCCTGCATTTTTCCTACCAGAACAGGGACTTCACCTAACAAACCTGTACTGATTATATCTGCTATCGCACTCTTCTCATGTATGTTATCTAATGAGCTGGAATCTCGCAATGGAATAAGTTGTGATACATAGTTCAGATACATTTGTGTACAATGGAGGTGCAGCTGCAGGAGGTATGTATAGACTCTGAAACGACCCTGCTTTGACTCCCAGCGTAGGCCTTGACGAACAGATCAGCGCTCTGAGCTAAATAAAGGTTAGATCTCATCTTAGGACAAACTGGAGAGCATGAGGGCCAAGAAAAGAGCAGGAACAGGATGTCCACAATGTATCAGAGTGAAAGAATGCCCCTAGTAGTTGACTTGAGAAGGAGCGGACGTTTCCCATGACACAATCACTGCTATTTCCTGGAGCACAAGCCGGTCCCGTGGAATGCAAAAGCAGCAGGTCAAGCAGTGGCCCTGAGGCCTTCAGCTGACGTAAAGACTCATGTCCAGCGAACAAACAGAACCCCTGCATCCATCATCCAATGAATCAAAAACTCTGGGAAAATATACATGTATAAAATCAGGGGGCCGTCATCCCCTCTCATGACAGGACCTGTGTGACCTTTGACCTTGCTCTGAGATGGAAGTTTGGCAAGACCTCTCCCTTGGGTCCCCTGTGAGACTGTAATGTTCTTGCTCTTGAAATGTGACCATGTATTTGTTTCTCTCTGTCCTGGCCTTTCACAGTGCAAAATGGATTATGAGCTTGCATCTTTTTCATTCATTATACTTTCAGATGGTTGCATTTCTCTCTTTTTTTTAAGAATATAACTTGAATGTAAGTAAAATTCCAAAGCTATAAAGTAGGTATAAATCTTTATAATAACTACATTTGAGCTTGTCACACTGAAATGGTTTCAGGAAATTCTTGTCTGTAGATTAGAAATTTAAAATCTGATGATTCTGCCTCTGTGTGTTCAAAACCATTCATACTTTCCACACGTCCTCTCTACTTTCAGCCATGATGATTTTACCAGAGAGGAGCCAGCCGCATTCCCTCTATATTACCTTGTGAAAAATGCACAGTGGATTTCTCAGGCTCTCTCTTCACCCTTAATCGAAGTAAACCTGCCATACGTCGTCAGGAAAGAACTACTCGTCAGAGCCGTGTCTCTTGTCAGTCAGCAGTTTATAAGCAGCCGTATAAAGTTAGAGCTCCTCAGTTTGGGTTTTTATTATCCTGGATTACGTTCTCAGAAGAGGGAATTCTTTCAATCTCGCACTTCAGTCCCAGTTGTCTTGGAGGCTGGATGAGTTTCACAGAACCAGATACTTTCTATTTTTACCAAATACTCCTGCAACATTTAATATAAGAGCACTACGTCCCACTGCCAACACTGACAGTTTACTTTGCACATTTATTACACCAGTGAGGATACAGATACAGTACACACATGCTTACCTACAATACTGAAATATAAGAAACTCTGGAGAGACACCAGAAATAACATGTTTCCAGGCAAAACATTTTGCAAGCTGAAGAGGCGAGAGGCTGCAGACTTTTGATGAATTGTCAGAGACATGATTGAAGAAAAAGATGTAGATAAAATGTATCTACTATGAGTTGAGAAGAGTGGCAGGAAAAGGTCACAGATATAGTGATTCAATCTCACCAGATGCAGAGTATTCATAAAATCTATCACATCTAGACCACAGCAGTCAAACAGTGATTTAGTAAGTGAAAGAAAATGTCTGACAGGAAGAGAGGAATCAGTTTATTATCTAGACGGAAATGCTGCTGTTCAACCTTAATGACAAAAAGGCAACAACAGACAAAAACAACATTCAAGATGTAAATTTTCCATCACATTACTGTCTCCTAAGGGATCCTTGTTCTATATATCATTAATAATTTTAAGCTATATTTCAATCATATATTCATTCCTTTTTTTCTCTTTTTCAATCATTCATCTATCACCATAATGCTGCTGCATTTTTTGATTACTTTTAGCTTTTTATTATAACCATTACATTTAGTTTGGACTTTGTCTCTGCTTTTTTTGCAGTGAAACTATTTTTTCACAGTCTCTTAGTCAAATGCTTGGGTGTTATAACCGACAATGTGGAACGAAAATTCTATTTATCAAATTACTGAGCTATTTTACAATCAGTGTAACTTAGCACCTTTCAACTCTGGAAACAATTCCCAGCCTGCACCTCTGGTGAGGTTAAGTAGCTTGGAAATTGTGTCTCAGGTTACAAAAAACACCTTTAAAATACATTACTGGATGCAGTTCTGCACACAGTTCATAATTTTTGTTACTTTAAAGCTTGTGTTAAGAGATGCCGTCTGTCAACATCCGCTGCTCAGACAGAGGTTCTGCTCCATACATGATTACCTTATAATGGATTTTATTCTTAAGTCAAAAATGAGACTATTTTCATACAAAGATCTCATTAAAGGGAACACATTTCTCTTTCTTTTACTGGGCTGGTAGAGCCTAGTTTGTTTGCAATGAGCTGATTACATGAATGACTGAAATTGACGCACATCAGCTATTTTAAAAAAAAAAGTTTTATCAGCTTCAAAATGCCATCATTTTGTTTTATCTTGTACCTGCGCTGTGAGAATACTCAGAAATGTTACTTCTGCACTTTTTCAGTTGAGCTGAAACACAGCCAGTAAACGTATTCTCATTTAAAAAGCTGTAGCGTGACATTTTAGCTTCACCACAACGACCAAAGTACGCCTTCAGCTGTTTCACTTCTGCTCATCACTCTCACATGGGACATCCTGCCAAGCACATCTGCTGCTGAAGTGCCTCAGTGTTGTTACAAATCTTGTATTGTGAGGGCACCATGCAGTCATTACATTTGTTTGCCCTGGAATAGCACAGCTCAATGTGACTCACTTGATGTGGTCGTCCTCAGGGTGAGCACATGAATGGACTGACACCAGGGAGCTGTTACGCTTTTCCTCCTGAAGCAGTAGCAGATACTTCAGTCGTTGTTGGCACTGCAGTGACAGAACAGGATCCATGAATGCTTCATTTCATGCATTTCCCCTCCCCTTGCACACGAGGCCTGCTGCTTCCACCACTTCCAACAAACACATTGCTTTGCTCCAAAAAATGCCACAAGGACACATGGCCGTGCACGTGGGATGTACTTGCACTTTTCCTGAGCGAGATTGTCAGAGAGTGTTTACTCTCGGTGCTGCGAGCCAGTCTTGTCAAGAAGGTGTTTTGAAGGATTTTTCCAGACAGCTGTACACCTCTAGTCGACCTTCTCTTGACAATTACCGTGTAACGACAGACTGCAGGCCATGTGCCGCGGGCTGCTGCCCAACTGCACGTCACCATGAACCGTAGATTGAACCATGCTGTCTGGATGGATTCAGAGACAAGTAATGGACAGAGTGCAGGCTTTACTTCTGAATGTTGCTCCACTGTTCTCGGGTCAGAGAGATGAAAGAAGACAGAAAGCCCCAAGCAGAACATCAAAAGTTTAAAATTTTTCTACAGTTTCTTTTTCATTTAAGTAGAACATTTGCACAAATTAGCTACAGAAACACGGATGTGCGTCATTGCCTCTTTTACAAGAACAGCAACAATGCAAAATGCACGTGACAAAGTACTATTTCAGTCCTCAAATTGCAAGTCCCTGAACGAGCCTACAGTATATCAGAAAAAGAGCTTAAATTCAGTAACGTCTGAGGTCAAGGAGGGTTTCAAACAATGCTTGGCAGTCGTGGATATTTGAAAGAGGTTCAAGGCCCGCTGTTATCTGTCTCACAGACTCTGGGACAGCAGCCAAGCTGATGCCATCTTAAGGGGTGGAACACAACAAAATGGCAGGAAATTCCTACTTGGTCTGCTCCCATCAACAGATTGAATTCTTTTGAGTCAGGCTGCTAAAATATTTTGTGAGGATGTGAATTCAGAAACTCAGCTGAGGGAGAATGCAGATAGAGAACCAGAAGAAAATAAAGAAATTGCAACACTTCAAGTGCCCTTAAAATTTACTTAAAATAAGATGTTTTTAAGGCATTTTAGGAAGAAAAAGTCAAATTTCATATTGCATATTCTTTGCTCAACCAAGCAACATGTTCAGCATTTCTTGCCAGCTTAAAATAATCATCTGTTCATAACTACTTGACTGAACAC
>JAPZDV010000009.1:5855593-5898869 GCA_029814665.1 Acanthurus lineatus
GAAACTCAGCTGAAGGAGAATGCAGATAGAGAACCAGAAGAAAATATAGAAATTGCAACACTTCAAGTGCCCTTAAAATTTACTGAAAATAAGATGTTTTTAAGGCATTTTAGGAAGAAAAAATCAAATTTCATATTGCATATTCTTTGCTCAACACAGCAACATGTTCAGCATTTCTTGCCAGCTTAAAATAATCATCTGTTTATAACTACTTAACTGAACACAAACTCTTTCAGATGAATTGTGTTTTGTTTTTCCTGAGGAATTATCGCCACCTAGTGAATTCTCACCTAGATGCACATGATCGCACAGCATATTTTCCAGTCAGTGCTTAAAACTTGCATGAAGGATTACTTGGGCTGAATCACAGACACCTCTGGACAGAGATTTTGGCTAGAATTAATTGCACATTTCCCTTTAGTTTACTTACAGTGCAAACATTCTCAGCCATGTTGGTTTGAAGCGGTCAAGCAGCCAGAGGTCAGTGGTTCTTTCATGGAGTGGTTATATTATGTTGTTTTGCTACCACCTGGTGGTTAAACTAGTGGTGCAATTCAAAGATAAAGTGATATAGTGGATGAGGCAGTTTTTCGGAGCTGTGTTATTCTAAAAAGCTGAAATTGTTTTATGATAAATAAGGGCATAAAACCTCTGAGCAGTGAGCGAAAGTTTGGTATAAACACCTCCAAAGATATATTTAAGTTAAACTTATTTCATTCATCATTTATGTCACTAAGTGTACAAAATCAAGTCATCCATGAAGGTATAGTTTGTTCCACATTCCTTAATAATAAAAATAAACCACACCACCAAGGACATGGGAAAAACAGGAGGGCTCCAGATGGCTGATAATGGGAGGATGTTTAGGATTAACTGGCCTTGTGATATTGAAAAATGTGACAACACCGGTTAAGTGTTCCCATCCCTCCATCTTATTCTTCCTTCTTCTCCAGCTGCTCTCCATCGAAGCAGATCATCAGTGACCCAGACTCCATGGACAAGAAGGTGGTGCTGATCACAGGCTGCTCCTCTGGAATCGGTCTCAGCTTGGCTGTCCGTCTGGCCTCTGACCCCAACAAGACGTTCAAAGGTGACCACAGCTGACATTGACCAATCGTGATCCTTAACAGTATTGTTATATGCTGAAGAGTCTGCAATGGGTAAAACTGTCAGTATTAAGGACCATCTAAGCCTATGGAGACACTTAAATAGATAATTTTGTGGTATATGCAATGGTGAAATATACAAGTATTCATGTCTCCATCTGTATCAGAACCACTAAATGCTGCTCTCTGTTTAGTCTATGCCACGATGAGAAACCTGGCAAAGAAGGAGCGTCTCTTAGAGTGTGTGAAAGGCCTGCACAGGGACACCCTGGACATACTCCAAATGGACGTTACTGACCGACAGTCCATCCTGGATATGAGGGACAGAGTTGTGGAGAAGCGAGTGGACATTCTAGGTATGCTTTTGTGCCAATGTGTTCAGATAAAAATAAGAAATAATGTTTATCAGTGGGCTTATTCCTACTACTTGCACGCAGTGTGCAATGCTGGCGTGGGTTTGATGGGACCCTTGGAAGTGCAGTCCTTGGACTCCATGAGGCAGCTTCTGGAGGTCAACCTCCTTGGTACCATTCAGACAATCCAGGCTTTCCTGCCGGACATGAAGGCTCAAGGCACGGGTCACATTCTGGTCACAGGCAGCACCGGAGGGCTTCACGGTGAGACCAGCAGATGGTTGAGAAATCACTGAATGCTAACAGTGTTCCACACGTGCGAGTTTTTGTCATGACGTGATAGACACTGCAAAAACAAATCGTGCTGATACTTGCTGCCATGCTTGATGTTGCCAAAATAACTCATCTTCATACTTCATGCTCCCCCGCAGGTCTTCCTTTTAATGAGGTGTACTGTGCCAGTAAGTTTGCAATAGAGGGAGCATGTGAGAGTTTGGCAATCCTTCTGCAACACTTCAATATCCAGTGAGTTTTACAGTTTGTTGCATCTTGTATCCTGAATTTATCGGATGTTAGGTGAAAAAAAAAGTCGATTAACTGCACATGTTGAATAGGAGAGATAAATGACTTAATGCTCAATCCTGCAGTGTCAGTCTCATTGAGTGCGGTCCAGTCAACACAGACTTCCTGGTCAACCTGCAGAAGGCAGAGCTCGGGGATGCGTCTCTTGAACAGGTGGATACCCAAACACTCGGCCTCTATGAAAAATACCTTCAGCACTGTGGCTCTGTTTTCCAAAATGCAGCACAAGACACTGAGGACATTGTAAAGGTATGATGTTTGTCTGCAGAGAGTCTTAACTACATTAATGATATGAATTAATAATGTAATTTTTCGAATAAGGTTTAAACAAGTTTGCTTTTTTAAAAGGCTGATATTGATGTCAGTATTTTTGTATCAAAGCTAATTAAACAAAATTTTGAGAGAATATTGATGCATAATCACATATCAGTAGTCTCCCACTTCCTATAAATTCTCTTAAATTGTTTTTAAAATGGAAAAAAGGAAGAAAATGCTGGACATATTTGTGAGGAAAGTTTTAGTGCTGGTTTCACATCATGCTCAAAAAAGCAAAAAAATGTTCTTGCTCTGCTTTATAAAAATAGAATATCTGCTCTATAAGATTAAGTGAATAAAATAATGTTTACAGGCTGTGGACAGGGAGGAGCTTCTATCTGCTGGAGGTGACTCAGACTTTGTTCATGACTTTGAAATGTTCATGGACCGGAAAATTCCACCTTTGCATTTTTATAGGACAGTGATGGAAATTAACTTAAAAAATTCCGTTGGGTTTTGTGCTGTAGTGAAATTAAAACTCCTTCCAATAAATTATATTTTACATATGGCAGCTACATTTACTTGAAGTTTGCAACTTGAGATTTTAAATTCAAAAGTCTTATTGTAAAGGTGTACAGTTATTTATTTATTTTCCTATTATTATATCAAGTACTGTACTTCTTTTTTGATGGATTTTTGCTTAATAAAAAAAAAAGATTAATCTCCTTTCTTATGCAAAGAGGTACTATTTTCGGCTTCTTTTACTTGAGGATCAAAACACTGACATGGGTGAGACGGTTGTATTAATAAAAGAGCATGTCTGTGTCTAAACGCTGTGGTATTTTGTTTTTTTCTCCAAGGTATTTCTGGATGCCATCCAGTCACCCAGCCCTTCATTCAGATACTTCACCAGCGGCGTCATGCCACCTCTCACCAAACTGAAAGTCGCAGAACCAGATGGCTCGCGGTACATCAATGCAATGAGTAAAATCATTTTCTCAGCTGAGGAGAAATGATTTTTGCACAAACTCCCTTTTCATCCAAGCCACAACTTTGTGCACAGACTTAACCTTTTGTACTTCATGTGCTGAGGTTAATGTTTATCCTCATCGATTTTTTTATTTCTGATATAAGGTTGATGCACTCTGACTCACTGAGGTTGCTCAACTGGAAAAGGCAGAAAGTCCAGAGTTTTGTGAGTGGAGTTCATGGCAGCGAGTGGCACCACGGTGCTACTTTTGTAGGTCACCTCTCAAGTTACATCTGTTTAAAATAATAAAAAAATGTTTTTGAATTCCTATCATTTGTTAGCGTTAACTCAGACTCCCAGACATTTTTCCAGTGACAGCAAAAGACATTTTAAACATTATTCTGACATGGATGAGTGCTATTGTATGTTGTTTTTTTTCTAGTGCTGAAATGCTTTTTGAGGGATAAATAAATAAACAAATAAATAAACTGAACTGAACTGAAATTGCCTTGGTTAATACACTCACCACAAACTGTATTGTACAGATTTATCTTAATTACTCTCTGTATTTTAATAAGGGTCAGCCAATAAAATTCAAAATTTTAAACATGTAATTATGGCAGTGTGAGATATTATGCAAACGAACAATATTCAGGAGGTAGAGTATTTTGTTAAAGGGGAAACAAAGCTTTTTAATAAATGAGAAGAAAGCAAAAATACTGTTTGGCACAGTGAGTTTAGACTGGAAACATCCTTTCACCTCAAATGAATCCCCTCTGTCCTCTTTCCCTCTGTGCACTTTGTCACAGTGAAGACACAATTTCATAATCTTTGACGTGTTTTATACTTTTCGGTTACATCTGTTTTGACACAGTTAAATTTTTTGGCCGGTTAAATGTGGGCCCGTCAATGATTTACACATTGTAAAAAAAAGGGTACTTAAAACGCTCATTCAGTGATGTCTTCACAAAGCTGTGACATCAATACAATGAGTTTATGACACCCCAGCTTGGCTGCCTGTGTCCAGACCTTTGAAACTTTCCACTTCACAGAATTTATTTGACTGATTCTTCAGCTGGAAATGCAGTTGGCAGTATCAGCTGATAACAGGCAAGCAGTTTAGCAAGTTTGGTGGATGTCCTGAGTGAACCAGTTATACAAACAGATGAAAAATTAAAAATAGTGAGAAAAAACTCCCTTTGGTAGCCCCTGTTTCAATAGAACTTAAAAAAAGGTCATTTGAAAGATACAAAAAGTTGAGAAATGACTCTTTTAGCTGATATAAATGTTGTAAGGGGCACTCTTAGTGCCTCAGTTGGGCTCTTGAAGCACTAATCTGCATGAAGTTCAGGAATCAGACTCGATGAGAGCCAGCTGGACCAGCATGCATCCTCTGTGTCACTTCTGAATCATGCTGAGGGGGTTAAGCCCATGAGTGTGGGACTGAGACAGGTAAGCTCGTCTGTACATCCACGCGTTACCTTGCCAGCCTATCTTTGATAGGACTGACTGAGGTTCTTTAATCCCTGTCTGATCAAGTGCCCTATTTCCAGTCTTAAGATCCTGAAATGGATCCTGCATCACTGCTTCTGGCCATGTTACTGCACAGTCATTCATTAAAGCAGCACTGAAAGGTGTCAGCCTCTACAGCTCATAGCATTATTCAAATCAGAATAAAGCCAGTTAGGTAAAGGCTTTCTTAAAATATTAGAAAGAATTCCACTTAATTTCCTGCTATTATTGAACAAACATTTAAATTTAGTCTTTGTACAGCTGGAGTTTGGTGATACTTGTAAAAATTTACTACACCTAATCTGGTCGCAGAGGATGACCTTAATTCCTCTGTAGTACCAAAGTCCTGGCCTGTCACATGCACAGCATGCACTTGCTTCACATGTTCACTAGCTTAACCAAATATTATCATTCTGACTTGTGCTTGCTCACTGAAGCTTCTCCAAACACTGTGAACTCTGCAGTCTTCGTCAAATGAATTATGTTCCATACAGGCCCACAAACCTGCATTTCCTATCATTTATTTTGGGTAACAACAATAAAAAGTTATCCTGAGTTTTGTACAGGATCATAGCTTCATAACTTTTGAATGTAAACCTCAGACTCCAAGTTGATCAAAGTGATTTGTCTCAGGGAAATCCACATGTCTGTCTGACCAGGAATTTAGGTTATCAGCTGATTATCAGCTGATATTACCACTGTGCATCCCATAATAATACAATCAGCTGACATTATATTCGTTATCAGTGGTGCTAGTTTTACACACGTCATATAATGTTATAACCTTTACAAATCAGACATGAATTTGAACTCCTTTACAAGGGATCAGTCTTAACTTTTAAACTCACACCAGCCCTCTCTGATTGGCCGGCGCGCATCCTGTTACGTCACAGCTGTCCTTAACGCGCAGGTGGAGCGTCTCATCAGCCAGAACAAAGCCGGGTTTCTGCTGAAACTGAAAGCACATACGTCTCTTTCTGTCTCCCGAGAACCTGGACTAGATTTTTAACATAAACTTCACCATGACCAACAAAACGGCTCCTCTGCTCCTCAGGGCGCTGCTCGACGCTTCTGAAGCTCATTCCGTCAAAGTTGTGCGCGGAAACGCTAAAAGAGCGAATATCAGGTGAGTGATGAGTGACTTTCTCACGGAGATGCGTGGATAGGACGGCGAAATACGGAATGAAGTTTAATTAAAACTGTTCAGTCTGTCACACGGTCACTAAATTGTGTCTATCGCTGTTTTTGTGATTTTTCTTGAAGTACTCCGAGTAAATGTGTGAATTTAAGAGGAATACAGAAAAGAAACTGCTGTCACGGGATCTTTTTTTTTTAAAAAAAAAACTCTTTACTGCCTCCTGTGGTAGAAATTTCATTTACGTTGCCGGAGTGTTTCCTCATAGCATCATAATCATTGTCTTCAGCAAAGGAAATACCTTGAGCTCTTCGAAAAAAGATCTTAATTTATTTGAATCAATGCTTTAGACTGAAGCAGCGGGTAAACTTTGTTTTCCTTAAGTTAACTCAAAATATTTACCGGAAAACACAAAGTGATCCATCAGACTTTATAATTCCTGCAAAATAATGAACGTGTTCTCATCTATGTCATGTCCTCAGACACTTGGGCTCCTGTGGGGCCCTCATAGCCAGAAGGACCAGCCTGCCTCTCTGTCCCTCCACCCCCATCAGTACACCCAGCCGAAACTTCATCAACTTGGCTGCTCCCATCAGCACTCGCAGGATGGAGTACACCGAGTGCCGGACATTAGAGTGAGTGACCAGTGCAATTTAGGTGTAAAACCAAAGAAATAGAAGAAAATTACTCCCTGAAATAATAATACAGGTTTACAACAATTTAACAAAATAATTAGTTGATGAAATAATTTGTAGATAAATACATAATGAAAATTATTGTAATGAACAATCTTTGACTTCTGTCCTCTTCTGCACAATGTCAAAACTTCTTTCTTTCCTTCTTTCTTTTATACTTTAATAGGCACATTAATAAACTTAAAATAAACCAAAAAGAGTTTAAGTACAGTTAAAAAAAAGTAAATAAGACTGAACTTAAGAATTAAAATCACAAATCTTTATTAAAATGGTGTTAACGTCTCACTCCCTGTCCTGGTGTGACTCTGTGCTCAGGTACACTCCACAGCAGATGTACAGCGTGGTGGCCGATGTGGACCAGTACCAGCACTTTGTTCCATGGTGCAAGAAGTCTCGAGTCATCAAGGGAAGAAATGGTGACGTCCGGGCGGAGCTGGAGATAGGTTTCCCCCCCATCGTTGAGCGCTACACCTCTGAGGTCACAGTCGTCCCAAACCACAAAGTCAGAGTAAGTCCTCATCTCGGTAACAACCATTACTTGACACAGGGTACTCTTAATACGTTTTGATTGTCAGTGGGGATTAAAGGTTAGTTTCTTTTGAAACAGGCTGTGTGCACTGACGGATCCCTTTTCAGCCATCTTGAAACAGTATGGAGATTTGCACCTGGAGCCGCAGACCTGCCAGCCTCCTGCAAAGTGGAGTTCTATGTAAGTGTATGAGACACCGTGCTGGGCTCTACAGGCTTTCTGTCCTTTCAAATTAAGTTGAGCAGCGCAAGCTACTTAGGCATTTTCTTTATAGTGTTATATTGGTGTATAAGAGTTTTTTAAATACTTACATGATCAGTAAAAAGCTGCTATACTCCAAACAATTTCAAATTATGAACCTGGAATGTGTGTGTGTGTGTCCTTTAGATCCTGGCTGATTCTGTCGATATGTAAGGAGATTTAAATAATCAGTTAAATTATGTGCCTGATCTGCAGATTATTTGCTGTGCCATAATTGGATTCTCTCATTATTCACATCTACATTAACGTGACATATCGAGAAATGGGGAATAAGAAGAAGAGTTCTGTGATGAGAAAAGGATTAAAACATATCAAAAGGAATAAAATCAAATTCCTGAAATTTAAAAAAAAAAAAAACATTGAGCTACAGAACAGAATAACTTTCCCATTGGACTTTAGAGACCAGATTACAAGTTAAGCAAGAGACTACTTCCAGTTCTTCTTTCCTGTACCGTTGTGAATGGATTACTGAGTGAAGGAAGTGTAGAGTGAAATCTCATTATGCTCCAAATTTAGTCTTGAACTGATGCCGGTGTTCCTGAAATAGCTGTCAGGGCAGTGAACAGTGTTAAGGAGCTGATGACAGAAGTCTGACCTGAATGTTGGCTCAGATTACCTCAGGGTCAGCCAGGAAGTGGTTTGATTACATTAGGCCGTGTTAAATAAGGGAGACTGATTATCAGTAAATATCTGAAGGAAGAACAGCCACACTGTCATAACTCTCAACGTGACTCTAAACTCCCACAAACACCATTAAAAGACAGATGCACATTTTCTAAAGAAGAAAGTCACTGAAGAATTAACCGAGATGTTGATCTACATTTAGATTTTTTAAAAGAAGATCATCTAAGGCAAAGTTAAATACACCAAGAGTCTCACAAACAGTTTGTCAACATGTGTGTTCCCCTTTTTGCCTCTACAGGTGTCATTCGAGTTCAAGTCTCTTCTGCACTCTCAGCTGGCCAGCGTGTTCTTCGACGAAGTGGTTAAGCAGATGGTCTGTGCCTTTGAGTCAAGGGCAGCAATGCTTTACAAGAACCAGCAGAGGGCACCATTGAGGAGGCGGTCGACATGAGGCCATCCCTTTTGACCTCCCCTCCATCCACATACACTTGGACTTATAACTGAACCCTAATTACCTGCTATCAACGTTTGTCTTACGCGGAAGACTGGATCTTCTTTTTGCACTCACATTCGCATGGAATAAATACACTTAAAAGTATTTATTTGTAGGCCACATGCTAATTTATTGACCTTTTTGTACATAAATATTTATTTTAGACATAGGAATAAAAGTATGGTTTAGAATTTTAATGATGAACACAAGGGTTTTCTTCACCAAGCTGTGGGATAATGTACAGCAAGCATCTCCTGCTCAGCACCAAAACATCTAAAAGGGCTCAAAGCTTTTTCTTGCACAGTGTTTTAATATGTGGAATTAAAAATCTCTTATTTTGATAAAGCTGTGTCTAGTCATCATCACTTCTAGCGTCATTTTTTCCATGCTTACCCCTTGTTGTGTTCAGGCATGTGCTTGGCAAACAGCGTCGGCCTCCAGGAGCAGTTGTGTAAACACTGTAGCAGTGACCTGAGACCACAGACAGTTACATCCCTCCCATTCAACTATTTAGCCTCTGAGAACAACGGCATCACTTGGAAGTCAGTCATCTGTTTTCATGTTGAGCAACTTGTTAAAGGTCATGTGCGTCTCATTGCACAACTCGTGACCAAACAGCAGAGTACGAACTGAAAGTACAGGTTCAGTTGCTTTTGCTACAGTTATTCCTGCCAATTTGGCTTGATTTGCAATTTTTTTCATATAAACAAAAAAAAAAAAAGAAATGACTGAAAAGCACCAATGGCATCATGCTGGAAATCTGTAAGTGTTACCTGAAAATGTGACTGACATTACTTGTACAGATGTTGGTGCAGAGACAAACAGATGGGGTCAGGTCAACCAAGACTGGGTGCGTACACAAATGTAGCTTATAAAGCTCAAAGACATGATCAGAGCTGACAAAATTTTCTTGACAAACTGTGAAATAGACACTCATTTGGAAGTATTTAAGTAGTAACAAAATTCTGTGTAGAGTTATGTTAATAACAGTTTTTAGTTCAAATGTAATGACTTACAAATTACACTGATAAACACGCTTCACATTAACTTAATTTATGATTATCAGTCTCTTTTTTGTCCTTTCACAACTTTCTCAACAAAGATTTGCAGCTGGTTTTCAATGTTGTTTCAGGATGTTTCCTGAATCTTGCATTTCTTGTTGTGCACAATCTCAAGCGAAGAACAGAAGCAAAGATGTTTGACAGAGAAAGAAAACATACAAGCAGATATTTCATAACAAGGACAAAGGAGACTGCAGTGTTGATTCCAGTGCTCAGCTGCTGCCAATGTGAAGCAGCTGTGTTTTTATACAGGGAGTTGTAGTTTTTTGGAATTGGAACCTTCAAAGATCTAAAAATTTGAAAAATATTATTAAAAAGCTAAACAGGAAATGTGAGAGTTATGTGTTTGAGGCATCATATTGGCATCTCACTATCAAATTATATAAAACTTTTTCCAGTATTGATATTTTCATCTCATAATCTTTTACTTTCATACTTTTCTTGTGTTTCTATAAAGTAAGCATAATAACTAAGTGGTCATTTGCGCTGAAAGTAGGCCAGAGGCCTCAAGCATAGAAGCCCACTCCTCCAAAGCTTCAGTCAAAGATGCTGCAGCATCTCATGACACAGCGAAGCGGCCATTGTACAGTGTCAGACACTTAAAGCTTGTGCCATGCCTTCACTGCTTGTTTTGTCTTTACAAGAAAAACCTGAGTGCCTGTATCAAGAGGAAGAGAGGAAGCATGCAGAGCCAAAAATGATCTTACTGCTGCTTCAAGCATAAAAAAGTGTGTTGATCTCAGGGCTGACCACTTCTGCTCTGTTGGTTGATCAGTTTTTAGATATACTCTTGTCCGACTAAACTCTCTTTGGTTGGACAAAAGCTGGTGTTATATTTATAAGGAGGAAACTGTTTCTTAATCGGTTAGTTTTAGTTCACTGGTAGGAGGAACAAATGCAGACCATATATATATATTTTTTACATAACAAATGTCCTTCTTTTCTTAAAATATTTTAATAATCATGTGGTTTGGTATTCAAAGTTGGTTTTGTTGAACTTTGTTCACCCAGATGCTAACCCAGATAGCAGCTCAGGGTAACCTTTTTGTTCTCCATGAACGTTGCCTTTATATGTTTGGGGGAACATTTGTGTTGCTGTTTGAGCTGTATGTAAATTTCTTTGATATACAAGAACTGAAGGAAGCAAATTTTTTTACTTACACAAACATCACGCTCACCCACACACTGAGAAAACATTATTCACCATGTTGTTGTTGGTGCAAAATTAACAGCATAATTTCAGGCCTGTTTGCTTTTCAAAAAAGTAAATCTTAGTTTATTCACATTGCCAGCAGGTTTGGAAGGAAATCTTGTAGTAATTCTTCCATGAGCCCAAGTGAGACACAGATTCATGATTTTAGCCAAAATAACAGCTTGTTGAAGACAGTAAATAACCATGTCTTAGTCCCATGAAGAAACATTAACCTTGGTGATGCTTTCAGCACTGTAACAACTTTCAAATATTTAAAATTTTTGTACATTAAAGTGTGTGTTATATATTCCCAGTCACAGTAGAGGATGCACAGTTAAGTCCATATTTGTTTGAAAAATAAAATGTACTTTACAACTGTTCAAGGCACTTAAGAACGTCACATTCATAAATTTTATCTCTGCATACATAGATATAATGAAATTACTCCTTAACAACGAGTTTGGCTGAGCAGAATGTTTCCCCGTGGTCATTGGTGGCTCTACAGGTGTAAACGTTGGCGTCCTTAAGGCCAACTTTGGCTAAGACCAGGGTACATTGGCCATCTTCTTCGTATTCTATCTGCACCATTGGAGACTCAATCACAGGCTCTTCACCACACAGCCACACCACCTCTGGGTCCGGATAACCTGCCGAGAGAGATGGTAGGAATGAGGTCGGCTTAAAAGTCAGAACTTCTGAATTAAGAGAAAAATGCAAAAGATTGTTTTTATGTCTTCAAGTCAAGTTTCAAGTTCAGATTGTTTCAGACCTGGACGTTGATCATTAAAATGCCATAATTTGAATACATTTGCTTCAAAGCCGTTGGTCTGCCTTCAGGTTTTAGGTCCAGCAAGTCAATTCTCAATTCCTCATTTGTGACATCATTCTAAAGTCACTCTGCAAAGATGAACTTGTGTACCTGTGAGGTGACATGTGAGACGGGCGGTGGATCCCTGAGTTACTGTCTGGTCCTCCAGGCTCTGGGTGAACTTGGGTGGCCCCTGCATCTGGAGCTCCAGAGACTGCAGGGCATGCTCTGCCTCCGGGCTCAGGACTGAGTCTGGGACAGAGACAGAGAGGAAGAAGGAAGTAGATGAAAAGTGGGGGGAAGCCCAGGACTGATACAGCAAGGTTAAACCAGTAC
This sequence comes from Acanthurus lineatus, assembly GCA_029814665.1. NCBI lineage: Eukaryota > Metazoa > Chordata > Actinopteri > Acanthuriformes > Acanthuridae > Acanthurus > Acanthurus lineatus. The sequence continues at coordinate 5,867,506 of JAPZDV010000009.1, forward strand.
ACTAAACTGGTCCCGATAAGATAATAAAAGAATGTGAGTAGCTTACCCTCTCCAGGGCTGGTAGGAGATCCAGAGCTGTCCCCTTTGGACAACAGAGCCATTCTCTTTAGGGCCAATAAGGCCTTACCTGCTTTCTACAAAAAAAAATAAAAATAAAAATAAGGAAGCTATTACAAAACTGCAAACTTAAAAGCATTTCTCTGTTGAGTGTTTACCCTCCACTTCTGTCTGGCTAGAAACCTCTTCATCTTCTCCTTGGACAGATTCTTGGTGTTGGTGAGATCTCCAGAGTCAAAAGCTGCCATCCAAGGGTGTGCAAGTGCCTCCTCACAGGACATCCTTCGCCTGGAAAAAACACACACACACACAGTGTTAAAGGAGGTTAAGTGAAAACAGTTTCTGGAGACTGTGCATGAGCTTAATATTTATCAAATCACCTGGTGTCCTTGTTGAGCAAAGAGCTGATGAAGTTTTTGGCCTCATCTGTAATATCTTCAAAGCTCTCCTCATCAAACTCCCACTGGGCGGCTGTGACCAAAGCCAGGGTCTCTGCATCACTGTTACCCTGGAATGGAGACTCACCACTCAGCCTGATGAACAAAAAAAAAGACAGTAGTGTCATCATATTTACTGTTTCCAGCTACATCCACTAGGTGGTGTTAAATGTTAGTTGATGATTCAAACAAAAAGCAAAATGCAAAGACTGCAAAGTGCTTTAAGTGTATTATGTTTTATTAGTTGATTAAGGGTCTTTTTGATTGAGATGTAAGTTGGATTGGAGTTGGAGTTAGTGTTTCGAACATGGGCCCAAGTGATACCATAGTACCAACCATAGTTCCCAGTCCATGTGTCAAAACTGCTCTCACCAATCTAGATGGGAAAAATGTGTTGGATGTGCTTCAAATATCTTTTTTTTGAGGAAAGAGTTGTGCAATTCAGGAAATACTTTGAAGCTATTTCTGAGATTCAAAACTTTGATACTACTCTCATTTCTGTACAGTAAATATGAAGCAGCTGTTTAGCCTAGCATAGCAAATGGACTGGAAACATCTAGCATGTCCCTTTGTCTAAAGCTAACAAAATCGTTCTTCATGTACAGCTTAAGCTTACTAATTAATATATTACCTACTTTGTTTAGTCTGTTACAAGAACCAAAGGGAAAATCACATGTTTTTTTAGCAGGGTTTTGTGATGGTGGACTATTTTTTTGGCTTGACATAGTTACTTCCTTGAGTACCAGGAAAAGCCAGCAAAGACTTGAACGACAATGAGCTCTACACTGTGCTGACATGTGGATTTTGCTACCTTCGGACAGAGTCAGACGACTATTTCCTCCCTTTTTTGCAGTCAGTGTGCTAAGCTAAGCTAATACGCTATAGCTCCATAATTACTGCACAGACTTTTCCTTCTTGCTCTCTGCAAGAAAGCAAATACGTGTGTTTCCCTCACTGACAGCCATGCATTTAATTAAAACAGGGCTGTACTCACAGTATGTAACAGATGACGCCAATGCTCCACATGTCAGTGGCCAAACACACAGGCTCATAGTTAATTACTTCAGGGGCCACGAACTCTGGAGTCCCGTGCATCACCTTCAGAGGTGTATTGTCATCTGTTAAACATTAAGGAAATAACTTGGTACAAAATTACACATTAGCATGTCGATAAATATGAAATGGTTAAATATAACTCACCAAGTTTGCCAGCTAATCCAAAATCAATGATCTTTATTGATGTGCCTGTAGTGTCGACACACACGATGTTTTCAGGTTTGAGGTCCAGATGGATAATGTTCTGCTGATGCATGAAGGCAATCCCCTCCAGGATCTGCTGCATGTAGCGCACACTGGCAGGCTCTGTGTGCTCAAAGTTATCATCCACAATACGTTCAAACAGTTCTCCGCCTGCGATACTACACACAGACAAACCACAGTGACACTTGGTATATTTCTTTTCATGCAACCAGCATGTTTGTTGTTTCAAATTTTTTATTTTTTGGGTGTTTTATGATGATACTCACAACTCCATGACCATGACCATCTCTGGCCTGTGATCATATGCTGCCAGGCATTGGACCAACTTGGGATGGTGCAGGTAGTTCATCAGTTCGATCTCTTTACGGGCAGCCTCCCTCTCTTTGGCGCGTCGGCCTTTGTAGAATTTTCCAGCACACACACGTCCTGTCTCTTTGTGGGTTAGCCTGAACACCAGGCCAAACTTTCCCCTAAAAAAGGCACAGCTCCAATCATTTTTATTGCTAATGAAGATAAACAGTACAGTGAAAAGTCTTTTACATATACTAATTTGATTTTGATTGCATTGCATTCTTCCATCTTATTCTTATTTCTTATGATATGTTCATCTTAACTTCTTGTTTTTTAAGTTTTCTGTTTAACTTTGCTTATTTCTGTTCTTGAGCTGCAGCTGCAAAACCTGAATTTCCAATGTGCAGGATCCACAGAGGGTTATCTTACTTTAGATCTTGAAAAATGTGGTAGTGCATTGACAAGGAACCTTGACAGCAATCTTTCATCTAAGATCTGTAATTGTACCTTGCCTTTAACTTTTAGTCAAAGAGTTAGAGCGACTCATATCTCTTGCTGTTATTAACTGCAGCCTCTGGTTTTGCAAACCTGCACTGGTGTTGGCCTGCATCTGCTTACTGAAGTGGGATCATGTCTCTACATGCATGAACTTTAATCTACTCTGTTTTACCCTTGGCAAGAGTTTGCCCAGTTCCCAGCATTATTAAAAGAAGATTTTCTCTTGAAATGTCAGCTTAGGCTCTCATGACAGCACTTTGAAAGATTTGTTTGGAAAACAAGGGTTTGTTTGTTAGAGATACTCACATTCCCAGTTTCTCCTGCAAATTGTAGTGATCAGTTACTTTGTGAGAAGTGTCGATAGTAACACTCGCATAGGTTTCAGGGGCCTCTTCTCCTTTCGGTTTTTCTAAATCTATACACAAAGACAAATGACTGTGATGTAAACCTCATTACATTTGCCTCCATTTTCAGATGTGGTATCAGTAATTACCATCATCTCACCTTTTTGCTCCATCCTAACCACCGGTGACACTGGTCCAGGCTCACTCGCTCCCACTTCGTTGTAGGCACTCACTCTGAAACAGTATTCCTGCTGAGGCTTCAGCCCAGAGGACACTTTGTATGAGGTACTCTTGCACTGAGAAGTAAGCACGGTCCAGTCCCCGGGCTCAGCACCTCCTTGGTTTTTTACCTCGACCACATAACCCAGGACGGCGCTGCCTCCGTCGTAGCAGGGGCCCGACCAGGAGAGCACAAGGCTGCTGGCGGAGATGAGGGAGATCACAGGACAGGAGGCAGGAGGCTGTGGCCTCTCTGGTGGGATGAGGGTAAATAAAGGGCTCAAGCAACTGCAAACTTATTTTACATAGCCCTGATGCTGCAAAGTGCGGAATGTCTTACCTATGACTGAAAGGGTGAGCGTGTGCTGTGCCGAGTTCTTCCGGTCCCTCACTACAACAGTGTAGCGACCTGTGTGCTGTGGTTTAGCCTCTGCTATAACCAGTGTACTTCTCAGGTCTGTATTTTCTACCCACAGCTCTGGACTGTCCACTATCTGCATATAAAGTGTGTGAGAAAAAGAGAGATTAAGGCAAACTGTAAGAAAAAGTGAAGACAGATAAAGTTGGGAAGGCAGAAAGTGGATATTTTTTTAAACAAGCCTAAAAGTTACAATACCTGTTCCTTGTTTCTGATCCAACAAGATACCACAGGAGGACTGCCAATAAAACAACACGTCACGCGGGCAGTTTGTCCTACCTCCACCTTGATGTGCTGTGGAGGGTTTTCAAAATGTAATGCCGGACCTGTATATAGACATAACAAAGTGAGTGTTTTGACTCAGAGCCTGCATCTTGAATTTTTAAATGTCGAGTTGCATGGTTAAAACATCACACTGGAAGGAAACTATCCAGTGTGGTTTGTGAGATAAAGACAGAGGGACGGAGATAATGTCTGGCAGTGGGATGGGGTTTCATGATCTTGGGGTTTGTGCTATGCAGACTAAGAGTGTGTCACTTCCCCTGAGACCCTTATTATTTTAATATATTGTACACTGAGAGTCTCAAGTAGACACAAATGCAAAACAGAGATAATTTACCCTTCACAAGTACAACAAGTCCTTGTGTAATCAAATGTGTTACACAATCCTTCACTAGTTCACCCATTTTTAAAGACACCTGTGTGTCCCTGCTTCCTTATGTTTTGTTCTATTTACTCAAATACCCTTAAAGAAAGCAAACACAGAACTTACATTTGTTTGAGCTTTATTACATAGTAATATAATGGTACCTAACATTTACGTTAGACTAGAAAATTCCATATATGAGCTGGAATTATTATCATCTCTCATACTGTCAATATTCAAATACTGTGGCATCAGGATGGCGAATTTGCATTGAGACAATCTGATAAAATGACGTTTAAATGACTTTAATATCCACAGTTTACTTTCTCAACAGGCAGTAACGCCTCTCTCGTCTGACCATCATTTATATCTAAAATATAAAAGCATAAACAACATAACCATTAAATAATAATACTGCTACATATTCCGTGCACTCATAACAGACCTTCAGAGCTTATTATGTGAGCTCTTTGGGCTTTTATTCTTAAAGCCTACACCCTCGAGGTCAGGTTTTCCGGTACACTGAAACACAAAAGCTTCATACCTGACAACATTTTAACAGGAACAAAGACTTAAAAGCTATAGCTGCAGAACAAACCACAGCAGTAGCAGGAAAAAAAGTCACTCGCAAAAAAAAGCAGACTCTAATAGATAATTTATATCAATATAAGCACGCCAAATCAGCCAATATAGCAGTGAGCAATGAGACAACAAAAGGGTGAGTGAATGATGGAACGACAGGTGCATTGCTCAGCCATTTAGCACAGATAGTGAACAAGGAGGAATTTAAAAAAAAAAGGTCAATTTGTTTCTCACCTGACCCTGAGTTGGCTCTTTTCTTCGGGATGACTTCTGCTGGAACAGGTGAAGTGCACAACAAGGTTTAGTAGGAAAGGGAAGAGGTGTGGCTGCGCTCTTCAACTCTATGGCTATCAGTTTACAGACTCTGCAAGTTTTATTGAACTGTGCACTGTCCACTCCCTTACATGGTTTTCAACTGAGACTGAGAACCTCATGTGGGCGTATCAAAAGCTATATTGTTGTGGAAGTCATGCATAATGCTTGACTGGTATGCTGTACATATTTTCTGATAACCAATCACACAAGGACTGGAAATGATGTGTTTCCTGTCCATACTAAGAACATAACACGGACATCCGGCGGAGGAGAAAACAATGGTACAAAAAGCTAAGATATTTTCTTGGTGCATCAAAACTATAAAGCAAGAAGCAGCGCTCTATATGTAGTTTTGATCAATGAATTGATGCCTAAAATGGTTAAAACTAAATAAATTCTTAAAATTCAAATATAAAATAAATCAGTGTTGCTTACCTCTGGGAGTCGAGACTGGACTAAGCTTATCTGAACCTGCAGAGGGGGAACGAACAGATCCACTGAACTTGAATGGCTCGTCTTTTGGAGACTGTGGTGACTGTCCGTTCTCTACAATGCTCTTGGATGCAGAAGTGGGAATATCTGTGACACGACTTTGCAAACCACGGATGGTTTCAAAGTCTGAGTTGGTTTTCAGAAAGAGGAAAAGGAGAAAAAACAGCGGAACATCAGATATTAAAACTCAGACTAGCTCTGACTTGTTGTGATCAAAGTACATAACAGAATGAATATTCCATTAATGACAAAACCGTGTGTTACAACTTGCAAAAGACAGAGTTTATCATTAAGAACAACTGTGTAGACTAATAGAAAGAATATATCTTTATGAATTGCAACAGTGTGTGTTTGTGTGTCCTATGTGTCCAAGTGTTTCTTTCACCTCTAACAAACACAGCGCCGCAGCAGGATGTCTTTCCTGCACTGTTTTCTGCCAAGCAGGTGTAGGCACCAGCATCTTCAGGCAAGCAGTCCCTCACAATGAAACTCATTTCCCTGCCATTGAAGGAAGGACTCCCAAAACGGGCAACTTCACCTGCCCATAGGAGCAAACAACAGAGTGAGAAGTACTCTTTCCTACCAGTGTAATGAGCTAGAAATGAACAGAGAGCATGTGAGAAATGAATGATGGGGGATACATGATAAGATATGCTGAAGTCGCTAAAACCCAGTAGTGGATCCATCATTAGAACTAAGCCAAACATTAGCCTATATGAGCCTTTTTCTGGACTTTTCCACTGTGTAGCCATGAAACTCAAAATGAAGCTGTCATATCCATTTTCTGCAGCGTGCAACACTACGGTAACTTCCTTTAGCCTTGCCAACATAAATGAGGACATTTGTCAAATGCTAACAGGACATTTTTAATTGGCATTTTTGATGAAGTTACTGTGACCTCTAGTTTAAAGCTGTGGTTGGTTTATGTGTGTTATGAGCAGAGTCAAAGCTGTTAGCGAGTGGTGGAGGGATGAGGGAGAGAAAGAGGCCACAGCTACTTCGATCAGTGCTTACAATATGAAAGTAGCTGCAGAGTTACATCTGATGTAAAGCATGAGGGGATTATTTTCATGAAGATTAACTTACAAATACATAAATTTTTTAAACACATAAGTGTTAAAGTTTCATCCAATAATCAATATTTGAGGTAGAAATTTAGGGCAAAGGACACTAAAATTGTTTCCATTTGATGAAAAAGTATCATCTGCTAGCAAGCCTCTAAGGGCTCCAGAGGTTAAATGATACGAAAATATTAATAGTCTGTACTGCTGTTGTTTATTTAATGTATAACCAAAGAACGGAAGACCAACACTTTGTTATGCTTTATTTATTTTTAATGACTGTATCTGAGGCTGAGTGTACTTTGGATCAACATTCGACTCAGAACAAACATCTAGATGCAGCAATGTAAATCATCCCTGCTCACCATTGTGTAACCATGACACTTTGATTGGCTGACTTCCTGAGACAACACCACGCAGTGTGATGTCACTTCCTTCGTCCACGCAGCAGTCCTCCACGGGCTCTGTGAAGACGGGTGGATCCAGGCGTTTACATGATGAGAGGTTGAGAGAGCCTGGATAAAGACAAGGGGGTGAAAAGATGTGAAGAGTCAGATATGAAAAACAAGAGCAACACGTTCATTTTCACTAGCATGCAGTGAAAGTGTTAATAATGATCTTTTCCAATACTTTGCATGCATATATAAAGTCTAATTAAACCCTATTTCGTTATTTTCTGATTTTAGCCTTCCCTCCTTTTAATTCCATCTTTGGTGTATATCTACAATACAAATTCTGTGCCCTGGGTTATATTATGTGTTTTACATGGTATTCGTATTATCACTCTAAAATTCTGTGGCTTTGTCCTTTTTAAATAAATTATTTTGTTATTTGAAATAACGCCTGGTAAAGTGCTTCAGTATGTGCCTACCATGAGAGTTACCACCACTTTTTTTCTCTTCTCTATTTTTGTTCTTCCTTTTCTCTTGTGTTAAGCATCACATGAATTCAGATCACCACTGCCCAGAAAACCGCAGCATTACCATCATTCATCTGCCTTGAAAAAACATAATTCAAGTCTTACATTAAATCCAGAAATTTCACTCAAATCAGAGCTGAATCCTTGATGCACAGTTGGGTGCTGGGTATTCCCAGGAAGTGCACTTCCCCTGACTGGTAAAGTTTTGTAAACCAAAAGGACACAATGAGCAGCACAGGCCGACACTGAGGGGTGTCACAAGAACAATTAACTGCCATTACAGAGCCTTTTGGTTGTATTACACTATCTTAACCAGAAACTGTGTAAGAAGCCTGTATTTGACCGACTGCTGTTTAATCCAACAGACTGCTTTGAGCTGCACCTCTGCACACAGAGAGGTGGATCTTCACATGTTTCACACATCAAGGCTCTCTGACCTTGTTTTTTTTCATGTATTGCTTATTTAAAACTAAAAGCTTTTATTAGCAGGTCAGAAATGCAAGTCATAACTCAACTGAACTAAATGCATACAGACTGCAAAAAAAAAAACCCACTGCTGTTGAAAATGAAACCTTTGACACAGTTGCAGCATTTTCAAATTAAAATAAGTCTATTCTAATGACTTCCTACTACTTTGACTTTTAAAAGAAACTTAACAAGCTGTCATCTGACAAAGAGACGTGTGAAAATATCTTGCAAATCTTCTTGAAATACATCATATCTTGCTAAACAAAAATTAAAATGTCCAGCAGCAAAATTCATTTGTATTCATTTATATATATTACAAATTTAAAATCATGAGACAGAATGGAAATGTGCTTTTGTTCCTTAAGAATTAACAATATGTGTGGGCTGATATGAAAGTGAAAGGTCCTTGATATACAATAAACAATCAGACCTTTGGACAAGGACAAACATAACACCGGGTATTAATGTTAAGAGCAACAAACTTGGAGTTAGTGACCTGCCATCTATTTTTACCACAAGAAAAATACGACAGATTTGACAGATGTTCTCTCTATGTTCTAACTTGTCCATTCAAATTCTGACATTAAAAACATGGTAATTGCTACCAGTTGAGCTTCTTCCAGCACAAACGCACACCCCTAACTTATTAATCCTCTCTCTCCCTCTGTCATGTAACTCTTACCTGTGTCAGTGCATTTTTTTAAAGTCCTGGCCTCGATAGATCCTGGTCCGTTCCCTGCTGCAGATGCACGAGGAGGCTTGATCTGCATCTTGAAGGTAGACACAAAACGCTGTTTGCTGCCATCACCATTCATTTCTGTTTAAGAGCACCCAGATCTTTAAAGGGAAACAACAACCTAAAATTTTACAAAGTCATTTCCCAAGCTGATTATCACACTTCCTTTCCTTGTAACCGCTGTGTGGGCCTCTGCAGCTTGATCAAGCTCTCTCTTCTATAAAACCAATACTCTGTCTGTCGTTCTCACTCCCAGCTGAGCCAGCGCAGCACTGCCCTCACTTCTCACACTTCTCTGCACATGTTCAGGCCCTTTTCTCTCACCCTGCCTTCCCTGGTCTACACTAACTCCACCTACATCCAAAATATTTCTATTTTACTTTGGCCTGCAGGCAGAGCAAGCATCTCCTTTTTTCTCCAAAGTCACTCTGATGACGGATCCCCCATCCAGTCCTCAAACCCCTATCCTAATTACCCTAATGTACACAAACTGCACATCAAAATACAAAAACAAGGAAAGACAGAAAGAGGGACTGTGGGAGGAAGGGGCAGGTCTTATCTACCCACCCAGCCAAAGGTCGTATTGTGTGTTGTTTGTCGAATGTGCTGCGGTTTATCGATTTTACTGTTTGCCCTCTCACTTATCAAACTGCAGCTGAACTTTGTGATGTCATTGACGCCTGCATAGCAAGTGTTCATTTCACGCCTGTGGAGTGTAAAGCTTTGATTGTGAACGACAGGCTCATAAACCTGTTTGGTGTTAGGTTTGAGCACCTGCTCCTGGTGCTGTATGTCTCTGCACACAGGAGGTGGCCGCTTCCAGGGCAACAGCGTCACTACGACAGATCCACCAGCTGCTATGGTAACCAGAGATGTCTCAAGAGGGCCCTGCTGTTGTTCTGATACAGAACACATGTCGTTCAGACATTTTAAGCCAATAGATCCTGTTTGTCCATTATGAGATGTTAGAAATGATCAACCTGTTCCGATCAGTGAACACAACAAAAGCCCACTGAGAGGATTTTATAACATCTCTTTCCGCTCCACTTGCATCCCAGCTTTCTAAATTCTACATCAGTGATCACATCAGTGATCAAACAGAAAAGCCACTGTGAGGGGCTTGTTTCAGTTTCTGTGAGGGAAGAGTTCCCAAATCAAACATTTACCAGCGGGCTACACACAGAAAGACACCATTGTATGGTATTTCCAGAATGCAGAATGCAGATTTGTACATATGATTACATGCATTTGTAGCCTCTACAAACTTTTGAAATTTATGAGTGTTAGGAATTGACAGAAGTTTGAATTGAATATTTTAGTCACTGCTGTTTTAATACTGTAAAAAAAAACAAACATGAAAATAATTTGAGAGATGGGAATAACAGCTGTGAATCATGAGACATTTGCTTGTATGAAACATGAAACATCATCTGATACATATTTTTACACTTTCCTTCCTGAGTGACATTTACTTTGGGTGAAAATTCTACATGTCTTCTATAGAATTACCACGTAACCACAGGCTCCAGCTTGCAAAATCAGTGTTTACTGATGAATCCACAAAATAACCTGAAATATTATCATGTCACTTTACACCACATGTGGTCAGGAACCCGTTAAAACACACACTGGTTGACACTCCAGCTGAGAAAAAATACAAAAAAACAAACAAGTTTTGATGTTGAGAGTCACAGTGCGAAAACAAACCACGACTTTATATGTATCGCACCGTATGATGGACACAGAATCTAATACGATCTGACTCAAAGCCTTAAATGAGATGTGACAGCTTCCTGGGAAAAGAAAAACACATGCAGAGAAAGTCAGCAGAAACTCTGCAGAGCTGCTCATTAAGAAGAAACAGACTGATAATGCTCCATTTCTCCCACTGAGCCATCGCTCAGAGAGGCATTATTAATGTAATTTAGACACAGGGCCACTTACTACACGCAACAGAGTTTAAAGCAGGAGGGAGGCATGCTGACTGATTATTTGCCTCCCACCTCTAAACGCTGTTTGTTTGGTCTGCTCTCTGTCCTGGAATGACTGCTGTGATACAACTAAAAAGCCCCTGTCTTTCCAAAACTTTCCATGATTCCTGATCTCAATTGGGGAACAGATGTAGACAAGAGATAGTCACAGCAGACCGAAGTTACAGACTGTTGATAAAATTCTGTGCCGTGCATCAAAAGTGAAACAGATAAAATCGAAGTATGATACATCAGACTTAAAACTTACTTTTAAAAAAACTAAAATCTGTGTTCATTTTCCAGTGAAAAGACGGAGAAAAAAACAACTTCAGACCACCACTCTGAAGTATGAAATGCATGTTTATCGCAGTGAAAATGGCAAGCAACATAAATCATGAACTACAGTTTGTGAGCTAAATAAAACTAAACAAGCTAATGTTGTCATTGCATTTTCTTTAAGTGATCCAATAAAGCAATGCTGGTTCTTTCTTTTACATCTCATCATTTAACATTATGTGAATTTATAATTTCAATGCTTCTGTCTGAATTTGCAACATTAAATATCACCCTCTTTTGTATACATCGGGAAAAATGGCAGAGAAATTAGTAATTTACCAAATTGTGATAAAATAATTAAAATATATCTGATATTATACATATTTAATGTCTCTATATAAAACATCTTGACAATCTCAATGCAAAAAATCTAGGTTTGTACTTATGTGTGTCATGACACATCTTAATGTACATAATCCAACAAAATGCATCTTTTCTAACATGAACAGATATGCTGAGTGAACTCAAATGCCTTCTGAACTTTTCTCTGTTTTTTCCACAACTTGCCAACACAAGTGACGCTAATGGACTGTAACAATCAGGTTGAGTCAAGTTACGGATATTCCAGTCAAAGACAGGGAGTGACATGGGATTTAACATTAACTCATTTAATTCAGTGAGCCGGCTAAAGGTTAAATATGGATTTATATTGCCAACATGCCAAACAATAAACTCAAAGTGCATGCTTAGCTAATTTTACCTCCTCAGTGCAGCTGTTAGTCAGTCCTTCACTAAGAAAGAGGCCATTGGCGCCATCTAGAGGCCAATTATGTACCTGCAAGCAGCACACTGCTTCTAGTGTCTCTTAATATGCAGATTTGTAATATTGTTAAAGCTCTTATCTTACTAATATGGTATCCTTTCTGCTCTGTCAATACAGCAATGTAAGTTTTGATTTTTTTGTGTCACAAAAACAAAACTTATAACTATTTTGGTCATAAGCTGCAAACAATTTCTGTATCAAGCATCTAAAAACTAAAATCAAATCTGAGTAAAGTGAATTTAGGGGTGTGTACAACTTTAAGAACCAATGATGAAATTCATAACAAAGCATCTTATTTAGAGTGCATAACAGTAAAATGGGCAATTCTGGTTTCCTAATATTTTAATTTGACACATTTGACAGCATATTTGGAGGCTCAGCTGTGTTGTTTTTACTGAGAACTTTTAATGCATGTTCATTTATATTTATACCCGCTGGAGTTGTTAAGTAGTTTTTTTTACTATTGCCCCATATTCAGTTTTTACTCACCTCCCTCTCAGCTGGCAGAGTTGTGGCTTGAAGAAAACTACTGACATTTGGTGCCTACTTTATAAAACAGTGTAGGCACACATGCAACTTTTTTGTGAGAATATTATGAGGCTTTAAAGGTGTCACGAAAAATGTAGCACTTAAGCTGACCAGTGACCCCTGACTTCCCCCTCAGCAGCTCCCAGGCTGGCAGGACAAACAGTCATAAACCGCCTCTGGCTGTTTTACTGAGAGGCCAAAGCTGCTGTGTGGCCTGCTGGCCATATCACCACACACTATTCCCACAAAAACGGATGTGTTTCTGCGAAGGACCTTTTATCTTTCGTGGAAATAATGGGCTCTCAAACTAAAACTCATCCAGCATTTAAATATAGATTTATGCATACTTATAACTATATAGGACACCGAATAACTATTTAGTTTATTACCAAGGGACCATTTCATCATTGTTTATTCTTTGATTTTGCTTATTAGTGGTTATTGTAGCAGTATATGAACTGAAACAGCAGGGGGTGTTGTTCACCATAACTATACAAACATGAGAACACTATAATCAGATCTTTGAATGAAATGGTTGAAACTCCAAATGTTGATTTTAGAATCGAATCTCAGTTTAGATTTTCTCTTTTCTTTTACTGACACATGCATTCTGCCTAAAACACCATCTCTCCAGTTAACGTTTCTTGCACTTCATAAATTTTTCTTCCCTGCGGCTAAAATGGCAGTGGAGCTCCATAGAGGTGTCTTTAAATGCTGGCCCTGTTGTGCAAAAGTTCCTGTTGTTTTTCGCTCTGTTGGTTTCACACATTGACCGTGACTGTCTGGCCCTGCAGTCCTCAGGGCATTCCAGGCCGACGGTTCAACATGTGTGGTGGGAGCCACCACAAAAAACACACAGGATGTAAAGGAAAACCACACAGACTGAATATCTCTAAAGGAAATTACTAAAGAGCATAAATTTTGCACAATGGACATCCTGCTTTTTTCCATGTTGAGATCAGAATAGGTGGATTTTGTCTTGTTTGCAGGTCTTACAAACATTTGTGGTTTTATAATGCAAATGGAAAAGGAGTTATGTACATTATTTTTCTGACTTAAAACAGACCTTTAATCCTCCTTACCTCCTTTAAAAACCTACATTACAAGGGATTGGGGTTACACCCAGTCTATAATGTTTAATGTCACAAAATGTAAAAAGAAGACAATCTTCTTGCCTTGTGTTACATTAGAGAACAGGCTTGACACTCTTTTTTCAATGAGAGAGAGCATTTGTAAGCCTGTGTGTGTCCGTGTGTTTAACTCCTACCTTTGCAATGAGGCCCTCCACCACTGTGTTGTTGGTGAGGGCCCACATGGAAGCGATTACACTCGGCAGAGAGTGAAATTACAGAGAAAACCTACAGAACTGGAGCCCTCCTATAACCACTCAGTCATTCACTTAGATTTACACACATGAACACAAGCTCAGAGGCACATACAGCTAAGTGAACACACACACACATAAGATATAGAGAGATGGATGGGCACACACACACACTCACACAGGAGCTCTGCTGCCACCTTGCCTGAAGCTGTACATTTCCACTGCTGGCTCTGTTGGGACAAGGCTGCAGTGTGTTTCCCTCCCTGCCTTCCCTCTCCTGGACTGAAGTTGGATGGGGCCAGGGTTGTAAATTCCTCAGAAAGAGCTGTTAAGAGCGCCTCCATTAAAAGAGGGAGGCCGGCACTCGCCAGAGAGGAGCCGACTCAATAAGTCATCGCTGAAGCCTGAGGCCTTTGTGGGGCCAACAGGAAAAAAAAAAAAACTAAAGCCACAGACTGAATTAATGCTTCCATGTTTTGTGCAACCCACCTTGCTTACCTGCAGATGCAGGTGCTCATAGTGCTGCACTGTTACATTAATGGGCCAGTAGAAAGATTTTACTGCCTTGTATCGTATCTGCAGGGGGCTGATTAGCTCATCAATGACGAGCTCAGTGATTACTTTCACAGCTGTATTGTGGCGTGGCTTTTCTGACTCACTTGTTCGCCCTTGCTGCAGAGGAAACAAACACTTTTTGGCCCATTGTTTTGTCAAGAAATTAAACACTATATTTAACATCCTTTACTTGCACCAACTAGCTGTTTAAAAAAAAAAAAAAAGCCAAAATAGCATTTAAAATTCAAAATGATTACTGGAGTCTTTCACAGGAGGTGAGAAGACTGCAAGTCTGAGAGTTTCAAAACAGAAGTCAACAAAGGTGCAATTATATCTACTGATATTGCATGTTTCTATGCATAGAGACAAAATATGACAGGATGTGTGTAATTCATTGGCAAAGAACATACCCAGTAGTGGACTACCAATTACAAGACACACGGACACGATGAAACATGACCCATCAAACAGAATGCTTTGGTCTTTGATCCATCTCGGTGATTTCATGTCTCAGAACCACAGATATTTTTATAACATACTCATGTGCAGGGAGTTTGGATGATGATTTACCTTAATAACAATGTTTTAAACACTTGTCTAGTCTCTATGGCTGCTCTGAATATCTCTGCAGCTTCATAAAAAACAAATACAGTTTTAACCACTGCATTTAGATGGGAAGAGCCAGGAAACAATGACATAACACAGTAGCTACAAACAACAACAGACACTTCATTCCTCCTTGTGTTATCCTTGTGCCATCACACTGAAAGTTTACGAGTGGCACGGTTGTGTACACACTGTGGTGTCTGGATGCACATTAGCCATTCCCTTCCCTCTGTACACGCTCCTCCCGATCAAGCCCATTATTATCCCAGGCGTGCTGCAGGCTCCCAAAATATCTGTCACGCAGCTGTCGGCACCTCTCGGCTCAGCAGCTGGAGAGCCTCTGAGGCACTCCCTTGCTCTCTACCCTAATAGCATATACAGTACACCCTCACTCTGAAGGACAGAGGGTAAAACAAACTCCCCTAACATCCCAAAGTCCTTCTCTACTAGTCTGTTGTGTTTGTTTTCTTGTTAAAGCCACCCCTGAGTGGTCTGTGCACTCATGAGCAGTAAAATCCCAGACAAATGGTGTGCATGAGGCATAAAAATGAGCCACTAAAAAGTTAGGAAGCTGACTTGGGCTGAAGTCATTTCCACAATTTCTGCTTCGCCTCTGCTGCAAAGATACCACATGTTGATGTGATTATTTAGGCAATTAGGTTGGAGAGACAGCGTTCAGTGATTTGAGAACAGCTGGATACCTTGTAAGGCACGTTGCAAGCCCATAAGGAAGACAAATAATTAGAGTATTGTTGAAATAAATAAACTTCTTATGATATATTTTATGTAAAAGCATTCTACAGCAAAACGCTTTTGGTCGCTGAGGAGCAGTACTTTTATACAGCGTGATGTTTCAACCGTTGGAACCGAGATTCATCATATATTTTTCAGTGAAAATACAGGTCTGAATTTAACAGTAAGGAAATATCAAGTTAAAGAAACTATTTAAGTGGACACAAGATGAATGGCGAAAAAGCAGGACACCTCCTCATGGTGACTGTCAGGACCAGTATTTATGGCTGGAGGCCCTGAATCAAAGTCAGAAATTGAAATGCACATGCAAACCTTCAGTCTCCTGCCAACTTGTTTCGCTCGATCCCACTCACAGTGGCTGCCTCTGGAAGCAATGATAGGAGGAGAAAAGAACATATCACACTTCCTGTTGAGATTTTAAGGGAGAAAAGGAGGCAGATAGATATAGTATGTGCTCTGGAAAATTTCAGCTGCTCTCCTATGGTTGAAATAATGTATGGACTGCAACTAATCTAGTGTTAGCCTTGAGAGCACGAGTTCCTCTTGAGTTTGTGCCAAGATTTGATTAGAAACAGTCTTACTACGTAGCTGTAGAGTTTTTCCTTCTTTTTTTCCCCTTTTTTTCCTCTTTTCTTCAATCTTTTTTCCTTTGTCTGTTTTAAGCCCCTTCATAGGTCTGATATAAATCCTATACAGTTCCAAAAAGTTACTAGTGCATTCACGCCACCATGAACAATGGCTCCACAGTAACACTGAGAACACTGGCGCTTGTGACTAACAAAATGATCCTTTTCTGACATGCCAAGGCCTCCTTCCAATAAGAGCGACATCATAATATCAACTCGAGGAGCATTCTTCCCGTCTTACCCTCGATCCTTGGCTTGTCCCTTCTTGCCTTCAAGCAAGCAGGAAATGGCTGCATGCAAGATTTAAGATCTGAGATCAACAACATGGAGACAGCTGCTACTGAAAAACCCGGCACCAACTTGAAAGTGAACATTATCTACTCTTGATATGATGATACAGTAGTTTGTCCCAGCGTTTTATTACAAACCTGAATGTCTAACATTTCCAAACACTTCTCTCCATGTGAGGAGAAGGTCAGGACCACCAGGTCTATAAAACTCCCCCCAGATGTGTCGTCCAATGTACACATCAAGATTTACTGAGAAAATTACTTCGTGAAAAACTGTTTCTTTCCTGGCTTAAGTTAAATGCACAGCATCTGATTCCATTTAGTTTTGATGGTCTGAGATCCAAAGATTTAGCTGAAATATTCACAAAATCACAGTCACGTCTCTTCTGCTTTGAATTCCCATTTTCCTCCTTTCTTTGTTGTTTTTCCCTGGAGAAAGACAAAAGCAAGCAAATAATACCGAATTTTCCATTCTGCTCTCCAAACCTCTTCTTCTCATAAACACTAAAACAATCTCACTCTCTTTAAAACCAGCACCCCACCCCATGCCGCTTGTCTTCATCCTCTCACTCTTCATTCGTTTCTCTGCTTCAGTGCAAAGCCAAACAAGCCAGCCATTAAGTTGAGTTAAGCGCAGGAAGTGGGCCTTCGGGCCAGGCGGCACTGTTTACAAGGAGCTAGTCAGGTTTCAGCGGTGCTTTGAAGTGAGCAGCATACAGGAGACTGTCTGTCACTAAGCAAAGGCCCAGCACCGCTCCACTGACTCACTCGCATTCCCCCCATTCATCTGAGCAGGGAGAGGGAAGGAGGGTGGAGACAGAGGGGGTGTAAGATGGTAGATTTATGGTTTTTCCCCCCTCAGAGTATCTGTTCCTACCTTTAATCACTCTTACCTGTCTGTTATTACAACCTGTCTTCATGCAACCTCAGATAAGGATACAAAAAAGACAAACATCAGCTTGTCCAACGATCATGAGAAATAGAGGTCCACTGATAGTCAGGCTCTGCTGTATGCTCCTGTCAGTATTTAGAGAAAAACCTATAAATCCAGCCTGAATAGTGATTATGTTCTGTATTCTGTCCCCCCTTGTTGTGCAGCAACAATATAAATACACATACATACTATCATACAATATGTGCGTGCAATTCTCATAATGCCTGCTTCTAGCCCAGGGCCTCTGCTCTGAGGCGGGAGGATCAGCTTTCTCCAACACACCCATCTACTTCATGACATCACCGCAAAGACGGTTCAATTTCAGCCATGCATAGCTTGGGGGATTCCAACTTGGCACAGAGCACAGTGGCTCCAGAGAGGTAACACTGCAGCAAAGCTGAACACCCTTGTTTTCCCTTCACCCGACAGGCAGGCAGGAACATTTTCACACCTATGCAACAGCGCAGACTTCACTTGCCAGATGATTCCTGTTGATTTAACCGAGCCTTGTGTAACAACAGGCACACAAAAAAAAGAGTTTCTTGTTTTGTTTAGCACTTGAAGACGATGTTAGTATATGTGTGTGAGGAAGACCTCTGAAACATTCTTACGGGTTTGCACCAGTTTTGACAAAACACACAAAACATGTACATGTGAGATGTTTCAGAATATGTTTGCACGATGAGTGATACGTGATTAACAGGAAAGTTGCGTTCAACTTAGTTTTGCTATAAACTCATTCCCTGTATTTGCCAGATGGCTTCAGTCTTGTGTAAGAAGCTAATTTCCATTAAGAATTCCAATAATCTTTTACTGTTGCCAGTAAGTCTGAGGCAACAGATGTTCAGGTGTGACACAATCCTCACCCGCTTAAGAAAACAACATGGCTGTTGTATTATCAAAGGAAATAAAGTCTTATCAAGACACTATTTAATCATAAATGAATACTGAACATAAGGCCGCGCAAAACAATGAAAGAAAGACACTCAATGCTGTTTTCCCTAAGATCCCGATAATTTAAATCAAGCGTTTAAATTGCAGTTATTTGATGATATCTGCACATTTTGCAGAGTGTCAGGCAGCAGATGTTTTTGGTTAAAAGGGAGTCACACTGCAGTGGGCTCGACTGAAGAAGCTTCTTGGTTATCATCCAACAGACTGAAATGTAGACATTCTTTTAATCCATAAAAAAATGTAAATTATAACCAGCAATCAATATAAAAAAAGGACCATGACTACATCTACAGTATGTGGCATTTTTTACAGTGCAAAAGTAAAGCAGGTACAATGGCAGATAAGGAAAAGTATTTACTTTCTTTAAATACAAATATATATAATTTTATGTTTTTACAAATACTATTTACAATTTCTGTCATGAAATGTTTACAGAGAGAATTAATTGCTTTTCTTCCACACTGCTCTCCATGTTCTTGGCTACGGGATCATCGCTCCCTTTGAGTTTCTGGTGGCTGTAAGAAAGGAGCCAGAGATGGGGAAGAGAGCATTTCAGCACATGGCATCCATCGCCATGCTTGTTATTTGTTCAGACAGTCAGGTTGAGTCCATGTTTATCCACCTTGCCCTTTCGTTAAACCCTGACCCTTTTGGCATGCATGTGTGGCTATAAAGCTGAGGCGAATACAAATGCCGTAAGTACCTATAGCTACTCACTGTGCTACTTACCTATCACATTAGAAACAGGTAAAAATACACAAATTAGTAAAAGTAACTTTTTGAGGTCCCTTTATTTTACACAGTGGTCTCTCCATGTTTGCCGTTTGTCAGCCTTGTGTAGAACCTATGCCAGGAGTGTAGAGTCTTCCCAGACCAGATCCAGAAACCTGAAGTGATACCCACTATCAGAGTCATCAGGTACTTTATCATGTAGACAGTGAAGTCTGGAGTCATGCGGGGCCCGGTCTGCAAAGGGCAAGGAATGGCTAAGCCTCTGCAGTTATGGCTGACCCAGCTACGCTCCCAGTGGTTGCGGAAGGCCTGCTCGTAGAAGAAGCAGGCGATGACAATGGTGGCGGGGACAGTGTAGAGCACGCTGAATATCCCGATCCTCACCATCAGCCGCTCCAGCTTCTCCGTCTTGGTGCCATCGTGTTTCATGATGGTGCGGATTCGGAACAGTGACACAAAGCCGGCCAGCAAAAAAGAGGTACCGATAAAGAGGTAAATGAAGAGAGGGGCCAACACAAAACCTCGAAGAGGGTCCAAGTTGCTGAGACTGACAAAGCAGACGCCGCTGAGCACATCACCCTCGATCTGCCCGATGGCTAAGATGCTGATGGTCTTGACGGCGGGCACTGCCCAGGCTGCCAGGTGAAAATATTGAGAGTTGGCCTCGATGGCCTCATGGCCCCATTTCATACCTGCTGCCAGGAACCAGGTGAGAGACAGGATGACCCACCAGATGGAGCTGGCCATGCTGAAAAAATAGAGCATCATGAAGAGGATGGTGCAACCTTCCTTTTTTGTACCTTGGACTATAGTTTTATAGCCATCCGGGTTAAAGCTGTCATTGCACACCACTTTGTCCCCCAAAAAGTAGCCAGCTATGTAGGCAATAGACACCATGGTGTAGCAGCCAGACAGGAAGATGATGGGTCGCTCGGGGTATCTGAAGCGCTGCATGTCAACTAAATAGGTGGTTACTGTGAATAATGTAGATGCACAACAAAGCACAGACCAGACCAGAATCCATATGCGGGAGAAGTGAATCTCTTTGTCGCTGAAAAACATGCTCCCACCACTCCTCGATGGCTCACAGGGAGCTGCACAATCCTTCTCATCTAAAAACTTGTAATTCAAATATGGGGGTACTTTGAGAACAGACGGACAACGGAAAGGCATCTCGTGTGGGGGGACCACTGGGAGATCCTGGGGCCCCGGGTTAGGCTTGATGGGTGGGACGGTGGCGGCAGAGGAGTCGTTTTGGCCCACACAGAGCTGTCCGTCTCCTAGCACAGGGAAGTTCTCGCAGCGCAGTCGGTCCGGCCACTGAAAGCCAAACTTATTCATGAGAGCCTCGCAGCCTAACTTGGCTCTTTCGCAGATCGACCTGCATGGAGGAATGGCCTTCTCCAAAACTGTACACACGGGCGCATACATGGAGCACAGGAAGAATTTCAACTCCGGCGAGCACTGTACCTTGACAAGGGGGTAAAACTGGTGCACCTCGAGCCCGGCGTCCTCCTGATTGTAATGGCCCATTAAATTAGGCATGATGGTTTGGTTATAGGCAATGTCCGTGCACAGAGGAATTGAAATCGTCTGACAAAATCCATGCTCCGGGACGACTATTCCGTTGTCTCCTTGATACTGGGCTGATATCAGCAGAGGCAACAGGAGTGCCACAGACCAGGTTCTGCAAAAACTCATCTTCATAAGTTTCAGACAACTTTAACTCGATGAACTTGCTGTGATTTTCTTTAGTATATATCATCCGCTCTGCAGGCGCTTCTTCCTCTTGAGCGATAGTAACTTTCTAAAGAGAAAATTCTGGTGGCGAAGACAAGAGAGCAGCTCTGCTTGTGCATAAAATCTCCGCTTTGAACACTGCTGGCTGACTTTTTTCTTTTCGAAAACTCCGATTCCTTCATTACTGTCAATGCAGCTACAAGAAGATCTATAACGTCCGGTTTTTGCTTTCAAAATAAAATCCCAATCGAAAAAATATCGACATTTGCCGACGGTTTTGCTACGTATGTACCAGCACAGCACAAATATTTAATACAATAAACTTCTACTTATTATATATTTTAAAATGCATGACTATTATTTAATGAGAGTAAAAGTAAGCGAAAACAAAACATTATAACATCTAAAGTTAATTGCACCGACATTATTTCAATACATTCATTAAAATCAAGATATAGTAATATGCAACATTTAAAATCTAAACTAATACACCATAATAATCATGTTCATTGGAAGTGGGATCATTGATATTCCCTCCTTTTATTTAGAACCATTAGCCATGTTAACTTCTTCAAGGTGTATGCTTTTATTTTGAAGATGACGCCGTATCATGAACAATGCCATCACACTTGACTACACAACTGGATTGGATCGCCCAACTAGACTTTCACATATGGGAGGTAGACTTTCACAAACGGTTTCTTTTGTAGACCTGCTAGTTATGTCTCCATATTCCACATCAAAATTAAGTGGCAACGTCTGTAGCCTGTATATTAATTTGATATCAGGCAATTCACCAGTGGTCCTTTAATTGAAATACGTTTTATTTGAACAAAACACACTTAAATCAAATAAAGTAATAAATAAATAAATAAATAAATAAAATGTTTTTCACAACGACACAGAAAGTCAACATTAAAAACAACAGCAACAAGAGCACATAAAAATAATAATCATCATAATTATTATCTGTTTAATTAGATGTGAACATACAATCAAGCCTCCAAAATATGTAAAACTCTTTCTCTAAAAAGAAATAAGGAGCGCATCATTCTTTTTTTTTTTTTAAATCGGGCTTTTATTTATTTTTTTAATATATTTGAATATACAGATAAATTCCCATGTGGGCAACGGGGCGTAATGACAGGTGTAATGATGCTACTACACTATAGAGGCCATGCAGAGGAGGCTGTGACACCAGATGTTGCCATGCGCTCGAATCTTCTTCTGAGTGTTTATTGGATCAAAAATCGAATTCCTCAGCGTCAGCCAATGTGCGCTCAGGTCGCGAGGGCGAATCTTCAGTGGGGTCAAGGTGGGCAGAGAGTGCTTGAGGAAAGTATACTGACAGTAAAGAAAACTGTTAAACTCCTCAAGTTCCAGTCAATTAACTGAGGTAAGTTGGCCCTATGTTAAACTGAGATAACTTGTTTTTTTAGGTGAATTTAGCCAAATTTAGACAGTCAGGAAAGTAGTTTTAATAAATGTAAAAGTTTAGTCTACATTAGCCAAGGCCGCATCAACAACTTGCTAGCTTAAACCACTGAAGTTAACGGCTAAATTAGCTAACGTAGTTGATTTGCTTTCTCTAAAAAAAAAGCCGTTAATTAGCTAATAATTTTTTTGTGATCACAAATCTCTGTCATACAAAGTTATATCACATGTTAACATTAAGTACCTTGTGTTTTGCCAGACCAGTAATGGAGTAAAGAAAACGGTTAAGTCCAACGGAGTTCAAAATGGCATTTGACGGGTATCAAAACACATTCGCAAATTCATTCTTTCCTACATATCAGCGTCAGGTAAGCTATGACCCCACTGAACATGGCGTATTTTCAGAGGCTAAACATGCTTTTTATTGGTTGTGAAAGGGTAATTAATGGTGGAGAAGTATTCCGTTACCTTGCATTGGAAACGTTATCCATATTTATTAAGTTACAATCAGGGAAAGAGGAGCAGATATGTATGGAGCCTCTAAATCCCGTTAACTGTTGTTTTTTTTAGCTTCGTGCACAAGCTAATTTCTCTTTTGAATCTTAAGGGAACAATATATTAATACCTTAAGATACCCGGGGGAAGCAGAAGCAAATGATTATTTTAATCAGTAAATAACCATTATTTTCTTGGTTTACCATATCTGGCATGGCCTGTAAAATCAGAGAATGATGAAAATCCGATTTTCACAGTCAAATACCAAGAGTATTCAATATCCAATATTCTTTTCTTTGTTTCAGGCCAGTGTAAATATAGGTGGTGGAAACAGTGGTGGCGTGACATTGCCCTTTTCCATTCCCAATGTCGTGCTGCAGGAACAGGACTCAGCATCCTATGTGCCCTGGTCTCACAGTGCTCATGATGATCCCTATGGCCTTAACAACTGTGCTCAGGCCAGCACTAAAAGCAGGTATACAGTTTAAACTATGATCAGAAGAAGTGTGTGATTATTCAGTTGTGTACTTTCTTAAGTATACTGCAGTTGTTACAATTACATCACTCTGTTTAATCAGGATCTTTTTTTTCCAAAGGTAGTTATTTATAGTAGGCACCTTACAGACACACAGACAAACTGTTATAGTTTATTTTCACAAAGAATAGAAATATTGGATTGCTAATCTGTATACACGTTTTCTTTTCCTTGAAGGAAACCAACTGAAAATACCGATTGTGATGCAGAGACTGATCTGCAGGGTCTAGTGTCAAATATTTTGGATGAGGCAGAATCCCAAGAAAGCTTCTACAGTGAAGGGTATGTCAAGATTAATTGTTTGTAAATTGTAGGGTTGGATATATATATTACTTTATGTATTGTTTAATTTATGGTCATGACACTACAGAGGTGAACAACTAGAAATAATATTTTAAACTTTTTTTATATTTAAATTTTTAAAAAAAACATGTTTGTTTTATATAGCTCGTTATATATTGTTGCTATATTGTTTCATATGCTTACATTGAAGGAGGTCCTTAATTCTTCTTTTAGGAGCATACCTACATGTAACCCTGTCTGGTCTCCAAAGACACTGAGAGAAGAATTGTTACAGTATTTTCAATCAGAGGCTAAAACACAGCAAAAACCCACCTTTCCTCAGAACTTTGTTTCCTGTGAGACAATAAGTAAAGCACCGGGACAGGCAGCTAACAAAGATGGTGAAAACTATTGTCAGCAGTCTATTGGCCTTGCTACCAGTCAACAGCAGCTTTTTGATTTGCGTAACGGAGACAGGGACAGCTGTGCCTTTCGTCCTCAGAAACTGCCACCGGGTCTACCATTACCAGACGTAGGAAATGCCTACATGTCACAGAAACAACAAAGCAAGTATGACAACCCATTAGCTGATAAAGACAGAGGGAATACCCAGCCTTTGAATAATTTTCCTGACCTCAGTGATGTCTTTAGACCTCAAAGTGAAATGAACAACTTGTGCTTTGATCCTTATTATGAAGACCACCTCAGCGGCTCAAAGGCCATCAATAATGAGCAGTGTATGCCACAAGACATCACCCAACTGGTCAGCAATTTTAAGTCACTCATGGATGGTGAACATGGTAACATATATCGTGGAGAATTTCCAAACATGCACAGACCAACAGTGGGCATACAACATGAAGACAGCACGATTGAAGAATGGAAAATGACTGGCTCTTCACTGTCAACACAAAGTACTCCAGCAATGCAGGTCCAAAAACAGCTGGCAGGAGAGTTTGGGACAGTGCAGATGGAGAGAAATGGAGAAGTATGGAACCAAACATTTAAGTGTGATGCCTTTCAAGGTCTTCCTGGTTTCAGGCCTCAAAACACTCCTAACAAGTTCTCCCAGCAACCAAAGCCATTCTCTGAATCCTTCAACTTCCCAAACCAATACCAAAACAAGATGACCATGTACAGAGAAAACACTTCACCCCCTATTAATGTGAGCATGAACCAATATTCAAAGCATCATGTTCAGCAGGGTCAAATACAGAGCAGGATAAAACCACAGATGCAGAGGGAAAAGAAGAGGATGCATATGTCTGGCTTCTCTACAAGACCTCTAACCAATTCTAACATGAGAGGGGGAGATAAGAGACAGGCCCTCTCAAGTAACCCGTACTTTGACAACTTTGGGAGCATGCAGTCTCAGAAATTTGATGGAGAAAACAGCATGGTCAGTGCAGGGAATGCACAGCAGCTCATGGCTTTCATGTATCCTGTAAATGACCCTAGAAGACACTCAGGTGTGCCCATCAGCGCCTATAACTTCCACTCTAGATCCACACAGCCCTATGATAATGTTTTTCCCGGCATGGACATGAGTGATATAATGTCAGCCAATGAGTCTGCAGCTTTCAACTCTTATGTCAGCAACATGATGACCCGCAGAGAAGAGAACGCTTATCATGGCATGGCATCAGCTTTGACAACTTCAATGTTGATGAATCAAGGAGGACCTGTGGTCCAGCTTTACTTCTACCTTGATGAGTGTTATGAGCAGTGGAGGTGTCTGGAGAAGGAGAGAAAGAAGGTATGTGTTAGAAATTCGAAATTGTTTCCAGTTACAACATATACATGGAGGGATTTTCAGTAATGGTTTCACAGTCAGTGCATTTTTTTTAACTGTAAATAGACTTGTTAATAGAGTTTTCTTTATATCTAGTCACTTGGTAACTAAAACACACTGATATGATAAGAATGATAAAAAAATTATCACTGTCTGTATGACATACAAACATGTTATCACCATTTTTATGTTTTGATAAGCACTGCTATCATATAAGTTTTCATTTTTCTCAGTTGTGGGGTTGTCCACTAGCTTGAATTTTAAAAACAAAAAAGTTAAGTAAGATATTTGTTTGACATGTTCTAACTTGTTTTCTTTTACAGACAGAGATCATCATTGCCAAGACATTCCTTGGGAAAAGGATTCCATCAGTGGCCACCACTAACCTTCCTAAAACTCCACTGAATCCCACAAGAGTAGACCACCTAATTGTTAATCAGCTGAGAGAACAAGCAAGGGTGAGACCTCTCAATTGTTTGTGTCCACACTGCCATCTACAGATGAATTCAGTCACAGCAGCCTTGTTATGTTCTAAAAGTTATATTTGCAGCTCTCTTTACACACCCTTTAGTTCCCTCCAGAGAAAACAACCTCCCTTCATGTGGTCTCCTTAAGGTTTGCTTAATTATCCTTGTTTGGACCCTAAATATACTCAGATTCAAAGTACGGGATCCAAGATCAGTGAGGCTATTAGTTTTTTTATAAATAAACTATTTCTGTGCATTTGCACTTGTGTGATTGCTCATCGATAAGCAATATGTCCTCAAAGTGAGAAGGTCCAGGGCTTAAATCTTGGTCTTAGTTGTTTTTTTGTGGAGGGGGCCTTTCAGAATTTTACACAGTTCAAAAATACCACTAATTGGCATGCAAACTAACATGACTCCAGATGTTTTGGTTTTGGTTGTAAATTAAGTTTACTTTAAAGTTAAACCTTTGTGAATTGTAGTTAAAAAGCTCACACATAAGTAAAGTACAGATGGACCACAGAATGAATACTGCTGCTGTTTTTTTAGAAGTAGTGTATGCATGTAGAGTATGACATTAAGAATTAATTATCAATTTTAAAAAGTTAGGGATGAAAAGAAGAGTGATCATGTTGTTGTTCTGCAGGTGGCAAGCCTTCTGGACAGAATAGAAAGGCTGCAGAATATATCCCTCCATATAAACATCCACACGGCGCTTAACAGGCATCATATGGCTGTGTGCATCACCAAGGAGAGACGCAAGGAGGAGATTGCCAACATGTCCAAACATGACAAAGCTCATTTCACAGAGGCCAGAGGTAACTCGTATCGCAATGTTAGGCCTATGTTGTTCTTGCTCAAATGCTGCGGGCCCTAACTTGCTTTTGTTTCACAGACACTCTGTTGTTGGCCATTGCATTGAGGGACCTCGCTGCTACAACCAGGAGGCTCCGCACAGCCTTATGGTGTGCTCTTCAGATGATCTTACCAAAACCTGTCAAGAGACAAGACCACCATGTCAACAAAGAGGCCGCAGGCGCAGAAAGATGCCCATCTCCTTTTGAGGGATACTCTTTTAAGTTATAATTTATCTGATAACATGCAGGAGTTAAAGGTATTGATTAAATCTAAACCGCTTCACTCCGTGCCCTGATTATAAATCCCCGTAGGCAATAGGGAATGTAAAAAACAGCTGTTTCTTGCAAGTCTATAGTGACGTTTTACTTGCAACACAGTGATCACTGCAAAATAAGAGATTAGCAGTTTGAAGCTTGATGATGGCTGCACTAATTGGCACCCAACAACTTCAGGTGGCTTACTTTTGTTATGTAGGAATTGCATGACATGTAATTTATCCTGCTGTGTCTTAACTTCATTTAATTAGTGTCAATTCCAAATTAACATGAATCTTGTTCCATCACTGTTTTATTTAAAGGTACTATTTATGAGGAAGATTTCAGAGAATTCTTCGTTGTTTTATTTATTTATTGGAATGTAATGGAACCTCAGTTCTGGGTGTTGCAAACAAATAATTGAATCATAAGGGCAGTAGTTTAAAATTAACATGCTAACTATAAAAGTGTCTCTCCAAATGTGCTTATTAATCTGTGCATGCTCTAATCAAAAGAAACTTTATCAGTCTGTACTTTGGTGAAGTTTGAACTGAAAAGATATTTAAACTTTTTTTAAAAAAGTTCAGTGTTTTAAATTTAATTGCATTAATCACATTTAGGATACAAACAGTATTAACTATTATTCCTATCAGTGAAATGTAGCATAGCCAAGTTTAAAATTAATTCTCTGACTCCAATTTAGTCTTGAAAGACTTGCCCCATATCAGTAGTTGAATCAAAACATGCTAAATTACAAAATGTGTTTTAAAATGTTCTTAATTTCTGAAACCTTTATTTTCTTCTGTTACCTCTATATTGTATTTAGAAAATTCGGACAAATGTTTGAACAGTGTCAAGTTCAGTGTTTTAAAATTAGTTGTACTAATCACCCTTTCCATCAGACTATTTTTAGACAATGTTATTTAATAATTTTCTTATCAGTGAGACAGTTTTTCAGCTGGAGACAAAAGCCTGAATATATTTCTGTAGTAAATTTCTGAAGTCAAACAATAACTCATTAGAAGTACTTGTGTATTTGTGTGCTTTCTGAATGTGACCAGAGTTCTTCTTTTCTCTGTAATTTTAATGTTCATGTTTTTTCTCATTAAATGTTCTGTAAATGGGAAAATAAAAAAAAATAAAGCAATACAAATAGGTGAAACCACTTTTATTTATTAATTTAAAAAGATGATGAACATCATTATAAACATTAAAATTATGGTACATCATATATTTGAGGTATAATTTTGCAATCACTTTTTTTTTCTCAGAAAAAAATGCATAGACAGTTCGGCTAAACCTAAAGTATCAAGATGAACACAAAACAGTTTGACAGACACTTGCCTTTACTTAGAAGTTGTGCAGAAATGAAAGGCATTATGGGCACAGAGGAAAATAGACACTGGGCTGTGTTACTTTACAAGCATCCCTCAATTTTTACCATGATCAATCAAATCATGTTTTAGGGGTATACTATCATTTATCAGTCAAAGCATGTTTTACACTTGCTAAAACAACATATTGGCGGACAGTTTCTGTCAATTTTTCTTGATCTGCGACATTAAATTGGCTTAACCACAATCATTGAAAAGATTTACAATTTGATTTCAAGACATCTTTCTGTATCAGCTCATCTCAGTGTCCAGTGGACCTGCACAACATCCAGTACACTGTTCTCTTCACATGTAGAAAGCGATTAACAAGGAGAGTCTGATGAAAACTGAAGGTGGAGGTGCCAAAGAGGTTTAGCAGAAAAGAGGCAATCACTTGTTTTTCATTTTTGTCTTGTAGCAAAATCTTTTCACATCCAAAGTGTCCCATCTTTTGGTTTTATCTTTTGCGTTCACCTTTTTGTGTACGCCTCTTCTCCTTCTCTTTTCTATCTTGTTTGGCTAGTTTGTCCTTCTCCCTCTGCATCTTGTCCATTTCCTTCTTCTTCTGAGCATCTTCACGAGCCTGCTCCCGCTTTTGCTTTTGTCTGTTCAGCACTTCATCCACATTGGTGTTCTTAAACAGAGCTGATACTTTCAGTAAAGGACAGCCTGATAAAAGCAAAGTTCTCTATTAATTTATCATTCCTGTATACTACCACTGTGAAGGTGCTAATGATAAAGTCTATCATGCAGTGAGAGTTACGCAAATTAACAATGAATTTCATGCGATTTTTAATAGCCTCTGATCATAAATAGCTTTAGAAAGGATACATTTATCATTTCCAATTAAGTTGTTTCCACTTGATGGCTCCTCTTCCTCAGCTTCAGTGCTTTTGTCAAGGAAATAACTGACATCTGAAGGATCATGGTTGAGCATGTCAGAAGTAAACAATCATTGGATCACTGACAACATCAAATATTTCGTGATCTAACTAAAGTGAAAAATATTGACCATTCTAGCACTGCAATTTGCAAATTAAAGGATATTCTTCTTCATCTGTTACATTAGCGTATTGAGCAAGCAGGGCTTCTTTCCTTTTCTTCGACTCCTCGGACACCTCCTTTTGTTTCACCACAATCTGAGCTTGTTTTTCTATCATACTGGCAATGGCCTGGACCTCAGCTAGAGAACAGAAATGACAGAACACATCCAAACAGTAAATAAAACCTAACATTTACTTCTTCTCCTTGCAATAAAAGTACCTGCTTTTCCCTGCCAGTATGAAGGTACATCAACAGGAGCCGCAAGGGTACCCATCTGAGCTGGAGGCTCCAGACAGTATACAGATCCTTATGATTATGTACACAGTAAACAGTCTCTTTCCAGTAATATAACTGACAAAACAAACTCAATGGAGTCTTCTTCAGACCGCAAAAACTTTTTGCAGTCTCAGGAACTGTTTTTGTTTAGTTTCCTCAGGAAATCTTAATCTCTCTCTGAGACGAAAGTGTCTTGCACTCTGCTCCAAACTCAAAGCAAACGATTTAAAGCTCAAAGAGCAAATCCCTCTGTAAAACTGGTATGGTTGACAGAATCAGGAGCAAGCTGTCTTTGCTGTTTAGTCAAGATTTATATAAGTTTGTGAGCCTGCTGGTTGATTTTGGACTGCTGCCTTTTGAAAATACTTATGCAAATTCCAGTAACTATATATTTTTTTGAGCAAGTTTGAACTTCTAAGTTTTTTATGTTCTTATTTTCGTTGATTTAAGGTTTCATTTTACCTGTACAGCGCTGTATGTGGATGTCGTGCAAGATTTTCCTAGATGCTGCCAACCTTGCTAAGTGATTCTACAAGAGTACCTTAATTTTTACCAACAGTGTATCTTCAGAAAAACAACAACAACAACAAAGGGAATGCAGATTAACCAAAGTAACACAAATACCATCATCTGCATTTTTTTTGGCTGCTGACTGGTTGCAACACTCTGTCCACTGCTTGATGATCTGCTTGCAGACTTCTTCCATGGTGTCCTCATCCTAAACAAAAGGGCAAGTATAGTTAAGTACAAGTAACAGCTCACTTTATATACCCTCCAGTCGACTTTCTAACTAGATAATTAATGCCCATGCATCAAAATAGCCTTTAAATACAAGGTGGGGCAGAGTGGATACTGTAAACAGTATGTAGCCTGTTAAATGAGTTTTGTGAGCAATAACCGTTATTTCATATTATGTTATCAATAGAACAATAGCTGGGTAACTCACAGTCTACCCATTATTATGGACGCTTATCCTAAATGTGCAAATAGCTAATCGACATGTTTCTGTACCAAATGGCTCCTGAAACTGGTTTGTTTTCTTTGCCGAATTTGTCAAGACACCTTAAGGAACTGAATTATGCATTTAGTCATATAAGTCTTGGTGCCTGTCGGTGCTGATCAGGACCACAATTTATAACTTCCACATATTAGCCTGGGATTTGGCTTGGTAGACGAGAACAGCCCATATCACTGCCTGGTGTGTCTGGACCTTAGTTGCAGACACTCTTCTGCGTCTAACGTCGATCCTTCTACCCATAAATGACAGCTGACATCAGTGTTGTCACTTGATACCGCCGACACACAAGACAGACAGCAACACATGAAAAGCCACAGCGTCGGTGGCTGAGCGGGACATGCCGCTTTGGATATTCACCAGAAATGCGGATAAAATCCCTCGAAGCGCATCTTCTTTCTCCTCGTCATTCTCCTCTTCTTGCAAGACCCCTAAAATGTACGCCCCGTACACTTCACGGTCCACTTCTAACGTGTCTAGACGATCATTTAGCCAGCTTTCAAATCCCCCGGCATCTATCACGGGCGCAGCCATCTTGGCCCTTTGGGGTCCTTCGGTTGCTCACGGCTGTCCTTTGTCATTGCCTGTCAAAAAACGTAGAAAAAACCCCTGCGCGTCTCAGATAACAACTAAGACGAGGTAACCGTCCGAT
Organism: Acanthurus lineatus; assembly: GCA_029814665.1. Taxonomy (NCBI): domain Eukaryota; kingdom Metazoa; phylum Chordata; class Actinopteri; order Acanthuriformes; family Acanthuridae; genus Acanthurus; species Acanthurus lineatus. The sequence goes on from JAPZDV010000009.1 coordinate 5,898,834, forward strand.
TTAAGGTAACTGAGTCATGTTAGCAAAACAAATAAC
>JAPZDV010000009.1:5898969-5978541 GCA_029814665.1 Acanthurus lineatus
TAAGGTAACTGAGTCATGTTAGCAAAACAAATAACAAAATAAATAGATTATATACAGATTTAACAGTTGATGCACTGTATAGATAAACAAAATAGCTTTGTTTGTAATTGTCATGTCAAGTGCCATAAAAAAGTTTGCGAAGGAGCTTATCCTTCTTTCCTCGTAGTCTGTGACCTGTTAACTGTTTTGCGGCCGAGTTTAGTATTTCTAAATCACCTATTTCAAAAATAACTACATCAGTTGATGCAACATACTTATTGTTTGTGGAAACTTCTTAACTCACTAAAAATACAGGAATGTTTTTAAATAACCTATTGATATTTTTATTACTGTACATTTAGTCATTATAACATAAATTTACATTTCTGTGGGCTAATGTTCCTCATTTTAATTAATAAAAGTTTACAGCCTATTATGGTAAATCAGTCAAAACAAAAGTTGTTACTGACTATTGAAAAAGAAAATGCCTCAGTATAACTTAATAATGTAAATTTGGAACTTTTGTTAAGGATCCTGGCCACCTACCTTACACAGCACATCAGTGTCCTACATATTTCCACTGCGATGTCCTCACAGGCAGCTTGTTTAATTTTTCTCCATCTGTCTTCTCCACATCTTTACTTCTCTCTCTTACCAAATCACCACATACCACACACTTTTTTCTGCTCCTTCTCTAATATCTGCCTGTTTCACACAAAAGAATGGTCCCCCCATTTCTACCCTGCAGAGTAAATCTGAGATCTTAAGTTCATGAGTTGCACCCACAGAAATTACAGCCTGTAGTCCATAAACACAGGTCTTGTCAACCATCCATCTGAATGAAAATGGCTGTGATAACTTTGTCATGCGGATAGCCTGGCTTGTTGAATTAATTTCAGCTGCCAAAATTTCAATCAGTGCTAATTGCTCAGCGTTGGCAGTCACAAACAGTAAGTGCTCTGGGATAATGCCACGAATCTCAAAGTTCTTGATTGAAAATTAATGTTCGATTGTCCGACAGTTTACAGAAGTACTCGCACTCACTCGTAGGCAAGCCAGCACTGGTCTAAATGAAATGCTGATTTCAAAATAATCAGCCATTCTTTTTAAATTCAGTGGGAGGCTGGTAGTCAGTCTTTGGCAGAACATAATCATTATCAAAACGGCTTTTTTTCCCCACCATCTAAGTAAGTGAAAGACTTCTTTTGACCATGAATTTGTATAATTGTGAGCCATTGAGAAAGTGGTTGCCATGCATTATCGTCACTTGGATTGAATGAGACATAAGTATGATAAGTCACATAAGGTGACATTTATTTTTAGCATAGATTTACTACTAACTTTTGCATGACTGGTGTCCTTGCCTGTGCAAACAGAAGCAGAGATGAAATTCGGGTGTGTTAAGAATATTATAAACAAGTGTGACATTCTGCTTTTGGCCTCTGGGTGGAAGTAGAGGACACAGATTTGTTTACTCCTCTTATGGTAGAATCAGATGATCCAGCTGAGTCTTGGATTTAGTTGCATGACAGTACTTTAGAGCTTATTTAGACTATGATTCATTGCAAATTGCTCCATGCATGTGCACCAGACTCCATTTGTTAAAGTATAGTTGTAAGCAGAGCTGTGGAGCAAAAAAAAATGCCCTTCCAGCTGTTTGTTCATCCTCTTTCATTTGACACTGGGACAACAGACAACACCTCCCAGCTGTTTGAATATATTTAACAGTGTTTCCACGTGAATGGCTTGATCCTGCTTCCAGAACGTAATTTGAACAAAGGGGGTTATTAGTTACCCTCACACCCACCCCATACCCCAAATACCCCCAACACACACGTATGTATAAAGGCACACACACCCGTTCCCTCTGCTCCTACATAATGGCTTCACACGTTGCTGGCCTTGCAGTAATGAAGTGTGAAGCAGACGCCACAGGGAAGCCACCATGTAGAACTCTACTCTCTATTTTAGTTCACCACCTTCAATCCCTTACAGTCCAGATGCATTTATTCACAAATTTAGCCCACCTTTTATTTTAAAGAGGCATAAATTATGCTAACTTTCATTAAACACCCTCAAACTATTGTGAAACAAGACTAATAAGTAGGTACAGATGCTAAGTGCTCCCTCCTTTCCCCAGTTGTGTTTAACAGATGTTTTACGTTGGACCATACAGATAATCTCTGTGTCCCAGCTGCATATTGCATTTATCAACTCATTAATTGAGCACTGCATTGGAAAAATACGATAAAAATTATCATTAATTTCCAACTTTCCAACTTAATGATGTGCTGATGACATGAATGTCTAACAATTAAAATGAAAATGAAGGTGTAACTTATTAATGAAAAGCTTGATCTAGGGTGAAAAAATGTTGCCAGATTGAGCATTTTTCAATCCACTTGAGTGAATGGATGATGTCTATAAAATTTCGCTTTTGTGGTTTGACAAAACTTGTTTTTTCTTACTTTCTTAACATTCATATTATATCCTGTTAATAATGACATCTTTAAACCAATCTGGTGACTTCAAGTGGCAAAAAATCTGCTTGACCAAGATGATCAACCGGAGGTGCACCTGTTGGCTTCTGGCTGGTAACAATGGCCATTATAGTTTATATTTTAAAAAAAAAAGGAAATGTATGTAAAATCAAGTATGCAGAATAAGCTTTTAGTAGTTCCTGCTTGCATTGTTACTATTGACGTAGAGACAGCTATTGCTTGATTACTTTGATACAAGAGAATACTTTAAAATGTAATAATTTTCTAGCAAGTTCTGAAGCATCTTTATGCTCTGATTTATTGACGTAAATAGCATTTCACGTTCATGTCATTCTCCTGACATTCAATCACACTGAAAGATACATTGTGCCTCATGTTTATATATTAGGATTTTAGTGATTTGATTGAGTTATGACCCATGTTGAATATACGCTGCATGCTCAGGGCCAGCATACAAAGAGCTACCCACAGGACTGCAGCCCCATCTAGCGGAAAAGTATGCCATGCCACTGTGGCCAGTACAGATTGGTAAAGTACATTAATTTCATGTAAAATAACTGCCAAAATAGTTCCATGTTAACAGAGTGTTGTGCAAGTTAGAGGGAAGCTGCCATCATAACAGGCTGGCGTAGTCATATTTCAAGCTGAGGGGTCCAGGGTCGATGCATAATGCCATTGCCTCTCTTAGTACTGCATAGCTTTAGGACGCCTGTCCTATTTATATTGAGGGGCTGTGGATTGATGCGAAATGACGAGGGCCGCGAGGCTGCTGAGTGGGTGGGCATCCACATGCTCCGCTCCACAGGCAACCCTCTCCTTCTATACATGCACACACACAAATACACACTTGTCTTCATGTCCCAATGCCACCAGCTCTAGAAAAGCCCTACAGTCTCAATGTGCAATGTCCTCTCTCTGTCAACATATCCTCTATCCCAACGTTAATGTGACAGAATATAACCAGAGCCCAGAACAAGCAGGCAGTGCAGAGCAATGAAAAACAGCATGTGTAACAGGCATGTTTCCTCATCTTCCATAGCAGTTTGCTTCCTCATCACATGGCAGCTAGACATGTCGCAATACTGAAAGTTTAATATGCTGCCCAGATTGTAAAAAGCCCTTCAAAGCTATATTAATTATACTGACTTAACTTGAATAAGCCTATTAAACATCTTTGCTTACTTTGTTACATTGTGTGAAATAACCATAAGTGAAATCAAATAAATGGCAGTGTTATGGCCATATAATATTTCAATGTATATTTTTTTCTTTGACATATTTATTCTGTTGGATGATGATGGATGATGTCTGTGATCTAACCTGTGTGACATGATGGTTGTGTGGACACCAGACTAGAAACAAATAAGTCACTTGTGTTGTGTAAAACGTTAATGTGTTGTGCTTCTTTTTTCTATTTTTATTCCCATTCCCTCCTCACAACTCGTTCTCTCTAACAGACATGAAACTCTTGTGCTCACTCACTTGTCTTTTTCCCCCCTCCCACTTACATACACACATACACAGACACACACACACACTGACACACACTTGTGGACATGCAAACTCTTATTTGTCTTTGGTCTGTGAAGAGAAGTAGTAAAAAAAAAGAGAGAAACAAGAGAGACAGTTTTCATGTTATTAGTTAAACAGAAGTGCAGTTTGTCCATCAGTCAGTGTAAGATTGCTATTATTTAACATTGCTGATTGCTTATTGACTTTGCAAGACAACCTTGACTTTAACAACACTACGGATATCAAATCATAGTAACTAGTTGGCCTTTCTGCATTTACTGTGTGTAGGTCTCAATGATTTCATATTAGAAAAGTTCACTTGCTCTTAGCCTCAAGCTATTTGATGTGTGTTGTATCCTAGCTAAGCCCGTGTAGCATAAAGTAATAGTTCAATACTTTGGGAAATATAGTTATTCACTTTCTGGCGGCGGCTTAGAAGATCAATACCACATTAATTTCTGTACTGTAAGTCAAAGGTAGTGGTTCTCAAACTCAAGGGGCTGACACCCTGCTTCATTTCACTAAAATTCAGCCTTGATCATTTTTTATTTGTCGTTTCCCTGTCATTGCAAATGATAAATAAAAACTGTGGAATTGTGGGTGTTAACTTTTTTTCAGCTTCTGAAGGGGGTCTGCCAAAAAAAGTGTGAAGACCTCTAGCGTGAGGCTAGCAGCTGTTTAGCTTAGCTAGAAATGGGGAAACAGTCGGGTGATATCTCAGTTTTCAAGACAATTCCTGTTTTTGGTGAGCTGTAAATAGAAATAATAGTTTAAATAAAGCAGAATAACTCAATGCATGAAGTTACTTTCAACAATTTTCAACAAAAGCTCAGGTGAGGAAATAAGTCAAAGCCAAGTTTCTGGTTCTTCTTGATTTCATCTCACACAGTCTGAAGCCACCATGTTTGTGACTGAAGTCCAACTCAAGTCCACACTTCTTGGCTAAAGAGGCCAGTTATAAAATGAAAAATGTCTTTTTTTGACATATTTAATGATAATCTGTATGGGTCTGTTTGCATTTCAGCGTCAGCAGCCACATAGCTGTGATGCAGGCTGGTTCATCAGTTTGTTGGAGCCCAGTGACTGCTTGTCTCCTTGGAGGGTAAAATTAAGCTGAGCTGAGAGCCAAGGGAATAATCTGGTTATGTGTAATGAGGGCTCTTATTAGTAGTTAAGCGTTTATCAGGTTGAGTGTGCTGCTGGTGGACTTCCCACATCTCCCTCTCAGGAGGCATGGTGCTTTCGCGCCGCTCATCTAGCTTTTTAGTCTGAATTGTAGGCAATTAAAACCCCGGCATGTGAGTGTGGAAAAAAGGTAATGAATATGGAACGCCAACTCAGAGAAGTCTGCGGAGACCGCTCGTCGAGTTCTGAGGGTTCCTTTCTCCAAATCATTGTGAAGCACAAAGACAATTTGACAGCGTTTTTTTTTTTTTTTTTTTTCGCCTGTCCCTCACTTGGTGTGCACGTGACTCCCCAAATGTTGGCCCAGAGGTTTTAAAAATGCAAAAGCCGTTCTTTCCAGGTTGTTGAACTTCCGTGACCTCTGGCAGCGAGGAGAAACTTTTTTGTCGTGGCTTTGGCGCCCTGCCTGACTGACCGCGCCAGCTCTCGCCGCTTCTGAGCAGAACAGAGGAGTGATGGGAAGGGGGCTGAGTGGATGTGTCTAGACAGCCAAGTGGAGAAGGGCAAATATTTAGCCATGCCACTTGGGGAGGGGATCCAGACCTCCTCCCCCCACTAAGGCATGCCTCTTAGCCACAGAATCAGGCCATGTCTCCGTCCTTCTCCCTATGCTGCTTCACACTCTGTATTCAGGAGCACGGATCTCATTTCTTGGATAATATTTCAAGCTGGCCACAGATGGGGAATTAAATTGAAGACCTGGCTTGGTATGGGGTATAAAGGATGGATTTGGGGGCTTCTCAGAGAAATGATATGAAAGGGAAAAAGATACTGTAGATTTAGCTGTACTTAGGTTACTTTTAAGAGCCCCTGTAAATGAATGTATGAAAATTCTGACTGAGTTGTATGCTTACAGAAATCAGAACAACCATCACAGTCATCACTTATTATCCACTGTGACACACCAGTCACCTCATCTTTACATGGATTCTTATTTCCCTGTTGATAGCTCAATACAATTTTCCCCATCTCCCTTACAAAACCGCATCAGGGTGATATCTGAAGGTACTATAGGTGTTTACATGCACGCTCTCATATTTTCTGATATTTCCCCAAATGCATTGCCAATCCAAACAAATTCTCATGGATTTTCTCCCTGTGCTGCATTTGAATACGTCTGTAATCAGATGAAAAGCTGTCAGATGACTAACTAACAAGGCTACTCAAATCAGGATAAATATTGACTCAAGCGAATGAGCACATGACAGTTCAGGGTGCCACCACGTTGTCATGCTGACAACAATACACATCCTCCCATCACTGTTTCTGGCAGGGTGGTGTCACAGAGGCGAAAGTAAAAGTTGTAAGGAGAGGGAGAGTAGTCTGGCGAGGCTTACGCTCGGTTTGTTCGTGCTGAATGTTGGTTGGCGCTGCAGACTGGGGCTGGTGTCGCTTCTGCTGATGGGCTGAGTCAACCCTGCTCTACTGGTAGCCGTCACTCACCCACACATCAGACAGCGCCGTGCAGTCTCACGCCACCTGTGTTCTCACACTGTCTTTATGATGATCTGTCTCCTATTCTTCATCTGGTCCCTTAGCTCGCAGCCAGTAAGGAGAGCTATTTTTTTTGTTCTGATGGGAGAGAGCTTCACACACACTCATGCATATTGAAAAGGAAATCCATCCAAAGATTTTTTTCCCTAACTATAAGCAGCATCGAGCAGTGCTGAAATAAGTAATCGATTCATCGATAATCTAAGCTAAAAAAAAATTTCCTCTTGACAGCTTTGATGGAAGAGTAATCATTAAAGTTGTACATCATGTGAAAGTGATGTATGATTTCTTATACACTGTTTCTTATAAATGAAGATTTGCTTGGCTGGAATTGACTGTTGTCATTGTAAAATTTATATATTTTGGTTTTTGGATTGTTTTCAGTGTGTATTACTTATAATTTGTGATTACTTTTATGATTTTCTAGGTTGAATGATTCATTGATTAATCAGAAAAAATTCCAGTAATACGTCTCTGCCAGTTTTTCAAAGGATAAAAGCAAATGCGACCAATCCTGTCATTATTTGCAAATTCTAACAATACATTACCAAGTGTGGTTTATTAAGAACAAAGCTTGCAAATATTACCCATCACTGCTATTTACCATGTAAAATTATTGTTTTAAACCACTGTTGGAAACTATGATGTGTGTGATATGTGCACTTATTAGGCAGAGACCCATAAATAGAAAGAACAGCAGATAATTTCTTTGGTTTTCCCTAACCTGACCATCACTAATCCAATGTAACTCTGAAATAATAACTTTAATTTCATACTTGTACCAAAAAAGCAACTTAATCCCTGTTAAACCAAACTACAGCAGAAAAGTAAGCTGAAAATCTTTAATTATAGTGTTTCTATCAAAATGAAACTTTCAAACATGTGATTTTTTTCGGTCAATTCTTATTAATTCTTCACCACCATTGTTAATTTTAGCGGATTGTATTTGGAAATGCTTGCTGCTGTCATAATCCCAACAAACCTCCCGATGGGACTGCATAATGACATTTCCCTTCCTCTTCGTCTTCTGCAGTGTAATGCACAACTGACGAATTTCCATCATGTCACACAGGCCTAATCTCATGAACACTGCATACATGTCTGTGCATCCGACCCTCCTGAGCTAATGAAAGCATTTGTGTCACTTTAATGTAAAGCCTTGTAGGGCTCACCCATCTGTCTACGGTGGTGCTGTTACAGTGTGTGTCATCACAATCTACAACAGCGAATTATGGCTTATTAGTACCAATACCAGCAGTGACAACATTTATCAAGGAAAACATCTCCCACTCTCCCTAATTGTCCCCCTCAGGGCCCACTGTTATGTGGACCCGTATCGAAGGCCAGGCAGTCATTAGGACATCACACTTGAGCCGAGGAGCAGAAAATTCAGGGGACATGTCCACCCTGATCGGTTAATTTGATGTGAGTGAAATGACATGGCGTCTGGAGCCGATGAGGTATTTATAGTCTTGGTGAGGATATCGAGACACCCACCGTTAGTTTGTGTTCTTTCTGTTTGTGAAATCAAGATAGAGCTCTCCTCGGGGGTGCTGGTGGCATAAGCAAGGCGAGGTGGGATATGAATAGCTGGCAGGGAACAGGGTGCCGGAGGTGGAAAGGGCAGAGAAGTTTATGTGTCAAAGAACAAAAGTGAGTAGCTGATATTCAAGTATATCTGTCAGTCTTTCCTGGCCTTTGAGAGTGAGTGACAAAGGGTGCAGGTCAGCCCCGGCCTGTCTGAGCGTCTCTGTGTCTCCTGAACAATGGGATCTTGTCTGATACTGATACGCTGCCTGTCTGTCACTTTTACTCGCTGATATTTTGTCACTTGCGTCCGCGTGGCCAGTCCTGCGTGAGGCCGACGCACGCACCTTCGCATGAATGTCATGTGTGTGTTTGTGTGTGTGTGTGTGTGTGTGTCTCTGTCATCAGATTGTGATCTCCAGTCAGGTAGAATTGTCCCAGCTGCTGCCCCTCGTTCATGGCGATACCTCCCTCCTGCCACCTTCCACTTCACGCTGCTGACATCCTCAGGGAGTGACAGATAGAAATCTGAGACTAAGCTGGGCTCTCAGCAGCTCAGTGTCTGCTCCCAAATGCAGCCATTTTTTTTTTTTAAAAAGGGCTTTGCCTCTAAACTGTGAGACACTTCCCAGCCCACATCTTTCGTTCTCAGGTTGCCACTACAGCACAGCAAAGCAATTTGTACCCACAGCACTGTCTCTTTCGCTCTAAAATCAGGAGCTTACATCCCATCATCTTCCTATCACACTGAGGACCGTGCACCTAACTCATGCTTTTTTTTTTTTTTTTTTGGCACAATTGTTTGCATGATCCTAACTTCTCTCTTCCTCCAATTAAACGCCTTTGATGTCTATCAGTGGAATGGGTGAGGCTAGGAAAGCATCCCTCTTCTGCTGCCTCTTGGCTACCAAAGGCCAGACTTGTGCTGGCAGAAGATAATCAGCACTTCTCACACAAACAAGATAAAAAAAAAAAAAAAAAAAAGTGAGAGGATTTACTCCCATCCTGCCTGTCAGGCAACCCACTGCAGACAGGGGAATTATTTTGGCAGCAACTCTAATGTGGTGACGGTTGTTGTTTCCTAAACTGATTTCCTTAATCCTCCACTTGTTCCACGCTTTGTAAACACGCAGGCTTGATTTTGTAATCTGGGAGGTCCCACTGACGCACAGACACACATGCACGCACACACACCGACAACTTGTCCCTCTAACCCCCTCCTCGTCAGCCGCTGCCCTAATTAGTCTGAATTAAGACGAATGCCTGGGCCTCCCACGATCAATTGGTATCGAGCGGACCTTCGCTCGCCCCTGCCTGGGGGCCTCTCGCGGCCGGCAGATCATTTATATCAATCGCTTTTGTTTTTCTTTCCTTCCCCCTTCCCATTCTTCTGTCCACCAAGTGCAAGGTTCGGTCTATTTGTTGGCGGGCAGAATGAACAAAGTGGCAGAATGGTAAAGCCTGACACGTTAACTGCCCCAGTTGTATAGTCGTCACAGGGACATATTTCTTCCAAAATACTCTGGGACAGGTGCGCCTGTCACATGAATATATGTGTTATAATATTCATTTAGGTCTGTTTGTGGTTGAGTGAGCGCTCGTTCAGTGCTTTTTACTTCGTCTCCTCTTGCTAACAAGCTCACCCTTTAGAGGCAGGAGTCCTTCTTCGCTGCCCTTTGCTCTTCCTGTTGCCCTTCTCTCTCTTCTCTCTCTTGCTCTGCCTTTATTACTTGTTATTCTGGTTGAGGAGAGGCTATATATGTTCCATGCTTTATTGATTCGGCCCATTTGGACCAAGATAGCACGCGGTACAAAAAAAGAAAAAAAAAATAATATCAGTCTCTCACCTCCTAATGTCACCTCCTTTTCTTACCCGCCCACATTCTCTTGTCGTCGTCGTGCCTTTTGTGCCTTCTTGATTTCCAGTACTTTGTAATGACTGGACATATAAAACTGGCAAGGAGAGAGGACCAGAGAGAGGCAGGACACTGAGACATTAAGTACTCTGCCTACATGCAAAGACCAGACACTAAAATGCACTAAAAACTGCAAGTCAGATCATCAACCCCCACTTATTCTTCTTATGACAAAAAGCACTAAAGTAATGCTGCTGATATTCAGTAATTTGCAGTTGGCAGTTTTCAGGCAAAGTATCTGTACGTAGGGTCAACTGGATTAGAGGTAACGTTTTCATTTAAGGTGGTTTTCCAAAACCACTGTTGACAGGCAGACATGTTGCTTTTGTTCTTTCTGTTTTCTAACCTGCCAAACACCTCTTGTTATTTTCTTTTTTATAGTCGACTCCTGCAAATGGTAAACACAGCTTTAGTGGAATTCCTGCAGTATTATTTCTGCATTATTCTTAGGTCTCTTCAGAAGCAGCACCTTAGGGAAATTCGTTTAAAGGAAAAATTTGAAAAAAAGACAAGGAAAAGGTTCAAAAGCACATCTTTATTTGTTCCTCTCTCCATGGTTGATGGCAGAATAGTGAATTGCCGTTTAAAACAGACATAGATCCCTGTGTGTTTGTCATCGGGTCACTTAGAGTGTACTTTGGTGTACTATATGCTACTAGTACATTTGAGTTTAAGTACAGGCTGCTTCTACCCTGGAGGCGACCTCAGGTCAGCAGTCTCTTCATGTTGCATGCTTTGTGTGCTTGCCTGGTTTATTTGTGATGTTGCAGAGACCAGTGATGGCAGCATTGCATGCAAGTTGTGCCAACCCTGGATTGTACACCATAGCACTTTAGACGTCCGTCAGTTGGCAACTGGCTCTCTGGTTCGTGGCCTCTATTTTCTGTGTAGCGTTATGCCTTTGGTGTGATCCACTTGGAGCTCTGTCCAGAGGAGTAAGCTTTGGCTAGCCGAAGCTATGCGGCTAAGCTAAGATGAACCCCAGGCTGCCGTTGAAGCTCATGTGCATCAAGTATGTTAGTGCCAGATGAGCTCTCCTTATCTGCTTAAGTGTTCATTTGTGTGTGTGTGTGTGTGTGTGTGCATGTGGTGTTTGAAGGGGTTGAGTGTTTGTTTTTACATGGGCACTCTTGAGTCCCTCATCTCTCTGACTCATCCCACAGGCCCCTGTTGTCCTGGCATAACGAACCTCCATCTCTTTCCTGCATACTTTGTTGTTCTCGCTCTTCCTTTGCCACCTGATATTTAGAGACAAGGGGGCTGACAGACTTCAACTCTGGCTTCTCATTTCCTTTAGAGACTGCTGGAGAGAGCCCTCATCTGTACAAACACAAACACTGCTCTATATTTCTACTTTGAACTCGGGGTCATTGGGGAGATAAAATAGAGAAAGAAAAACAGAAAGGGAGGAGGGGAGTTATAGCGTCTTCATGGATTAATGGAAGAAGAAATGGGACTATTAATCCTCCTTTCTCAGTCCACACTGTGGAGCTTAGGATATGATGGAGACAAAGTGCCATGTAAATATTAACCAGTGTATCCTTTTACCATCTTGTCCATTCACCTATATTTTCTGCTTATTATCGGGCCTTTAATGAGTCACAGAGGGGGAACACTCTGCTGGTCCTCTTGTGCATGTGTGCATGTGCTTGATTGGGTGGGATGTTTGGCAACCACTTTTGTATTTCTGCCTAATTTGCCATTGTGAATACTATTGAGTTAAGTGGCCTAAGTTTGTTTTGCTCCCCAGCTCCCTGCTGTGCTAGCATTACTACACCACTTGAGCTATAAGCAATCAGAGGGAGAGAGAGAGAGAGAGAGAGGGAGAAAGATACGAGGATTTAAAGAACCAGGCACTGCAGTATCATGTTTTTAAGTGAGAAGCACAACAAGTAATGCTGATGAAGAAGAATGTGGTGAAGGGAGACGAATGCCCGGGCCCTGCAGTGTTGTACCAGTCTGAGAGATGGTCCCTGTGAGACCCCCTGCAGTGGAGAGTCAACACTGGCCTGCCTGAACTCCTTCCAAGCTCACTGGCTGCTTTAGCTGTTGCAGATGGCACAGGCAGTATCACTGATGTGGCAGGGTACACATTGTGGAACAGGAGAAAATTCGACTATATTGAAGGATAAATAATCTTAACCCCCCAGGTTTTTTTTTTGGATACTGTGCCATCTAGTTGCTTACCCTTCAGGAGACGAGTGCACATGCATCGGTAGACTTTGGTTCTGGTGCTCCATGCTGCCACTTCAGCATTCTTTATGTCAACCAGCACTGTAATGCAACAATGCAGCTTAATGAATCACTTTCGACCTCTGTATACACAGATAACGGGGCTAATTATACTGAGTAAATTTCAAAAGTATTTAAGCTTTTTTTTTTACGTTGCAAACATTATATCACAACTGCTGTCAAAGTTCTGATACAGGGACAGCTATGATTGCAAGAGCTGTCAAGTGTAGTCCGTATTTGACTCCTCCTCATTACTCACTGTCGCAGAGCGCAGGATTTAATTATCAAGTTATTGTAAAAAGCCCATCTGCCCACTCTACTCAGATTGTTACACAACTGTACTGTGAAGAAAGATACCAGAAAAGGACCAAATTATATTTATTTAAATCAGTTTCTCAAACAAAATTTGCGAATGTTCTTACCATTAAAGTCTCACGCTAGACAGGTGTGAGTCTGCGAAACAGCAAAATGATAAAAACTTGTTTATAACATACACGAAGTTTGGAAATTTGATGATGGCATTTAGACAAACATTACACAATTATAATAACATACTTGAAATAACAGAGTGTTCCCTTCCCGTTTCACTCTGATTGCTATATGAGATGATGCAGAGCTAAAAATCTCGAGTGTGGCTACCCACAAAGGCAAACCTGATTACATTCACTGCTGAGGTAATGATATAGTGTGTTTTTTCAAACTTCACTGGCCGTTAATGACAGAAAAACAAAATGTATATTTTCTAAAGTCTTCTTAGTTTGATTAATATAGTTCCTTTTTTTCCTGTAGCATCGAAATCAACAGACGACCAGAGATCAGGAGGATTTTTGGTCACTGTTTTGTCAGCACACCTTCGGCTTATCACCCAAAAACTTATAATCTAAAAACTCTCTTGCACCTTTTATTAATAGGCTTTAAGCAATTGCATCTCATTGTTTATTAATGTAAAACTTCTTTGTGATGTTCTCTACGATATAAGCTCATGCTACATGGACCCAGATGCTACAGTCAACAGTTTGGTTTCAGTGCTCCTACCTGAAGTTGTTCCTCCTGAATCTGTTTAGCCACTGAAAGTGCAGCACATCCAGGGAGAGCGACGTAGAAGACAGCCTGTTCCCCCCTGCTTCATGATGTATTCACAACCAGAACATGTTGTTTTGAGATCCACATGGCAGATTCTTGTTAGCCTACATCCTGAATAATCAGTTGTTGGCGGGGCTCCCAGCGGCAGCCTGTGGGGCCACAGAGACATGCCCAGGGAACCTTGGGGGCCCCGGCTGTGGGGGATGATGCTGCTGTTTGACTGCTGCGTCTGTCTATCAGGAGATTTGTGGGGATGCTCGGGGCACAGAGTGGAGACAGTGTCAGGGCGATACCCTTGACGGTGATGTGATTGAGTAGACAGCCACGACCCGCTCCTTTCTTTACCCACCACCCATCTCTTTCCCCCAACATCACCACCCACTCCTCCTTACAAAACAGCTCCCAGAGAGTGAGTGATCACTTAAAACAGCGCTGGTTATTATACCTAAGCACATCCTAGTAATTTATGCATGATTGCCTGGCAATCTGAGGCAATTCATCATCCTCTTTCCTATCTTTCTTTTTTTAATCTGTTGGTGTCTTGTTCCTCTGGACTTTAATCTATAGGGCTATTAAGAATGCCTGTGTAATAATGGCTCAGCTCAGGTGACAGCATGACATTGGCGCCGTCATTGCTGCACAGGTTTGGGATCCTGGAGGACTGCGGGCAGTGAAAGACGCCAGATCCCACTTTTATAGCTAAGATGCTGTTAGACCATCCGCTGTTTTATTGATATAAGACCCCTACTCCTGTCAGGCGGATGGGAAGAGCTTTGACTGTGCAGTGAAAACAACTGTGATGTATTGGGATTTTTTAGATGCAATGAAACCCAAGTGTCTGTGTAAAAGTTTATTTTTTCTCTTGATGTAAATGTATTTAAATGTATGCTTATACTAACGTCTGCTGTTGGTTCTGCTATATATATATTCATGCTTGTGAATGGGAATGAGCCCAGACACTTGGTATTATTAGTGTTACTGAATTGTTGTTAGTGTTTTAAGTCCCTGTAATTTTTAAAAAATCAATTAGGAATTTTACCAAGAAATATTATATTTTGAAAATAAAATACAGATATTATATTAATGGTACACAAATGATAATACTGTGTAACATTATGTAGACCTTGATAATCTTTTGGAGAAAATCTACAGTAAATTTGACCGTGTCTCTATTTTTTCTTGCACAATTACTGGATAAATAAACAAATGAGCAGTTTAATCTGAATTCTTTGTCTGTAATTGGTGATTATGTTTTGACAGAGCAGGAGGATGCAGAGGATCTTGACAATATACTGCAGCCTTTTCAGGATTGCCTTGACTGGCACAATGGGAAGCATATTTATATTTATTTCTATATCTATCAACAATGAAGATGTTTGCATCATAAGCTTACAGCAGTGTTTGTTTTAAAGCTAGTTTTTCATTCCTGAGCAAATGGTTCCAACATGTAACATCAGTAGAGCAAACCAGGCCGGTGTTGTCCGTTTTCTGGCCTGAGTTGTACAGTCTAATCTCGTTTGAGTGGGCTTTGGTTGCATGCAGGTTAACAGTCCCTGTGGAGAGCAAAAGAGGCGAAATGCACTGCTGGAAATGCAATCTCAGAAACCCTCAGTCACATGAAAGCTGATGGATTCTGAGACTGGGCGTTTGTCTGATGGACACATGTTTGTTGCATGTCTACATGCTTCTGTGCATGTGTGTGATTTCATGTTATGCTGGCAAACACCATGAAATATTCAACATGAGACAGAGGTGTTAACAGCAGAAGCAGAGGCTGACCCTCCTGTTGTGGAGGTAGCCATCTGTAACTTCAAGGCATGGCTAATGGATGCCGACCTTGCTCCATGTTCTCTATCCGCTCCATTCAGCATCTATCAACCCAGGGATGTATCTTGATTTACCCCCTGTCCCTCTTCCACTTCCTGCTTGTAGAGCGCAGCACCAGAGTACACCATGTAGGCCATTGTAATCTGCCTGGGCTCAGTGAAGGCTAAATTAAGAACTACAGCAGCAGGAGCAATAGTGAGACAACAGAAGGCAGCAGCTCGGGAGACAATCAGACAGGCAAATGGGCCCCGGATAGTGACCCTGGCTTATCTTTATCATAATCTTTACTTATATAATTGGTCTGCTCTCAAGCTATTTTCTCACAATGGGGGTAGCAATATTTTGCTTGTGTGATATCAGCAAAATGCTAATTATCCTCAGAGCTCTTTAAAAAATAAAATGCATTACTTACTACTTGTCTAATTATTTTGAAATTGTCCTTCAAGTGTGGCGTTTAGTTTAGCACCACCTGTGAGGTTACTGGTCATATTTTTATGGAAAATTAAAAAGGATTTGACAGTAAATTGTGGATCAGATTCTTGTGGATTTATCTATTGACAATTTGAATTTATGACACTTCTTTTTTACAGATTAAACAATAGATATGAAAAGAATAAGTGGTGAGCTTTGTAGGTGCTGGCAGGCAATTTTTTCATGATTTTGATAGAGCTAGACTAGTTGTTTTCCTTTGTTTCCGGTCTCTATACTCAGATAAGACAATTGGTTTGTATATCAAGTCTCATACAATAAGGCCACAGATAATACAATACAACTAAAGTCTATTCTCATCTTTTGCATATTTCATAAAATATTCATATTTTCTAAAAAATTAATAGTATAATGTTACACTTCTTTTATTCTGTGAAAACATTAACCAGTTTCTCTGTGTCTTAATACTTATTGCATTGTTGCTTAATACTGCAGATTAATACTCTTCATTCTTCCTTCTCTCACTTATTCAGCCATTTACCTCTGTTCTCTTGAGTGCCAGTGTGTTTTCAGGTTAAGTTTTACCTCGCTCCTATTTACCGCTTCGAATAAAGTCGAATATCTTGTCAGGGACTTGTGTGCTGACACAGATGGTCGGGGTTATGTTAAGAACACCCAGATGGTATTCAGAAATATATGAGTCATATTTCAGGCGATGTGTTATCGTACAGAGCTGCATCTTTCACTTACCTTGGTTTGACAGTGAGGAAAGCATTGCAGAGTCAAGGGAAACAGGTAACACTTCCTCCCTAAAACTTTATTCTGGTCTAGTTATTATCCCTGGATTAAAATTTGCTTCCTGTGATTTTTCTTTCAGTACTGAAACACTTAGAGAAAGCTATCTCATGGGTGTGAAAAAATACCCTGGCAACGAAGTAATCTACCTAAAAGACACCCTGTTGATTTGTTTCTTATTTAATTGTGCGTGTTTATGAGTGTGTGTACGCGTGTAATATCTGGGTATGGCTGTGTGTGCCTGTGTGTGTGTCCTCATTTGCTTCTGTTTGTCTGAGTCTGGAGCCACGTGGGTGCATTTTTTTAAAACTGCACCTCCCAACATTTCATTGACACTCACAGCAGCAGTCAGTGCATTGATTTCCCATTGGTCGATGCCGGTTGAGTTTACAGAAGGAGGTGCAGAGGTAAAATGTCTACCTTTTTCCTTTTTTTTTTATTTTTTATTTCTTCAGCAGTCACACTATTCTTTACTTCCTCTTTCAAAGAAAGATAGCAAGAAAGAAACCTAAGAAATCTGGAGGAAGGGGACTTTTGCCTGCCAGTATTTTAAAAAGACATTTGGTCCCTTAATGTCTCATTAAAGTGCACCATGTTACCTGACTCTGACCTTTCAATAACGCCATAAATTTGTAAGTTGTTCCTCTAAAATTGTGTCTTTCCAGCATGTCACCAAGCACGCAAAGTAAAGCGAGCAGATCCCCCGTCCACCTTAAGCTAACCTCCACCTAATTAGCTTTAGCATTAGCCTCACTGAATTTACACTGTTGGAAAAAGTTTAATTTGTGTCTTTGTTTTTCCCTGTTGGAGGACTTTGTTTTTTCATTAAAGTTTTTTGTTCTGGTGACTCATCTGGCATTAAAAGTCACTTTCAAGCCCCTCTTGAATGACTAATTTTAAGGAGATTAGTGAAATTGAGTTTGGGTCGGTCGCTGCTTCACCAACAAGCACTCACCATGTCTGTTGCCAAGACAGCAAAAGCCTTTTTTTTCTGGTCCTTTATCACACTATTGGGAAAAGAAAGATGGGAAGACATACTTCAGACATGAAGTTACTCAAAACTAATCTATAGCAACTCTAAATGTATATGTAAGACAGCATCATGAGTGTGTATTTTAGCAGCCTAACTTTAGCCATAGTTTATGTACTATATCTAAATATGCTTAACCTTTACAATTCCACTGTATCCATATTATGACAGATTATGACAGAATTTTAAAAGAAAGCTGGTTGAAGTTCAAATTAGATGTAAATCTCACAGAGGAGGCTACTGTGAGCATAGGGGTAATGCCATATATAGACTGTATATAAAGTGAAGCCTGGAGCTAATTCAGGCAGCCACCACAACACTGACACGGCAGCTACTATCAGTACAGCATATGTCTCACACACACTTGTATTCATGGTGATAAACTGTCAAAGCTGCTGTTCACACAGGATTTCAGAAGCCCCACCACAACAACATCCACCTGTAGGCTCTGATACCACCTTCCATGTAAGCGTCATTTTTCCTCACATCACCTGCAGGTCTGGGATTGTAAATTTTCATTCAAATTTTAATTTCAATTTATCAAGGATGTTTGGATTGTCAGTCATTTGGAGTTAGGAAATAATTTGTGTCACAGCGTGAGATATCAGAAGAAGAAAGAAGGAACTGACAACCACTGAGGCTGAGGGGCAAATCCACGTATGGAATGCATTGTTTTGACAGAGAAATATACAGTGTGAAGAGTGTGACAGAGCTTTGGGGGCTTTTTGCACACGATTAAATAGGGAAACATAAACACATTTGTTGCAAATCCGGTCCCTTTTTTGTGCAAATGAGCTTAATCACAAAAAAAGAGAGCCTTATTCACAAACAATAGTGCTACATACAAATATGGTGATAATTAATGCATCTTCAACAACAGTTGGTGGTAACAAAAGTGCATTTATAAAAGGTGTGACGCTCAGACTTCCCAGTGATCATGGCAGCAGTAAATGTAGAAGGAGTCTGTATAGGATTTGGACAGTACAATTATAATCAATATTACTGTCATGGCATCTGAAAGTAGAGATTGCTTGAGGGAACAGAAGTCCTGTGGGTTTCAAAAAGCACTCCAAAAGGAACTTGTTAGAAATTTGAATAATTTATTGTGCATAAAAGAGGTTTTAAATGTTGACAAAAATAGCTGCACAATTCTCATTACATGCAAAAAGCCGCTGAAAACTTAAAGGTTTATGGTAAAGCAATAAAGTGATATACAATGGCATTGAACCACAGTCTGAACCAGTCTGAAACTGCAGAACTGAATTTACTAATAGCTTTAAATTGTACTCAGTTGTAAAACTTTATGGATATTTTTGCACAGTAATATCATCAGTGCAATATTTTTGTGTATCAAACATTGAGATCGGGCCAAAACTGGTTGCACCTGATGGGAAATTAATGGTTCTTTGAGCAGCTTCAGTTCATTCTTTGGGAATTCCCCCACTGAGTTTTGAGGGATCTATTCATCAAACATACCTCTTATTAATTTATCACTCTATATTATTTTCATGAAAAAATCAATACCCATGATTGTGACTACAAGACAGCCTATACGAATGAAAGACCATTTTTATATGGACTCTCAAATGACCTGAAAATGCACAAGTCCAGGGGGCAGTAGTGTTGTTTAGCTCGGTTGGGATTTGGCTTCCTTGCTGGTGTTGCTGCCCTGAAACCATGGCTGCTCCTCAGAGGCCATCGCTGTACACTCCATCATCTTCTCACATGGAACACCAAGCCTGCTGGACATACATGCCTGTTCGATAGTCCCATGACAACTCAGTGTGACATTTTTCTTTCATCTGTGTCTTGCTATTTTTTCTTGTCTGTGGTCTTTCATCAAACTTTCTCTTTTTCTCTCTTTCTCTCTCTCTCTCCTCCCCCCAGAGGTCTCTGTCAACACTTGAGGGCCTCCCACTTGTTTAAAACAATGAGAAAAGGGAGGATAGCAGAGGACGTTTGGTAGGTTGCTGAGAAATTATGCGGTGTTTTTATTTACGGCTTTTTTTTCTCCCCTTTCACCTCAAACTACAGCTGACATGATCTTTGAGGTCGCATGAGCAGTTTTTGGTCTCAGAGACGGTCTGGCGGTTGTAGGTGTGTTTGTGACAAACTGACAAGTGTTTGTGACAAAGTGACAAACTCAGAGGCTCTGTGTCACAGCCTGTCGGATCACATACATCCGTTCTTTCTAACAATCTCTTGATGCCTGCTTTCCTCCATGGACAGAGCCAGCACAGAGGGCCAGCAGACAGCTGTGTCCAGAGCTTAGATAGAAGACAGATAGTGCAGAGGAGGGAAAGGAGACATGCAGACTCTAATCACAGAGATGGAAGGATGATGTAAATCATGGCGTCTAGTGGCCTGGTGGAGGAAGGAGGGATGAACACGGCCAGAATTGAAGGATCTTCGGTGTCAGAGCTGGAGCCACCCTGTTTCTCCTCAGTCTCTTGGAAGAATCATTCTCTCTTAGTTATAAATGCACTCAGTCTTCATATGTCATTCATCATCCAACTTTATCCTCCCATCTCACCCATCCTGTTTGACCTCTTCTCATCTTAATCATTTCCAGAAGTTGGACTACAAAGTGGCAGACTTTTTGTGTGCAGGGTGAGTCAGTGCTTCAGTTTTTCAGTGAGGAATTCACAAACTCTTAGTTAAAGTCATAACATGTGCTTTCCACCTTAACAAGGGTCCACAGTAATGTTAGCTGCTCAGTGAAGCTGCACTAAGGGACCTTACTGCTTTGATCAGAATGTTAACTTCAGCATTAAAAACTAACTAAGTAACTCACTCTCAGAAACAAAGCTAACATACTGATGTTTGCAGGTTTGTTTGCCATCCTCATCACATTTTTCAGTTTTTAGCTTGGCATAGCACCATGCTCCCACTTGCTAATAGCACTGAAAAGAGGGTGATGGCAAATTCTCGTGCAGGTAATTGAACAAATTGATATTTGGATTTAATGGTGATGTTTGGTGAAAAGTCACAGAGTCACTAATGAGATAACAGGTACTCCTGTGGGGACTTCAATGCGTCGTACAGTTTTCATAGCGACCAACAGTTGTTGAGGCATTTAACTAAAATCCATAAAAACCACATGGAGGCCCCAGGGTTAAAACCAGGTTAACAAAGCAGTGAGGATTCATGCTCTTGTCATTCAAAAGGCCATTTCTAAAGCACGGCTCAAATTTCTAGTAAGTAAATACACTGTTGGATTTCTGGTTCCCCCTTTATGAATGTTTTACTGTTGACACCTTCAGTGCAAATGGTATTAGGTGTTTTGAATTAACGGGAGCAGCTTCAGTTGGTTCTAAACAGACAAAACCTGGTTGATGACATTACCAGTTGTAGCCACAGAGTATGAAAAGACAAAACAACAGCAGAAATAACAAAATGGAGAAAGAAATCCAAGAACTAGATGCACATATTATTGATATGACTGCTATGAAAATCAACCTCCAAAACCCCTCAGCAATGCACCAGAAGTGCAGCAAAAATACAACAAAACCCCCTTCAAATCATACAACAAGATGGCAACTGCGTTCAGCGGATGCGTCGTAGTGCTACGTGTTTGTAACAGACAACGTAATCCCATGTCTTTGCTCCTCAGTCTCTGGGAGGCAGGAAAATAAAAAGGGAATTTGATTTCAGACAGGTGTTTTACTCCAGACCCTCCGAGGGGCCTCTCCTGACAGTACTATTTCAAAACCGTCTGTATAAAGTGAGGTGGGGCTGTCACCAGCAAGTCCCAAATGAGCGCGTCTGAGAGCTTCAAACTTTTAAGTATTTATTTATTCATCCATATCTGTTTGTTTGCATATTTCATAGTCTGCTTCCCTACTCTGGGGCTGTGGGTAACTTTCATAATCAGCGAGTATTGTATTAAGTAATTTCTCAGAAGGGGTTGGTTTAATTCTCAATTTGTTACCTGTTTCCCCCCTTGAGTTCATTGGAAATGCATTAATTTTTTGTCATTTTGTTGTTAAACTCCCAGCAAGAAGGTCTCAGGTTTTAAACCCCTTCATGGCTGTTTGATGTTGAAGATATTCTTGTTTCTGGGATTTATTGCAGCACCATCTTTCAGCCAGAGAGCGCACACTTAAAATGTCTCCTAAAAATTTAGTCTTCTTCTCTGTTTTTTATGATTACACTTTGATTTGTTGGTTTAAATGATAGGCCTTTGGTGCCAGACAGCCTCATTTTCACTTGCTCTGACTAACTGTGTGTTGTAATTAATCATCAACACCGTACTTATGAAATTATTAATGTCTTAATCATACGCAGTTAATTCTTACATCGGAGACAGGATGTCATGCTGATTTCTTCTGTATGCAGTGAGTGATTTCTGTCTGCAATATATTGACTGTCTTGATCATATTTCTGCAAGATTTCAATATATTTTTTTTTCCTTCCTCAAAAATTATATTATATTCCCAACACACACACTGTAGATCATTCTTTTTTAGACTGTTTTTTGAAATTCAGTTAATTCTTCACACACAAATTTTACTTCAGTCAACAGATTAGTTCCCCCCTCCCATCTCGCTACTCTCCTCTCATTTTCTGATTTTTAAATTTTTTCCCCCCTCACTCCGTCTTCCTTTTTCATTTTCACGCATCAAAAGAGCTTGATGGTTTGACAGGACGGGCCCTAGAAACTTGCCGCCTCCCTCCAGACCCTCCAAAGTCTCTGCTCCCTCATTGAACTGTTATCTGCCCCATTTCTGGGCCTTTCCATGGCAACTAGGAGCCAGCAAGCGTGTGAGCAAAAAAGAGCGAGGTCTCCAGTGGAAGCAGCATCATGTCTCAGACAGCTGTCTGCTAAAAAGACAAAGGATTGAGCAAAAAAAAAAAAAAAAAAAAAACACAGAGGAAAAGGAAAGTTTGGGAAAGTTGTTTTCCCTCCTTTACCATAAAAAAAACAACAACTTAAATTGATGCAATTCACTGTACGATGATTTCACAGCTGCATTCAGTTAAACCCCTTGGCCTTTGACAGTCCTTGAGTCATGGGTCTCAGCCCTGCTTTTTTTTTAAAAAAAAGCCCATGAATTGAAGAATTTCATCGCTGTTTAATGACATTGCTGCGCTGACGAACACATAACAATAGTGTTCTCTCCTTGATCGGTTCCTAAGCAACCTGTTCACTTGACGCAAGCTGCAGCTACTGACTGACAGTCCTCAAAGTTTCATCCATGGGACCCCCTCAGTGGAAGTAACCCACATTTCACTCTATTTTAAGCTTAATGTCAGATTCAAGGCCTTACCAAAACATATGGGCCTCTCCACTCAACATGTATCAAATGCAGCCCGGTTCCCTGGAAAGCCAACATGTGCACTCGATTCTTTCTTGCACGAGAGCCTCTCTTCACAATCCTTAGCCTCTCTCCTCTCCAGGTTCTTCGCTTGGATGTGGAGCGACAAGGCGACTTTAAAGTCGGGTTATGCCCGCGTCTTCCCTAGGATTACACCAGAATCCCAATGGTTTTAAACAGTCACACTCTGCCACTCAAAGCTAGACATTTTTCGTTTGGAGCGTTTATTAAAGGAGCTTGGGAGTCTGTGGTGACAAGTGAAGCGTTTTGTAGAAACGGAATGAGGAAGAGAGGAGAGCAGGATTCAACAACTGCAGTTTTCCTTTTTAAAAGTTTCAGTCTGAAGACTTCCACAGCCCATGTTGCTCTGTTTAGAAATACAGTCACAAATACAGTCCAGGGACACTGACCCTGAGGACTGTGGAGGAACAGTCAGAAGCAGCCTGTGAGAAGCGATAGCCTCGTCTTTATAGGAATGTTTTCCTATTAAGATTACTGTTTGGGTTGGAGGAGACGGGCCTCCCCATCTTTAGTGCTTATAAAAGGTTGATTTGAGTGCTTGGTTTTTTCCTGCCAACATTCAGCATAATCCGAAGGGAGAGGAGAGCAGATCATGGATGAGAATAGAGAAGAAGTTTCACATGAAAGGGGGGAAAAGGGTATGACATAAGGGTATATATGTAGAGGAAGATCATTTGTGTTTTTTTCTGTCCACATTTTATTTATCAATGTTAAAAAAATGGTTTTGTAAATTCATGACAGGTATTTTGCCAATTTGGAGTGTGAATACAATTCTGTTTTAGCAGCTCCTTTTCTGTTCACGTGAACCTTTTAATTCATTAAATTCATCCAGCAGTTACAGAGCATCAAGCTGCAACATTTGGGGATAAAAAGTTAAAGCCAAAATAAAAGTGCTAAAATCTGCAGTTTCTAAAATGGCCACTGAAAGAAAACTCAAATAGGTTGATTCTAAAAACAAGTCAAGCCCCATATTTAAATATTAAACTTTACAGAGAAAACAAATATGTTCACAGTTATTAAGACTTTATGACAAAAAAAATGCCCCAGTAACATGTAGGAAATATGTGTCTTATAAGAACATTAGACTTATCAGGAAATTCAGGAAATATCATTTTATTTTTTCAATCTTTATTTATCTATTATATACAAATTTAGAAACTGATATCTGACTTGCCATGTATATTGTTTCAATCCATCAAGAGAAAACAATAGCCATTCTTTTCCATGTTCATTAATCTTTAGCACCAATTTATTAAATACTTTTAACAACAGACTTACAGTAAAACCCTGTGAGACTCAAGGCATTTATCACCTCGCAAGAAAGAGCCGACGAAGATGGAGGTTTCACAGCAACATCTCTTCTCTCGGTTCAAGGTTTCCTCGGTGTAATCCAACTTGTCCATCTCGTGAA
The DNA here is from genome assembly GCA_029814665.1 of Acanthurus lineatus. Lineage (NCBI taxonomy): Eukaryota > Metazoa > Chordata > Actinopteri > Acanthuriformes > Acanthuridae > Acanthurus > Acanthurus lineatus. Next base: position 5,923,230 of record JAPZDV010000009.1, read on the forward strand.
AACAAAGAAACTGTCTCCTCTGTCAGCTTCACTGTGTTTATCTATTCTCTCTGTCACTCCCTGCTCATCGGCCAAATGGTTGGTGAGAGTATGGATCCAGTTCATGACAATCCATCATTTATGACAAGTACACACAGTAATCTATTTTAAACAGCAGGGAATGATGCTGATGATGCATGACAGAGGAGCGTATACAGTACACTCACTTATGGGCGTGCATATTGATAATCAATTTTCTTCATTTTAACCACTGCAGGAAAATTAATCTTTTCAGGAGTCACTCTGTGTTGCAATGTTTGAATTTAGTGAATAATAGGCTGTATTGACACCTCTCATTGTTTTGAATACTAGATAACCGGCAAAGGCTAAATTGAAACATGATGGTGGAAACGATTCAAGCAAAAGTCCATTTAGCCGACATCCATTTAAATGGTCAGAGCACAACAGACTGCACATTGCAGTGAAATAAGTAATGAAGCCAACAATCCCAAAGTCTTATTGTATATTGATCTGTCAAAGCTGGACAGGAGTTTTAGTTAAACAGACAGAAAGAGCAAATTCTCATTTTCAAGTTGAGCCTTGAAGGGTTGAGCTACAGAATCGCAGTCTGATGAAACATGTGTGTGTTGTTACGTCCTGCATGCACCGCTGCATATTAGAGGCTTTAAAGTAAAAAACAAACAATACAAAATAAATGTGGAGCTGAGGGAGGCAGGAAACACTCAGAGAAAAACTTTCTAAATTTAAAGTTTAAAAATTTTATGGATGTTTCAGGAGGAAAGCTAGTTAGCAGTTAGCTGTTAGCAGCAGTGTGTTTATTTCATGGAGCTAAAACACACCTTATCCTGCACCGTTAAATACTGAACAGCAGTTTAATCTAACAAAAAGAAATTGACAGTAATCAGAGTACCTTGGCTCAGTACAGTTTGATAAAAGTACTTTAAGTTTGAAACTACAGACACTTTACATCAGCACACATTTTAACAAACATCTGAAATGAAAGTAATCAGAGTAATCAGGAGTTGTGGCTTTATATTGCTGTAAACTGAGTTTTTTCTTGTAAACATATGAGTCTGTTGTCTTTAAATTTTATTTTTTTTGTCATAAAAATGCGTAAAGTAGCCCTAAAACACCATTGTTTGCATGTGTATATATGTGACAGTTACAGGAAGGACACTTTGAGTGCTGTGATCACATTGATAACCTTCTGTGCTGCTTTGCTGCTGCAGTTTCATTCAAGGATCGATCATACAAGTGGCAATATTTTCTTCTTCTCAGCCTTCCTCGGTTTTTCTCATTGTTTGATTTTATGCTTGGGTTGTTAAAAGAAGTGGCAAATATTACCATGGCAACATGGCAACTTTCCAACCACACTAAGCAACAGTCTTTGGTGTTGCCCACGACATTTCAAAAATTCTGGATATGTGTGTGTCGTGCAACACTTTTTCAGATGAAAATATGTCATATATGTCGAGAAGAGAGTGTTAAAAATCTTTATATCTACTGTATTTTTAATTTATACAGTATTATCCCTCAGATTCAGGTCCTCATCTACAGAGATGCCATTCCTTATCCCGATTTTGTCCCTTTTCCATCCGAGTACCCCATCATTACTCTCTTATCCGTGTGCTCTCAGTGGCAGTGAGCCCGTGAATTCCAGACCATTCTTTGGAGATATCTGTAGGCTTTCTTCTTGCTCCCAGCCCCTGTTGCAACAATTTCAATCTGCCTGCTGGTTTGAAGGGGCTGCCAGGTGCTTCTGGCTCAACCATATGTCCTCTGACACTCTGTCTTGGGGATGGGGGGAGCAGGAGGCGGAGGAGGAGGGGGTTAAAGATGAGGCTATCTGGAGCTACCTCTGAAAACTACTCTCCCTGAAACTCAGTTGGCTGACATGTGGCAAGAACACAACCCTCCAAAACTAAACCCCGTTCCCAATTCTCTCTTTACGCCAGCCCAGAGCGAGGTTTAGATATAGGGATGGCAGTGAGTTCTTCAGTGAGTCCCCACGGGGTCGGAAAAAGAGATCGTGTTCGAGCGAGCCAGTTGGCTTGGTGTGGCGCAGTGACCGCATCGCCATCTTCGGCTCAGAGACTGTCAGTCAGTCACAGTCTGCTGGTCCGCAGCTCCAGTGGTCAGGCAGGAGTTCATTCTTCTCTGGTGTCTTTGTCTGAACGTTTCCTCCGACTGCCAGACACTTCTCTCAACTTTGAAACCTCAGTCTGTGCCTCTTTCTCTGTTTCCGATCCAGGTCTGTGATTTCGTGCTGAACCGGTCACACCATCCAGCTGCTCCCGCTGCCTCCAGGTAAGGCCTGTAAGCCCGCTGATAGTTATGCTTGCACAAAGGCACAGCTCGAATGCACACACGTACTGTACACACATCAGAGTTTGAAACCACGTCACAGCAGAGTAGCAGCGTAAACAACGGCTAAATTTCCCCTTTGAATCCCATTCTGAAACTCTCCAGTGCAAAAAAAAACAAAAAAAAAGCACTAGAGTTTAACAGAACAAACATCAGCCACAACAGGGATCCTTATGCCGCGGGGCTGACTGTCCCTTATTAAGTATCTGCTGTGCCCTTTGTCGTGTCGCAGCGGCAGACACACATTTTCCCAGGGGTCCAAGCGGCCCAGCGGTGTCCTGAAGTTACCAGGACTGCGGGATGTATTGTGACAGACTTAAAATGTGAGGATGAGGAGCCCTCATCACCTATCACCTCTGTGAGATGAAAGGCCCCGAAAGCAGCCAGCCACCCTGCTGGACACAGCTCAGATTTTATAAGAAGTGTTTGACAGGAGTGGCAGGTACTTGACCTTCTTTCTGGCTTTTTTTCCCTCTTTCTTTCTTTCTCTATCACTCTCTTTTTTTTTTTTCACTGCTTATCCACACGCTGACCACTTGCGCCCCCGCCTCTGGGCGTGTTTACAGGGAGCAGGCAGCGGCCGTGCACTGCAAAATGCAACCGCCTGCTTTTATTGTTTGTTTATCCTCTCTATTTTCAAAAAAAAAAAAAAAACAAAACACGGCGGTAGAATCCTTGTTATTGTGTTGATCTCGCTGGTGAGACGTCTTGCATTTTGTGCTTCATTACTGCTGAGGTTAAATTCCCAGGTCTCAGGAGGATTTGTGGGTGAAGTGATGTCAAAGGTCAGGGAGAGGAGGCATGGGATTGCTGCTTCGAAGCAAAGGCAGAAAGACTCAGATCACGTAAACATGCATCTTGTTTCTGATGTGGAGTTACATGAAGATAATGACATCACAGCAACATCCACTGGCTAAATTAAAGGAGACTTATAGCGGCAAACATGGTGGGGGTGCTTACTGTATTCTTAGCCTCGATCTGCATGTCTGGGTGGAGAAGACAGTTGAATTTTTAACAGCCTCGATGCACATTTCCATTTCACCGGCAGACAGTGTCCCATGTATTCATCCCTCCTAACAATGGCGAAATGTCAGCATACTTTCAGGGTGCTCTAAATTAAACATTCATCCCCTCTGAGTGTACAGCTATAGAGCTGTTCTTGCCATCCCCTCCCACACTATTTTTCTATTTTCACATAGAAGGCTTTGGCCAAATAAGGAACAAGACACTTTTTTCTCACTTTGGACCAGATGGTAAGGAAGTAGAGTAATGGGTATTTAAAACAATTTTTTAGTTTACAGATATGCAGAATGACAATTGTTTGGCTTACTCTCATGGTCACATCTCAAATATCTCAGGCCTTAATATGTGCACTGGCCAAGAAAGTTAAATGCAAGACTTAAGATGGGGAGGGGGATATTTTATTAATGGAAACTATTAATATTCCATCGCAGTGGGACGATGGTGTTTCTTTTTGCAGAAGCATAATGAATAACTGAGCGCCTCCACGGTACCCGATTCCTCAGCATGAATATTCAGGCGCTGGTGGTGTATCATGGGAGTGTTGAGAGCCTCTTCTCTACCCTGTCGTGGATCACACCAGAGCATTTTGCCTCACCTCTCTATTACACTCTATTCCCTTCCATGCACACAAAAGGTAGCGACTGAAGCCGGCAGCATCTGGGGAATGGTGCCTATAGATCTGATGCTTGGCTCTCAATAACGGTCCTCCACAGAGGCTGGATTGATTGATTACACTACTGTGGCTTTGTGTGGGTTTTTTAATTGATTGATTAATTGTGGGCCTGGGCTGAGATGTGATTGATTATGAGTAGTCAGCAGCGGGCTGGAGTCGGGCTTGTCAAAGCCAACAGGGTGAGGGGTGAGCTCTTGTGGCTCCTGTAATATGCTTGTTCTTTTATCCATGAATGCTACTTTCATCTGCGATGCCCGGTGCTGCCACACTTTGTCCTTGCCCCGGTCACCTCTCCGGTGACTCCCCCTCTTTCTCTCCCTGGTTTTCAGTTAGTATGTGTCTGTGTGTTCACATGTCTTCACATGTGGTGTTGCCTGGAGCTCTGTATGTCCTGTTCTTGCCAAGAAAGTGTTCAATAAAGTCAGGCCCGTGGCATTCAGCAGACACAACAAATAGTTCTTTACAAACCTTAAAGACTTTTCTCTCACGGAGCCCACGCAAGCAAATACAAAGAGTTTAAACATAAAGAAAGGAGGAACGAAGGAATGGGAAGAATGCAGAGTACATTTGACAGAGGAGGAAGGAAAAAAGAAAAGAATGGCTCTACTCTTGAAACCCCAGTCAAACATGACGGCGTGTAAGAAAGGAAGAAAAAAGTTAAAGAAAAACAGAATCAATTTTATATAACATGGACCTGGAAGTGCAAAGGGACAAACAAACATTTCAACAGCAAACATGTCATTGTCAACAAATGATAAACTGTCCCAGTGGGCCAATAAATAACAAAAATCTTTGCTTCATTCGACTTGTAATTCTAGCAGGCTGAGATTGGGAGCTGCCGGGGTGACGACCACACGAGGCTCAGATGCATCAAGTTTCAAGTTTCATTAAAATCTGATCAGTGTTGTTTCAGGACTGGGGACGGATGGATGAATCGACGATAAAACAAACTGGGAACCAATGAATGAGCAAACAAAAAGAACAAATGCACCAGCAAAAACAAAGGAGCAAAGAATTGAATGTGGGAATAAATGAATTAATGAATGGATCACGAATCCAAGCATGGGGATGGGAAGTGTGTGTGTATGTGTGTGTGTATGTGAGTATCAGTCACAATCTTTTATTCTGAAATCTCCCTAGACAAATGCTCTATTCAGAATAAAGGTTTCTTTCTCCGCCTTTGGTTGCTTAAAGGGCGGGATGAGCATCTTGACAGATAAAGGCTTTGTCTAATCACTCATCAAATTGGGGATAAAACAGGAAGACGCACTCGTTGTGCTCTATCTGCTAAACATGTCTCTCAGGGAAATGTCAGAAGCAGTTGGGAAGGAACAAATGTTGTGTTATGCTAATAAATATCCTAAATCTGCTGTAGGTGAGTTCGAGATTAAAGAACACAAACACGGAAAACACGTTCATGCTGTGAAAGACATATGTTTTACTTATGAGACTCAGGGCTCAGGGACTCCTCAGGCAGTTTGAATTTAAATGAAAAGTCTGGATCTTACTTTGCTGATGTTCGTCTACTTGTGAGGCTTCTGGTGTTAACCCTGCTGTTAAAGCTGAATAACTAGACTCTGACTGCTCTGCTGTATACCTGTGCTTAACTGATTCATCAAAATAAGTGATATCGATATAAAAGCTCCGGAGCGTGCATTCAAAAACTGACAACGGCGCTCATGAAGTGATGTCGAGCGTCCTTGAACAGAGACGAACTGATTCTTAAAAGGCAGAATACAGTGAAGAGTCATTTGTGATTTCTTTCAATGTGGACTGAAATCCCGAAGCCTCAACTCAGCAGAGGTTTACAGGCGTCCCCTCGGCATGTGCCAGCGCTGTCTGATTTCCCTTCTCTGGACGGTCCAGAGAGAGATGTGGGTCAGTGGGTCACACATCAAAGCCATACATTCAGCAAACACTCCCATCCCAAAAGTGGTGGGTGGTATTATGAAGGTGGCACCATAATATATTATAGTCCTATATTTTGTAACGTGATTTAGTTATTTTGTAATTTCGTGATTTTCAACTCACTGTTTCGCCGTCCAAAGGCAACTCTTTTGTTTTAGGTTCACAACAAACCTCAAAGAGTCCTTTTCAGCAAAAATAGTTAAAATGTTCTCTATGTGTTACCTGCTTATCATCAACACAGTTAGCTGCTAACTGGTGAACATAGTTAAGCATTTATCAAGCATTTATTTCACTCAGTTATTGGCAGCGATATTTGTCCTTAATATATTCATCATCTCATCAGTTCTGGCTCCAAAAAAACAAGATGATATCAGCCACACAGTCATTATGAAATAACCAAAACTGCTCCAACTTGGCCCAAAACAGTGTTCTCATGGAGGTTCCCATCATTTATTTTAAGAAACTGAACAGAAAATGAGTTTTTTAGTTCCTTTCAGTTAACCAGGATCTCACAGCTGGCACGTTTCTTATACCTTGGTAGAAATTACGGCCTGGTCAGAAGCCTGGTGGCAGCACTGACCCGCTGTCAGACCTCTGTCTCGCATGCAATTTGAACACTGTGGCTGAAGTTTCACAGACAGCTTGTGGTTTTGCTCGGACACCGCAGACACGAAAGGTCCTGTCATGTCCTACAATTCAAATCAACACCATCAGTGTATGGCCTCGGGTCTGAGCTCTGAAGGATATACTGCTTAAATTAAATCAGCGCCTGACACTGATGATGATAATCTCTCTCTCTCATTCCCCCAGTCAGCGCTCGCCCTTCCGTCTGTGGCTAATAAACAACATATAGCTTGTTTTAGATCTTGGCAATGTTTCATACGTTCTAGCTTGAGGTCAAACTATTTTTTGATTTCATCAAAAATGTGTCTCTAATTTTACAGCTTGAGCAGCATCAGCATTTTCTCGCATCAATAGTTTCTCTCACTTCTTGTCACTTTACTGCTTACACTCTAAGAAAATAAATACACAACTTTTTTGAGTCAGGTTGCCATTCGTCACATAAAAGTGTTCATTACTGGCTGTTTTTTTGAGTTTTTGAGATGTCTTACCGCGGTTATCATCAAGAACAATTGCCATTCATCAGATACACTGGAGACAAATTTGAGATGCAGAGCTTGTTTAATGAATGCCTCATTAGTTTGCCATTGGCAGCTGAGAATGAATCGATCAGGTACTATTTTTTAAAGGATAACCTTCTAGAAAATTAAAACTATTTTTTTATGGCTGAGTGCTGAGGATTAATTGAGATGTCTCACAGCCTGAGGAAAGAAGAAGCCCAGTAGTTTACTGGTTCAGCAGCAGATACTTCTGCATTGCCACAGAGCAACAGAACAATTAGCTCATATTTGATGTTGGCTTTGCAGCCGAGCGATATTTTGTTAAGGGGCCCATTATTATGAGGACGTAACATGTTGATAGCAATGGCTTTAACTCAGCAAAATTACAAATTAAACTCTTTGCTGTAAAGTTACTTGTAACCTATAATAATGAACAATGACATTACTAAAGCAGAGTTACTTTGGTCATCATTGTTGTATTGTCAAGATTTGGTAAAAAATAATGTAATCTTCCATAATACAAAATTAAATGCATGACATCTACACTGTGCATCCTGCTTATACATGTGTTTAAAAAAGGAAAATGGCATCAAAAATATGTCACCTCTTTCACTGACATGCTTCTGAGACAAATGTCGCATCAGTGTCTGTATGACAGCAGGTGGTGATGCTCCTACTGCTTTTGCCCAAAGGGGCCGCCAAAAACTTCTAAAAGTGAAAGTTCCTTGTGGCTACTTTAACTTGATATTACAGTCATGATGTAAGTAAAAGTAAAGAATATAAATTTACTTATATTAGCCTATGTGTTTTGAGTTAATGTTTAATCTGTGCAAAGTACAAAGCAGTAACCATATCTGTCAAAATACATACATATGTAAATATAGCAATAACAAGTTGAATCATTTCCAAACGTTACTCACCACTGTCGTTGTCATCATAGTTGTGGTGTGGACTCAGACATTCACTGAGGTTCATAAAAAATTTTGAACTATCTTCTAATAGTTACAGTTCTTGGTGTGAACAGCCCTTTAATTTACTTACCTTTGTTCAGAAGTTGTCTAAAACAACAACTTACATGAAGTGTGAGAGGGGCCTCTGTTGTTTTCAGGTGTTGGTTCGTCCCGTGGAGCAGGAGGTGCATCAGGCTTTGACTTTTGACAGCCTGAAGGTTCCCTGTGGGGCCCAGCAGCAGAAGGAGTAACAGAGTGAATGCTACTAACCCTCCCTGCTTCCATTAGAGACAGAAACTAGAGGATTACTGCCAGGGGCAAGGCTAATGACTGTCATGGCCACAGAAAGCCGATTTGCTGAAACCGTGGCAGGGAGGCGTGAAGCCCAAATCTCCCACTAAGATACAGTGTGAGGGGCCTTAATAAAGGAGACACTCTGCTCTATCGCCTGCCTTCTTCAGTGAAAAAGTTGTTAAAAAGCACAAAGAAGAATATGTTATGTATGCATCTCTCATGTTCTTTTACCAGCCCTGTTCAGCCAAAGAGGAACAACAAACAACAAAAGCAGACACATTTAGAAGTTTATTGAGAGTTAAAATAAACCTGAAATTAAACTTTTGTGCAGCCTCATGCTCTCTTAAGAATATTTAAAATAAGAAATAGACTCATCATCATCACTAAAGGTGATATTGTGTTGTGAGGAGGTAGGAGGATACAGGCAATGAGTTGCCTTCTTTGTTGCAATCACAATAAAGTTAGGAAAAGAATATCATAGTCGTAGGAGCATCAATGGTTTCTAAAATGCAGAAACAACAGATGAAATCGCATAATTTTATAATAGAAACAGGATATAAAATGCAAAATATTGCAAAAATGCCAATTTGTGGCTGCAGTTTCAGGGTTTTCCCCACCTTCACAAGGATTTTTTTGTACAACAGCAAAGCGAATTGAACAGACAATGCAAGTTTGTTGAAGACTCTGTGTCTGCGTTGTTGGAAAGAATGAAAAACCTGCATCTGTTTATAGCTGAGAATTACAAACAAGCGGGAGTTTTGCCCCGCAGTCGATCCAAAACTAGTGAAATTTTGTTTTACATCAAATTATTGATTATAATTGAATTTTGAACACGCTTTAATTGGATTGTTGAAATTTCATTTATCCACCAAATGGTTTTAGAAACCGTTTTTTGTTGACAAAATATGTGTAAACCACAAAACACAGAATACAGAAAACTAACAAATGTGCATGTACACAAAATTATAGGGACCTATAGATGTGATTAATTATTAATGCTGTTTTAGACTCCATGCGGAAACTTGAAAAAAAAAATCATGTTTCTAGTGCAAATAAAAGCATTTTCCTGAACTAGGACGCAATCCTTGAAAATAAAGGACATGTGATATGAAGTGAGTGAGGTTACACATGAAAAAGCTTTTTTTGTGGCATGTTGAGGAGCATTACTCACTTTGAAACACAGCGGTAAAATGCATATGAGAGTCGTCCCCACTGCGAGGAACCCTTTATATTCCACAACACCATCGAGAGACACTTCAACTCGCTGACATTTAAGAATATCTGATCTGAGGAGCTTCTTATCGTTTGCTCCTGCCTCTCTTATTCCCTCCATTTTCTCTTTCTCTGCTTCTCTTCCACCCTCGCAGTTGTCCTCCCCTGCTCCCTTTCCTGTCTAAATAACATGCACATACAAACTCACATGCCTGGGCATTGATTTGGCTAGTTCAGAGTGTACAGGGGCAAAGGAGAGCACTCATGGAGAAGTTTGTACAATTGATCTCTGGAGGCTTTGGGATGCAGGGCTCCTCTCTTTCCCACTCTGTCTGTCTCTTGTAACCTCTCACGCTCACTCTCCTTGTTTCTCTTATTCCGCTCCTTTGTTTCCTCTGGCTGAATATGCATTTTCTGGATTAGAGTGAAAGCAAAGAGGGAAAGGAAATGGGAGGACAGTGCTGCTTTGAATCTGCGGCTATGCGATCTCAACTGTGGAGGAAAAAAAAACCTCTTTTATCCTCGGTTGACTTGGCAGTAGGACTTAGGATGTCAGACAATGTGTGTCAGCTTGCAGATTAGTGCTTTTTCCAGAGGCCCCCCCCCTCCCCTCATGAGATTAAAGAAGGGAGAGATTTTACCTTTGAACTCATCCAAGTGTGTCTCCACCGCTCACCACTTAGTTAAACAAACTATCAGCTTATTCACAATAACCAAACATGTTTCATCGTCCAGCAACTAAAGAAGCCAAAATCTGGATTTTTTCATGAATTATGGATCTCATTACTCAGTTTATGGGGAAGGTAGGACTGTCCTGAAAAGTCCCTCTGCAAGTCTTAAACCCCCAGGATGCATTGCATTTTACTTTCCAATGGCCTTGGAAATACTGGCTGTCAAATATCCTTTGATAATGAATGCTGGTGCATTTCAGAAAGGATTATTGGTCTTTCTTTCTTGGACTTGAGCAACATTATAAATTAATGTGTCACAATATATAATAAAAAGTGTGGCTTTTCGATTATTTTTTTATAAGGACACCTTGTTCTTTATTATTGATTCTACAATGTATCAACTGATTTACCGTAGAAGAAGCTGACTTTTTTTTTTTTTTTTTTACAATTTTTAAAAACTGTATATCACAAGCTTGAATTTTTTTGTGGCCATATAATGTCTGTCTGCATTTTCTCTGAAATCCTTGTATATTTGTGAAGGAGGAAAGTCTGGCGAAGGATTAGGGGAGAACAGCAAACTGCCAAAATCTGCACAGCCTGTCAGAGTTTGGAAAAGAACGAGACAGGAGAGGAAAAAATGTCAAGAAGGAGACTGCAAATGAGGCTTGTTTCAATAAGGGGATCGATGGGCATGCAGGAAAAGATGTTGTGTGCATCGATGATAAGTGTCCACAGGCAAACACAGGAGGGTAGGTTATAGAAGGGGATGCATGTGTGTGTATTGTGGGGGGATGTTGTGCAGTGGAGATAGTGTGAGGGAAATGAAGATAGAGAGCGTGGCCCACAGGAGGCTGCACGGATACAATAGCTTTTTTGACCGGTTCTTTGCACTGGTTGCTTGAAAAGCTGAAAAACAATGTTTCTATCTAGAAGAGTGCTGTCTGATTTAAGAATCAACAGAGATGTGTGTTATAGGTTACAGGAACTCAATAAAAAACACATTAAAACAAATCAGAGATGAATAAATGTTATATTGCAGAATATCCCTCTTAAATCAGATTTCCGTTTTATCTTCTGGCTTGATGATGATCATTTATGGCTAGAGGTTTGACTTGGGGAATCTCCATAGGCTCAGTAATTATTTTTAGGCTCTTGCCCTTTGTGTTATTTAATTCCCTGGTCTGGGCCTTTTGTTGGAAGATGTGATTGTTGGGGACAGCCCATCAGCAGTTGTCCATGTCACAGGGCCTTGAGGGGGATGCGCTTTTTTGCACAAGACCCATCATGGCAGATTAGCCCCAACAACTGCAGTCGCTCCATTTATGATAAACTTCATTCTGGAAGTTTATGATTTATTTGCTGAGCGAGCTTCTAAACCACGCCGCCTGTTTTGCACATGCATACATTGTAGTACAGCCTTTTGAAGGAGAAAAAAACCAGGTACATACTGTATCTCCAGCCATGATGTCAGCCATGTTATTCAGCTGCTTTTGCCAGTGCTTCTGGTTCAAATATTCAGAGGCTCTTGTGAGGTTATCCTTCTCATCTACTCATGATGCCACTCGTCCCCACATAAAGTAGGAACGAGTGGCATCATAAACAATATATAAACAATGGCTTACTGCAGCATCACCAGAGCTTCACATTATAATGATTGAGGCTGGATGAGCTCACATTGTAGAGAAATTTTCCATGCAGTATAAATATAAAGACATTGTGAGCTATGAAACAATGGGCTATTGATTTTTATAAAGGATAAATAGTGCAGATATTCAGACCTTTCCTGATAGCTGTCACTGCATGTTTATCAACCACTTCTGTACTGATGTTTTCACACCGATGCAAAGAGATTAGCCACCACAGCAGCAAGTTTTTTTTTTTTTTAAACTTATCATTTTTAATGCTGATGGCAGTAAGGGGGAGATGTCTCTAATATTTTTCCCTGCTTTCCATGCTGTGTTAAAAATAGTCACACAAAGGTTGACACTGAGCCTTCATGGCGTGTCAGAAGCAGAGCTGGAACCCTCCTGCTTCACCATCGACAGTGAGGAGAGAAATACTGTTTGTCATCATCGTCCACCTGGCTCAGGTGTGTGTCATGTGGTTATTTTGTGTCACTGTGAGATCAAAAATAAATGTACAATAATACAGAGGGTCCCCTAACATGTTTTAGTGATATTTGTAGGGGTGATATTTAAAATTAGAGTCACTTCGTATTATAACACCATGTTAAATGCAGCACCTCTTAAAGTGTTGCATCCTTTTTGCGCCGTCGACTGTTGTTGCTGATTCTTTGGAAGTGAAGTCTTTGTAGAAAAATGTAACACTGCCTGAAGAGGCAGCACCATCCTTTGAGTTAATGTTTGTGGATGGAGATGGAGAAAAGACTCTAACAAGTCCCTAACCCAAAGGTCCTCTCCTCTCCATCTGCTGTCTGCAGCAGGGCTCTTAAGCATGGGGTTCACAGCGAGGCACATCCATCTTCTTTTTATCCCAAATTACTCGCTGTCTTTGATTCTCACTCCCCGTGTAAATGAAGTGGGTGTGAGAAGGCGGGAAAGCGGTGGGCTGATGGATCTTATAGGAGGTGTTGCATTGATAATCAGTAGAGAGACAACAAGATACACAGAGAGAAGCGATGAGAGAGAGAAAAAGAGTGAAGCAGGAGTAGAGAGAACAATAGAGATGTCTCTATTCACAGTGGCAAGGTGCCCTTGAGAGGACAAAGACGGAAAAGGCAGAGAAAGACAAAGAGAGGACAGAGGAGAGTGTTGAGCTGTCACAAATGTAGACGTGATGTCACTTTGGTTTATCTTCATCACAGTGACCAGAGAGGCAGCTCGGCATGTGTGAGCTGAGTGAAACTCTGTGTTTATGAAGGGATAAACGTTTGTGTAGCACTCTCTCTCTCTCTCTCCATCTCTCTCTCGCCTCTCCTCCCTTCACTGGCCGTCCTCTGGCCCTCCATTTAGGAAGTGAGACTGTACGCATCTTTATTTATAAATCATGGAACTCCCATTTCTTCCACTTGGCCTATTTGGTTACAATAACCGCACAATTCATTAGCTTTTTGCTGTATTCCCTCTGGGTTTCTTCTCTCCTCTGGGGAAGTTTATGTTTTACTGCATGATGGTGTATATCTTACAGTAAGATATTTCTCTCGTTTATATTGAATATGCTTCATTGCATATAATGAACAGACAGGGGACTGATAGCTTGGAGGGAGCAGGCTGCCTGTCATCCCTCAACAGGATCATCTCCACCTGCTTAAGTGTTTGGCCTGGAGGAGGAGAACAGGAGAGGAGGAGGAGCAACAAGGTGAAGGATGTAGGGCAGGTACATATGTTTGTCTCTTTGTGATAGCAGAGAGAACTGAGATGTTTTCCTTTCAGACAATAACACTGTGTTCTCAATAATTTCTGAAAATTTAAAAGTTTGAGTATTTCACACAATTTGCAAGTTTTAAAGTCAAGAAATACCTCAAATGGTAATTAAACATTTTGGTAAGTTAACATTTTTGAAAATGTTATTTCTATATAATTAAAACAGCCACAGTGCACCGAGTACATTACAATGAAGTCTAAATGGGTACTTATCAAAGTTATACAGAATATCCAAAAAAAAGAAAAGCTGTTTGACCATGTATTTTTTTCATGTGTGTTTCATAAACACACAAACAAACACATGCACATGTAAACTAGCATTGACGTTTGGTAAAGACTTTGGTGTCGAGTGGGTTTGAAGCTGAGTAAATGTTCACTAAGTTAGGCTTTATTAGCTTCAGCAAGTTTTAAGTTATGGTGTTTTGATTTTCTCATATGTTAGTTATCTATTATACCGTATCATATACTTCTAATTCATAATCAGTATTGTTTTTTAACACAATTTTGTTTATCAAATTTGCAAATGTACCTCACACTCCTGAAAACTAATGGATTAAGAAGCACCTCTCTCCTTATCAAAGTAATACCAGCAATCAACCACACCATAACAATTTGGTCAGATTTGATCAGGCTCTTTTAGGCCAACAAAATAAAAGCATTCATTGTTTTGCAAGAAAAAAAATATTTCTGCATGTACTTTTTAATGTAGGAACCTCAAATTTGCAGAAATTTGAATCTGCTTTATGCAACCACTGAAGAAAATTTTTTATTTTAAAATTTGGACTCATGACTCGTTTACCTCTGAAATCCTGGCTTACAACCTTGGTGGGATTGTAGAAGTGAGCGCACTTTGCCATCTCTTGTTTTGCAGCCACCTCACTCATCTCATTGTGGTGTGAACAAGCTCTCTCGAGGCCAACTTTTGTGAGTTGGGAAGTTGAGTTGAGGTGATGTGGGATCAGGGAGGAAGGAGCAGCATTTGGTGCTTGTACAGAAGGTATTATACACACCCTGGTACACTGCATGCTAGAGGAAACACACTGAGCCTATAAGCTTGGCTTTATTAGATCCAGGCATAAAGCGATGTTGGTTGCAGCTGGCGTGTAGACTTTATGTAATCACACACAGCCTGAAACAGTCAAGCAGCTGCAAACACATGCACACACACACACACTCACTCAACAAAAAAGACATACATTTAAACTCGTACACTTCCTATGACGGTAACTGGTGAATGAAAAATTTCCTTGTTTAGTTTTGGTGATTAATCAGATTGTCTACAGACCCCCTTCGGTGAAAATCAAGTTTTTAACCTTGTTTACATCTACAGTCGGTGCCATGCCGGAACATTTTTCCCTGTGGAACTGCAGTGTGCCGATGATACATGTTTTACAAACACAGAGCAGACAGCCTGGTTTTATACATTACGTACCTTAAGAACCAATTTAATCAATTTGCAAGATGAAGCCACAGCGACACAAGAGGCATCAAAGAAGAAGACGGGCAGGTAGATCTTAGCTACCTTGCAAGCTACCTTTACTAATTTTCAAAATAATGGCTGAGACTTGTTCTGTGTTTGGCTGGTAGCTGATGCAAAATGTATACAATAAAACAATGAGTCAAACTAATTTAATTTCAATATATAAGTAATGATGAAATAGATTTCATCATTCTCATACTGTACTTTATAAATCTTTCTGTCTCTCCTTATCTGGATGACATTAAACAACTGGAAACTGTAAAAAGATGTTTTATAAATATAAAAAAAAAAATCTGTTTTACATCTTTGGGATGCATCACTATCTACTTGACTAGAAACTGTTGTTATAATAATAAATAAGTGTAATTAGAACAGGACACATAAAGATGGTCTGTTTATCCATCCGTCTATGGCAACAGATGAGGGTGAATAATGTACAGATGGAAAAAAAAGGAAGAGGCATTAAAGTTTCTCTCACATCACACATCTATGTGTCATATCTCACAGGCTCCAATATAGCAGTGTTTTCTCTCCGTACATTACACTTTAAAAGGTGGGGTTGTCTTATTTTTGCAGACTACAAATAAATGTCATTACATATTTAGCACTACTTCACACTTTATCTGTCCGACTGCTGCTGTCTCTGTTGTGGTGCTTCCCTCTGTTTTTCTCTCTGTCCTTTAGTTTCTTTCTGTTTTTTTATTCTTTTCTCTGAAGAAGGTTAAAATAGTGACAGTCATAAGATGCGAGAGTTGTCACCTGCTTGCATGGTTGTTGCTTAAAGAGCTAATTCTGTCACTTTTGAGGTGGTGACAATGAGTTTAAAACAATGCAACACTGTTGAGGTTTTTAAATAAATTATTACAAAATATGATTATTTTTGATTTTTGATTTATTTTATCTCTTATACATAACTTTTATTTAGTCAAAACTCATTTAATGATTATGTTGCCAGTGTTAAAATGCATTTGTATCATCCTTTAAAGTTGAAATATGTATGAATTCTTTGGTTAAAACATTTAAATATCAACTAAAAGAAATAATCGTGTGAAGAAATAACGGTTTTGGTGATATGTCGCAGATGTCAAAATATTGTGTTGCAGAAATAATTACTTAAATTAGCTTCTAGACCAGTTAGACCTGTCTCATTATACCACTTTATACCTGAAGAGGTCATAAGGAGTCACTGTAGCCACATTAGCTGTTCTCAAAGAGAAAATGTTTTATCAGAAACATGATATCCATTAACTTCGCTAAAACAGCCAAACATTAAGCAACTGTGACAACACAAGTCATACCTTTGCAAACTGGTGCACCTATGATCCTCTGTCTTACAGCCTGTATTTTGAAAATCTATCTTAAAGTCTGTCTGCCATAAACTCTTGTTAGTTGCTCCCTTTTTCTTTCTTTCTTCTGTATTATTCTCATATTATTCTCATATTGTAGTATGAATACAGTTTTAAAATTTGGACGATTTTTCCATGAAGTCTTCCATCAAGAATATATTTACTCCAAAAGCCAAAGAGAGCAACTTCGAGACTTAAACCTGAGGTATAATTATCCTTTCTGACTAAAGATCAGCGCTGTTAGTGAATAACAAAGAATGTCATGTTTTAAGTTTGAAAACATGCCTCGCCATCACCATGGTTTCTCATCTCTCCTCCTCTCCTTTCTCCTCCACATCTCTCCAGTCGTGGTTTTCTTGTTTCTGTCTCCAAGAGGCTTTGTTGTGCAGGTCAAGTGGCAGCAATGAACACTCTCTATGCATTCAGTTTCTCCTGCTTAAACACCCATGCTATAAGGGTGGTCTGTGCCTTCTGAATAATTGAGCGAAGGGTCTTCTTCAGTCTTTCAGTGTGTTATAGTAGCAGCCAGTCTGAATAACCGAGGCGCCGTTCCTCTAACCATGTGCTTTTTTCTCCCTCTCATTTCTGATCCAAGCCCTCTAATTGCAAAATGATACAGCAGATAAGTCAGGGCCACTTAAATATCTATTTGAGTTGATTAATGGGTCTGGTGACATTTGTTTGAAGTTGATGGTCAAGAATGTCTTCCAACATTGGCGGATGAAAATGTGTAGGCCAATTGATCACATTTATTGATTTTCATATGTGTGAAACTCTGCTGTGTGTGTGACTGTGAGTTTTCTTCTCTGAGGAAGAAAACTGCCCCTTCTGAGCCAGTGGAGCATGATGCATGCGCACGGCAGCAAGTTGTGCCTCTGCACCGACACAAATGCTACAACACCCTGCTCTGCAAATGTCAGTCCTATCCAATTAAATGCTTGAGTGATGCCATTGCCCACAAGGGATTCCCACCAATAAAGTTCCGTGTTTGTTATCAGCTTTGTTTCCTGTTTTTTTTTCCTTCTTTTCCCGAGTCACATCATGGACAGGAGTGTTGTTTGTACACGCCCCTACAGTACAGTCGATGACAGATAGGACCCGTGAGCCATTACAGTACCATGTTTCATGCTGCAGTAGCCTCATGCTGTTTCTGTGATTCTCCTGGGTCATGTCTGTGCTTGTTATTCATTTGCAAGCAGTTTTAACCACCTACACATTGGCTATATTTACAACAATGTCAGTCTGTAGTCTGCAGTGTTGACTTCACTTTGATTATTGGTTGCTCCACTTGCTGTCAAGCACCCACATTATCCTGCCCGGTCGCAGTGATGAAATTCATCCTTGCTGTCAAAGACCGATACAGTAACAGGTTTTAGTCGCTGCCACCTGGTGACAAAATAATGAACACTGCACGCGTAGCTCACTTATTGTCAATTACAATTCTTCTGTGCTTCTTTATCAGTAGACAGTAAAAAACCCTGCCGTCTTTTGTTGCCTTGGTGATCGAGCTAAGACTTAGCTTAACATTTGCCTCTACAGAGACTTATGGTGCGAAAACACAAAGAGCTACTTTTCTTTGTTTGCCCTGAAGAAACTTATTTTATCTGTTTCTTAGCGGTATATACTTAAAGTGAGATCAGTTAGAGCATACACTATACATACTCTAATAATCACATGAAAAAAAAAACAACTTCACATAGACGGGAGACCATAGTGTGTTTGTTCTTGGCTGGTTGTCAGAGCAAAGAGGGGTTATTGGCTGAGGAGGAACTTGTGCTTGTGTAAATCCCTCATTACCCGCCACAGCCATTTCCACATATTAATTAATCCAACTTACAAACCTGCTGCTGGTGGTGACTGTGCCAATCTGCTACTCTAACAACAAGAAGATAAGGCGGAGGAGAAATGTGCAGGCTTTCTCTGTCTTTACGAGACAAGTTCTTAATTGGTGCACTTACATAAATAATAACATGTGCTGCTTGGATCTCGAGGCAGATTCTACAGATGCTAGGCCTGGTCCTGCCCTTTTCTTTTGGAGGAGGATACACGTTTCACACCCTCACTAAACTCATTAGCCAAAGTCCTTCACACTCTGGCATGAAGAAACTCTGCAGGAAAATGATTTGAGCTGAACTATTTCCTACACTGGGCTCCGTTTACTTACATTTATTTCCCTGTGAAAAATAATAACTGCTTAGAAATAGATTCAGAAAGTCGTTTTTTTTTTAAAGAATGACAGTTCTTTATTTGACCACTGGAGGTTTTTTAGCTCACTAAAAGGAATTTGATGTTCAGTCCAGGTTAACAGTCCCACTCTCCAAAGGCAGCTCCTGTGAAAGGCTGAACACTACATTACAGGGGGATGTTTGGGAGAGGGTCTTCTCTATGGGTCAACGGGTAATGCTAAGAAAATGTTCAGAGCTTGACATTTATTCAGGACTTGTCTTCCATCTGCTCTAAGTACTCCCAATGCCAAGGAAGTTAAGAGGCCACAAATGTCAGTATTTTAGAGATGTGTCTATGTGCAACCTGCATTCAAAATTAATTTGCTGACGATGGAAGCATATTAAACTGCTCCGGCAGAGTGCTCCTTTCAGACTAGATGAATAAATACTGTGGTTAATATACGGCTAATTTTGTGTGAGAATGTGTGAAATGAGCCAAACGTGGCAGACATTAGGTGGTCTAACACTACTGGATTCTTCAGACTAACTTATGAAATGCTTTTTAATTGGCAGTGCAAAGGCCATGCTGTTCATGGCTAAGAAAAGCAAAAACACCTTGGAACAACTCAGTTTTATTCTAAGTCCATGTTTCGGCTAAATGAGAAATTTAAACCAGTCTTTGCTTTTCCTCTTAGCTTGGCTGCAGCAGCATTACAGCTAAACATTAACATCTACTGTAAACAAACTATAATTTTGGACGTTAAATACTCATCTTATTTGTTATATTTTTCCCTTTTTTTCAAATTCCCCAAAAAACACTGAATAAAGTTGGCAGAAATATATCTGATGCTGCTACCTGGACAGATGCTGTTGTTTCAAAAGATAAAAAAAATATTTCACATACAAGTAATAGCAAGTGCAAACATGAAAAAAACAACAAGAAATGGTGTGTTAGTGTATAAAAATAGTCGGTATAACAACAGATGTGAGTGTAATCAGCTGCTTTCCAAATCATTAAAACTGCAGGAGAAAAATATATTTGTATGGGATCTTTCATATCAAACCTGATTCCTCATCAGCAGATCAGCTCTCACTCACATTCTCTTTACACAAAGGTTCGGATGAGGCCGCACAATACTCTACGGCTATTTTTACAGTTGAAAATGTTTTGGTTTTGTTTATTTCAAGTTTTACTTTTTAAAAAGAAAAACAATGCAGTGAGAAAGGATGTTTTTTCTACTTGACTCAGACAGGAACTCAAACACAAAGTTTTTATGCACCAGTTGGCTACTGTTCTGTGTAAATGAAAGCCGGTGCATTACAGCACTGATTTCTAATGACTGGAGAAAGTCTTTTGTTGTTCATATATCCTGGTTTTACCCTTTATGCACTTTAAACCGCAGAGCGAGGACACAAGCTTGTCCATAGATAATATTATTGTCCTACTGTGCGTATTTGTGCAAAGCCTGTCCAACTCTTTTTCATTCCTGTCAGTTCATTTTTTATTTAGTGAATGGGTAAGCAGCAGCCCAGCACCACATGATGTGCAGTATTTGTATAGGAGTTGGTTTAGCTTTGACTCTGTGACTCAGTGTTGCAGGCATGTTGGGAATGTGAATGCACCACAGAGTCATAAAGAGAGATGCAATATGCAACATTATCTACATACAATATTAAAATAAAGAGGATATGCACCATGTCTCTACACATTTAGAGTGATCTTAATTTTTTAAATTTAATCATCTAAATTTAACAATGCATGTCTTTACAATGCTATTTCATATGTTTCAGCTCCCAGGCTTATTATGACTTTCATCATACTCAGCACATATATTACTGATAAAAACATTAGGTTGGTGTTTGTAAAGATGTGATTGACAGGCTGCACGTTAGGTCTGACTTTAAGATTAAAAAGCAATGACTTTTACAACAAGCTGAAGTAGACAAATGCAGCAAGTCTCCTGAGGGGTCAAGAAGTGTCCGTCAACTGTCTGTCTGTGTGCCTCAGCCTCAAGCCTTTCCTAAGCCTCTCCTCAACTCGCCTCCCTTCAAAGTGTCAAGTCAGTAAAAAGTTGCTTTCGACACTGGAGAGTTTACCAAGTGAGTGCAGTTGTAGCCTGAGGAAGATTTATTAAATGGTAATCTTTATTTTCCCCAAAATTAAATGCGACAGAGGAGAAAAAAAAAACTAAATTAAAGCATTGAAACAATGTTCGTGGAGTTATGATTGCCTAACTGACAATCACTGAGGAAACGATGACACCTTGACCATAAAATATAATGATGATAAGCCATAAATGCATCCCAAACATTTTTCATGCAAATACTGGCTCTATTTTAGCTATTAAAGCTGATTTTATTATCACACTGAGTATTTCAGAGACAAAATCACCAGCCAGCAGTGTCTGCAATTCTCATTATCTCAGCAAACACCAGCTTTCCCATGCAAATTTGCACATTTGAGATAATAGTTTTTATATTTTTTTATTGATGACCACCTTAAGAACACCATAAGAGCATGTGACATCACAGTATTAGCTAAACGGATCATTTTCAACCATTGCTCTTTAGCCAGTTGGTAGATTATTGAACAGTTTGTTTTAAATTGTTAAGGCCGAAATGAATAAATTACATTCACTGAATGTGACGAAACCGGAGACAAATTATTTAACAAGTTCAGCCGAACTTAGAGACTCAAGGTCCGTTCAGCTGTCTGTGTGGCCTCATCTGAGACCTCGACAGATTGAAGCACTTAGTAAGATCTTCAGCGTCTGTTTTAAGTGGAGTGTGTCCCTGGTCTTCTGTATGTAGTGTTCAAATCTTTGAAATACAACCTTGAGCACTGAAAACAGACATTCTGAAAACAGTTTTGGAGGCTTGACATGTAGCTACGGCTCTGTTAGCTTGCACAGACAGTCATCAGGTGATAGAAATTTATTTGTCAGCACACAAATCCAGTACATGGCCATTAATAGTTTAACGAGGCGGTATAAAATGCACTGAGAGAGTCAGGCAAAATGTTGGGGGCTGGCTATAAGAGCTGGTTAGACCATGGAAACAATCCTATCTAATCAGCGGAGGAGGATCTGCGATGTTTTACCTCAACTGCATCCTGATCAGCACAGATTTTATGCAGCTGTCCCAGCAATTTGCCTGTTTTTGTTACACCCTGTTACATAAATGGCTATCAGCCTTCAGAGACTGCACTGTGTTGCTTATCTAAGAGTTTAAAGTCTAAAAATGTTTATCATGGTGGGACATCACTTCAGACGGCAGCACTGTGTGGTTGAGGGTGAGATCGCACTTTTGATAGAATAGCGGAAAATGTAAATAAACCCACGGCTGCTACAGAACTGAGCTTGTTTGTTGTTTTTGCAAAATTGATAAAATGTGTATGAGAATCAAATTATCATAAAACACTTTGAGTTATTGCACTAGTGTGCCTCTCCGATAATTTGTTGGATTCAAAAAGGTGTCCCATGATGAATCTGCAGATACTTTCATAAGTCTTTTTCAGCGTGGCCTGCGAAATCCACACTTGTGTCACATCCATGTTTCACCCTGATGGTCTTGAACTCAGGACGGGATGTTAAAATAACTGCTGCTGAATGAAGCATAAGGCTGTTGCCCTTCTGTCTGTTTGCTGCATGAATAATTTTAGCCGTAGAGTTTTCTTGTAAACAAACAAAACTTTTGTTCACATTCAATGTCACTTACCGAACGCATTGAGTTTGTCCTTGTGGTCTGACAAGTTTGAAACCTGCATTGTTAACATCCATGTTTACTAGTTAGAGGTCTTTGCTTCGCAGACAAGCTGTTTCTGGTCGCCCTCCCATTCCTCTGTGGTAGAAGACAGCGGGAAGACTGAGAAATCCTCTTTTTAAAGAAAGATTTAACATTTGGGAAATACATTTGTCTCCCGCTGAGACTCAGAAACGACAGATTGACACCGATCTCATGTCTGTATGCTAATTAGGTCTATGAAGCGACTGCCAGCAGCCGGCTGATTAAAGAAACAACACTGATTAGACAAATTGGATTTTGTCATCTTCAGAAAGAGCCAAGCTAGCTGTTTCCTCCCATTTTTCAGACTTTGTGCTAAGCTAGGTAGCTTCAGAATCGGTGGACAGACATGAGAGTGGGAACCTATCGATCTCCTCTTCTCCATCTTGGCAAGAAAGCAAATTAAAGCAAATATTACCCAAAATGTCAAACTCTTCCTTCAATGCGTATTAGGCTGCATTCCAAGTTTCCCAGAAATCTCAAAGAAAAGGCAAATAAATAAACACTGTTTAAACGGAAAATAAAACCTCCTTCCATACTTTACACAGGGAAAGAAAGAACACTGAACCTATCATCAGTTTGCTATCTTTTCCTCTCAGGTATATAAAAGGGCAGTCCTGACTTGGGGGAGTGGAGTGATCTCCGAGCGAAGGAGCAAGACCATGAGAGGAAAATGGAGAAGCAGGGTGAGAGGAAGGAGACAGGGAGACATGCCTTAGGTAATGGGAAAGCCTTCAAGTGAGACAGTAATCTGGGTTATATGTCAGGCTGCTTTCAGCCGGGGAGCTTGACGTTTTCCCAATTAAACACGGGTGCAAAGGGAGATTTTTTCCCTAATTGTTTAACATGTAGTCTAACAGGCGAACAGCGTGACCTGCACACGTGTTTTGCAGATCACAGCGTGCTGATTGACACCCTGATCTGTCCGTGCCACGAACTTTAACCGCCTGCACTTCAACACTTGCAAAGAAGAACCTGTGGCTCTGTTTTAAAAAGCTGAGCTGAGGAAGGAAGAGGAGGAGGGATAATGAAGCTGTTATCAATACTGGAGGTTATCAGACATGGGTAGCACTTAAAGGAGTTCATTTATCTTCATTATGACTCCAAACATGTCATTCATAGATTTGTTACGCCCCTGTTATTAACCATACGGACCAATTCAAATAGACAGTGAGGAGCCTGCCTTATCTGAGCTCTTTATTCAGGGTAATGAAACACTTCTCTTCCTGTCTGCTCTGTCTGTTCCTTTAAGTCCTGCAGTGTGTTCAGTCATTGTCACAGACACTGTACGGCTCAAAGAAGAGAAACATCCAGTTTTTTGGGCAGTCTTCTGTCTTCAGCAGCCGTCCATTGGAGTGGCTGATCACCGCTGAGTTTTACTGTGTTTGGCCAGCTTAATGAAACCTTGATTTCCCCAACTCCCTCTCTGTATGTTTCTTCTCTCATCTCTCTGCCCAAAGTCTCTGTGCCTCAGCCAGTGCCAGGAGCTGCCATTTGGTTTTGTTTGTAGAGTGCTCATAGCCAACTGAACCAACAAGCTGACTGATTAAAATGAAAATGGGCCCTCACTCTTGGCCCTCTATTTCTGTCTCTTGTTTTCTCTCCGCTCAGCTGAGGGGGCTGTGCTACATACATTCTCCTCTCATTAATAACGGCGATAAAACCGCAATATCTACAGCTCCGCCACAGACACTGAAAACTTAATAAAATATAAGAACTGTGTGGATGTCAGAGTGCGGAGGCTTCTGTGTTCTGGGATTTGAGCGCCTGCACTTCAGCCAAGAAGATTTTTTTCTGCAGAAATGGGCGTATAGTGCAGAATCAAACATGCATAAATCCTCAACGTCTGCACACTTGATTATGTAATTGCACTGTGGTTTTCCTTAAGTTAAGTATATAATAGCATGTGATTAATGAATTGAGAATTGGTTCAAAGGCGCAGCTGAAGAGCGGCTTCACAAAAAAACAGACAGTGCTTGAATTTGGGTTTTTAAATAAAATGTATGAAATAAACCTCTGTCTCTTTTCTTGGTGAGCTAAATCAGCTGAATTCAGAGTAACGCACGTGTTTATTTCCCTGAACACAATTTTCTTTATTCTGCAGTGAAATGTGTTTAATCTCGGCTTCACTGTGCACTATTTTTGGTGGTAGCTGCTTCTGCAGACACAGATTTTAGTGGAAATTAACATCTATAACTTTCAAAAGCCCGTATGACATTAGAATGGTAAGATGTTGGTTGAAAACCAGCTACATTATGTTCAAAACAAAAGTCCCTAAAATTCTGAGTTATCTTATTCTATTGTTTTTTATATTGAATGTGACTTTGGTGTATCTGAAGTTCACATCGCTGCCTGCAGAGACACACAGCTGCAGCATGGAAATCAGCTGCTGTGGCTTTTGTAATGACATTTGGCTAAGTCTGCTGGACTCCGTAAAAGTGCTGTAATTGGCTGAAACTGTATCACAATACAGATTGCTTGATGAGTGACTTTATTCTCACCTGAGAAGACACCCACACACACACACAGAGTTTCAGCACAACAGCTGTAAACAAAAGAAACTGTTTACATGTCATTGCTGATTAGATGTTGGTACATCACTGATCTAAACGCACAAGACTTTGTCTAATTCATCAACTGTGCAGCACAGAACATGATGGAAGCAGAATTAAAAAAGGAAGGACGGAAAGGAATAATCTAACTTAATATCCACCCATAATAATCTATATAAATTCTATTTTTACACAAGCATCTCTCTCTACCGAGGCTCTTTTGGCATATAGCCACTCAGATTCATCCTCAGACAATCAGAATGAGCCTCTTCAAGCCTCCAAGGTGCTGCCCTTATGAAAAGAGAGCAGCCGCCCACTTTTCTTCAGTGACAGCAGACGATATCATGGACAGCTTCATCAGACCACTCTGCAGAGTTCTTTGCTTCCTGCCACAGTCGACTGCACCGGCTCCTGGCTGCTGTATGTGCAATGGAGCTGAGCACACCCCTGCTGGTGTCACAACTTTCTCACTCACCGGCTTCAGCACAAAGTTTTGTCAGAGCCAGAAGCCTGAGGATATTTAGGATATTTATCTCTACTTTTTTCTTCTAGGCATCATTTTTATTTCAGTAAATACAAACATATTTTAACGCTACAAGCTGTGACAGTTAGTTCACATTGTATGCATGTTAGTATGCAGAATTTATACAGCGTTTTGCGGATAAAAAGGCATGTTAGTCAGGAATAACTTCCTCTGCAAGACAGAATTGTTTTTCTTTTCAGCATGTACACACATTAAGTTACAGATTCTGTGATTAGAGATTCAGTAAATATTCCAAATGAAATGTTTAACTTTATTTGTCAGCTTATTCTATGAGGCTCTGACTGCATTTTGGCCAAATATGAACTTTAAGTACAGCCTACTAAAGGCTAGATGACACTGCAAGATGCTTAAATAACCATGAAGAAATCGTCATTCGTCCTGGAAACAGACAGAAAAAATTTTGCAGAAGAGTCTTTAAAATTGAGAGCAAGACCTTTGTAAACATCATCCCACTATTGCTCTCTTTTCTCTGAATGCTCAGTCACACAAGAATTCATATCAGCAGAATTCGGTAATGAAGTCTTTTCATTTTAGTTCAATTGGTGAGATTGGTGGATTTGTTTGTGAAGGCAACCCTAAATGTGTTGCGAACCAACTAGCCAGCAGAGATGATTGAGGCAACAAAAATGGAAAAAAAGCTTTCATATTCACTGCTTCATTATCCACTTTTGTACAGAATATCTATTTCCCACAGAATAAGAAGCCACTGAAATTAAACTTTCTCATTCATATCCCGGCCACAAAGCTGCTGCAGGTCCTGCAAGTAATCTACATCACCAAGCTTCCAGCACCACCTATTTCACAAAGATGGACAAAAAAAAAAATTGGTCTTTGCCACTTTTTGGTGTGACCGTGCACAACTCTCCTTCGATTTTAATAGATCACGATATTAAAGAAGCACATGGTGTTCAGAAAAGACATGTCAGGGCAAACAATTAGTTTGCAGCTTTACCTGAGTGTGAGGAGAGGCTGTAAATTAGCTGTGTCTGTGGCAGAACGTTTCCTCCGTCACCCAGTTGGATTGCGCACACACTGTGAGTTTCTGCGCTCGCCATAATCACGTACCTTTGTGTGATACCACAGGGCACAATGGGTGATATCCTTAGTAATCAGCACCTGCTGCCTGTGACAACAGAGGTATATCGGTGGATGACATGTCATGTGGTCACGTACTGTGTCATGATGTGTGGGGTTTGATGCGAGAGAGAATAAAGGTGTGAGTCTAGACATGAGAGAGAGGAGATCTCAGTGGGATGCGGGGAAGCAGTGGCTCACATGCCGAGCTGATGGTTTGTGTGAATGGCTAATGATGAACAAAGTCATCCACAATTCTCATATGGGACGGGAAGTCATGGGCGTCAGCTAGCACCCTTCCAGATGCACCAAAGCGTGAATGTCTCCTGTTGGCAAACTGTTACAACACCTCCCACTGTTCGCTCAGATTTGGCTTTTGATGTGTGCTGGTGTGTGTGCATATGTGTGTGTGTGTGTGTGTGTGTGTGTGAGGCTGAACCTTAAAATGAATTTGCCCACTCAAATAAGTTGGTCCTTTCATTTACACAGTAAAGCTGTGCACAGAACAAGTGTATCAATTATGAAAATGATGCTCCGCATTTCGATTTCAGCGGCATTGTTTCCCATACTCTTTATCCACTTCCTCTCCTGTGCACAAGAGTTCAATTAAATCCTTCATTATCATTTTCTGCTTACCTCTGGGTTGGCAGATGCAAATTGATCTTTTCTTTTTACACTTTTTAATCAACATCAGCCTGAAGAAAACAGTGCCTCCCACAAGGTAACGGTGTTTGTCTTCAATACGTAGAAATCAATCTGTCCTGCATTACCGCAGTGTCCGTTTGTGGTGGAGGAGCTGCAGTATCTGAAAGCTTTGGAAGGCTTTGACCCTTTGTTACTGTATATCCCGGGGTGGGAATGAAGTAGTTAGCTCTGTTTCAGTTCTAAAGGAATAGACACACACACACACACATACACTTTAAGGCCATCAAACACTCACACACATCCACTGTTCTCTGATAGCATCTTGGCAGAAGCAGCTTATACATTTAAATTCCAGAGCTTTTTTTGTTGTCTGTTATTGTTACCTCTGCCAAAGAAGTTGTGTTTGCAGTTCAGTTTTCTTGTTGTTTGTTTTTCTGTTTGTCTGTCAGCAGGATTACAGAAAAACCAGTCAAAGGATATAGCGTGGGCCACGGATAAAGCACGTTTAGTTTTGGACTGGATCCAAATCGTATGGCCAATACATGCATCATCTTTTTTATTTTGGTTCGCATTGTGAAATAAGGCAGTTAGCCTTGGCAGTAAAATCTATTGCATTTTAAAATACAGAAGACTGTAGTAAGTTCAGTGGGGACAAAGCATAGCCAAATATAATAACTCCATATTACAATCCACATTTATGGGTGGCAGTAATCATAGTTGTTCAAGCTTCAACAGAGAACTCAGAAACAGTGATTTCATGAGAAAACCGGTACAACTGTAACACGGTCACAACCATGAAAGTACTTCTTTTCTCTAAATTAAGGCATTATGCTACGGAAGCATCATACTACTAGTAATAATCACCTCTAACAACAAACTCATGTGATTCATCGTTCATGTTCAGTTTGTAATAATTGTGCACCAACAAACAGATTTAATGATCATTTCTTGTGTGTGCTTTTTGCAGAGGCTCACGCCGCAAAAAAAGTTTAGCTAGTTAGCTAGTTTAATTGCTTCAGTTAAAGGTCGCTCACTGGAGAAGACGATCAAAAACACCAGTGTTTGAAACCTTGAGTCAAATAAAATATACTTTTCCATTTTAGGCTTTTTTTATTTTGTTAAATTTAGACAGTATTTGTGGTGGAGTAATAAATACCAGTGAACTGGAAAGATGCCTCTGTTGGATTCAGTGGTCAGACACAATATCCTGACTTGAAAAAAAAGAGTTTTGCTGCAGGCTTTAACAAGAAAGACAGGGAATTACTGTCCAGGAGTGTACAGTTCTACATGGCATAATACAAAAGGGCAACAGGTGCAACTGGTGGAAAATGCCAATTTCAGAAGTAGTCAGGAGGATTGAAAATGGAGTTTACATTCTCAAAACTTAACCCCTTGCTGTAGTCCTTAGCAAGCCAGGCTCCCCATCAGGCAACATGAAAGCCGGTACTTTAGGACGTGGGGTCTTTATGTTCTGTATGCAACTAACCGGCTCCAGAGTTTGTGTGAAGGCGTTCAAGACCACCCTCTGTGGGCAATCCCAACCCACTTATTTTACCCTGCATCCCTGTATAATTTCCGTGTTTGCACGTGTCCAAATGACCGATCCTGGGTTGAAACACTCAGAGAAAACAACTGGTCTGAATGAGCTTGGTGTGAGGTAACCCTGAGTTACAGTATATTGCGAGGAGTGTCTTGTCATCCGCTGTGAGCGTTTTTATTTTACCCCTGAGAGACATTAACTGTGCCATGTATTTTTATCACTGGTTTGGTTTTTACAGATTGTACAATATACCGCCCGACTCCGTTGAGGTTAGCCCCATATTTAGTGCTGTGTTGGCACTACAGTGTACGAGGCTCGAGCATACACGACTCAACAGCAGCGCCGCTAATTCAAGTGAATAATTCTGCCGTGTCTGGCTAAGAAAATGGCCCTTTGAGCATAAGCGATCATTCTTTATATGAGATGTGGTCTCAGTTGTTTGACCATTAACGTGATGCACCTAGAAAGAGATGCAGCTGTCAAGAGGCCAAATGTGGAATCTAAGTTCAGCACCAGGTCAACCCTGAAACAATTCATGGCAAAGTGACAGTGCTGTCGTCAATAGCTGCATTTCAGAGACACATTAGAGAGAATCATTAGAGAGTCATAGTGAATGTTATATTAAGAATCCGTGCTGTCAAAACACACTGCAGCATTGATGTTGTTGCTGTTGTTATTGTTGTTGTCGATCCAGTGTCGCCTCAGGTAACTATTTTTGGAAGGCATTAAAACGCTTGTTAACCTGCCATTTAAATTAAATTTATGAAATAAGACAGTGGTCGGGGAAAGAATAATTTTCCTTCTCTGGTGAATGATTTTTTTATCCTCAAGAATACTCTTCCCTTTTTAAATCCCAGGCCGTTGAGCCCAGAAACTAATGCATCCACATATTGTAGAGTGTTAATGAATACCCAGCTGTCCCGTGTTGAATCATAGGAAACGGGGCCAGCTCTCTTTTCAGCCGAACTGTGCACTGGTTTTCATTGTTGAATAGGCAAACAATAATTGAAACTGTCCATGATGGTCATTGTTGAACGTTTGAACAGCTATGAGAGTGTTGAGGTAATGAATGCCTATTGTGGTCGCCTTCTCTTGATTACTTCTCACATTTCTGACACAGTGGTCATTACTGCAACCCACTTTTCTTTTTTTTTTTTTCCCCTGGATAATGTTTTGGTTCCTTATGCAAAGCAGTATGTGATTATTATGCACAAACTTCAATCACAGTAAAAGTAGATGTTGCATTGCTGCATAGATACAGATTTATTCATTTGAATCACCGACACACACAAGCACACCAGCTTTTATTTACACATTTCTGTTTTTACGCTCAACATATGTCGCCGCAAACACAGACATATGAAACAAGGGGTTTGAAGATAACCAGAAAGCAATCAACATTTGGCGGCAGTTGTCAGCCAGCGAATGATTTATGTCCGATCGCAGCTCTGGTTCGCCTCTCCTCCTGCCAGTCAGCGGCTGGTGTGTGTTGTTGTGAAGCAGAGGTGCTGCTTGCGGTTTGATTGGAGTGGCGTGGAGCTGCAGCACATGAAAAAAGAGCCGGTGTCACCTTGTCACTCTCGGGCACGCTGCCAAACTGCTGGGGGGGGGGTTTGGAGCGGGCATGTTACCGAGGAGGGGTGTGCGTCGAGCGCTGTGGTGATGAATCATTGTACCGCTCCACTCTCTCCTCGAAAACCCCTCCTCTCCTCGAGTCTGTCCCGCGCACCACCCTCCACCTCACCCCATCACTAACACTGTAATTATCCGCCTGTGGAGGGTGGGACATCTGCAATAACACTAGAGTTTGATCATTTGTGTGTGTGTATGTGTGTGTTGAAGACAAGGGTGACTCACTGAGACAAGGAGAACGATGTTCAAGTGGGTAATTTAGGATTTAATTGGCGATCCTCTTCTTCTGTGTGAACAAGCGTCTCCATTATTATTGCGTCATTTTCATAAGCAGCTCAGATATTTTCCATCCCTGCTTGTCTGCAAGTTGTCAGCAGACGGACTCTTCTTACGTCTCAGCAAGGCGGTTGGTCAGACTACCCGAGAGGTTCATCTCCAGCTCCTCCTGACCCAGAGGTCTGCCCATTAGAGGCCTGCCCCCACTCCTCCTCCCCCCTCCAGGTCTGCACTCACTCAGAGATCCTGCAGCAGATCTGGTCGGGGTATATGTGTGGCGCATCTGATCAGAGACTGAGGGTTGAGTGTGAAGTCACCCAAGATCAAGGTCTGCGCCAAAATAGATGCTCCCATGGCAGCAGGGCTGTCACAACAGCCAGAGCTCTGTGGTGGAAGAGGAGAGGTGGGTGGACCCTGAGGGACTCGGGGGGTGTTGGGAGACACACGTGCTCGGTTGTAGCAATGGCTGCTGGGTATCTGAAGTGATAGTGATGGTTTCTGGTGCTCGATCATCCAGCCGCTCGGTGAACTCGCCCAGTGATGAAGTGAAGAAACACTCCTTTTCCTACAAAACAACATCACCTATTTACTTTGTGTTGATTTGACTTGTAACCTCCAAGCTGTTGGTTTATTTACTGAATATTTGTCATTTTATGGATAGATTATGGAAATGCAAGTATGTGTAAATACACAAGAAGTTTTGAAAGTTCAAAATAATAAACTGCATATAAGCGTGTATCATCACATTTGCACAGATAAACAAGAAGGATGTTACTGGGTTCATTTGGGTTCATTTACTTTACTGCTGAAGTTGTTATATGATCATTAGATTCATTAATGATCAGAAAATTAGAGTATGTTTATAACTCTTATAATTGCCTTCTTTATTTAAATCAATATGTTTGTTTTTATTATAGTTAGTGTCAGTTAAATGTTATAAAATGAGGAAAAATGTCCATCACAGGTTTTTTAGAGCCTTACAATTATTGCAAATAACTTGACTTGTTTAAAACCCTGAAATCTTTAGCTCACGATGATATAAAACAAAGAAAAGCAGAAAATCCTCATATTTGAGGAGCTGCAACCAGTGAATGTTTGTCTTTTTTTTTTTCTCTTAATAAATAACAGCCGTGGCTCCAATATTCCTGTTCCTCTATATTAAACAAGTGACTGCTGTGCAATCTGAATTAAAGCATAACTTAAAAAACACTCGCATCAGAGCCCAACAGGAGAAGTGGAAGTCTGGGAGAACGAGTCCCCCACAGCCAAGCAGTCTGTCGCTTGAGTTTGACTTTTTTTTTTTCTTCTTACATTAATTGCTGTTTCACTTCTGAAGCTCGTCCTGTTTGTTTCAGCTCTCTGTTTTCTGCTATAATCAACAACAAACCATTAAGTCTCCTCATGTTCCATAACTTGGTCTTTCTATAGATTGTATGTGGGAAACAATATGTCAGACTGAAACTTTCAAGGCTCTTCCTTCTCGTGGTGGAGCCTCAGCAAGGTCACTGAACTGCAGTGCTAATTATCACCTGAGGGTGCTCGCTCGCTCTCCAGGGACTATGAACCCCCACCCACCCATCCCCACCCAGGCTGTGCATTTAAGACCTGGAGCGAGTGGCGTGCATGCCGACTCCATGTCTGCCTGCCTGTGCTCATAAGGAATGTATGTGCTTCAGCGTGTACGCTGCATGTGTGTTTTTCTGTGTGTGTGTGTGTGTGTGAATGATCCCTCGTGGATCGTCATGGTGCTGAGGTCTAGTTAAGCACTTCTTCAAAACAGCTGTGCTATCTGTCTTTTCTCGGTGGACCCCCACCCCCTCCCCGATTTGTATGAAATGAGACAATATAAGAGACCAGCCGACATCTCATTTGAAGACTAATTAGGTTATTGAGAGGGCGGGCGAGGGCGTGCGTCGTATTAATGGTTTAATGTGTTGCTCTTTCAGATGATGAATATTGAGTCGCGTTTATGCTGCATTGGGTGAGTGAAAATACTTTGTGTGATGTTTTGCAATCTGCATATCTCAGCTTTAAAATCCTCACGATATAATTGGCGGGATCGACTGTATACAACACTGCACCATGTTTGCTGACACACTGCTGATTTCTCAGAGAGGAAAAAAAAAAAAAAAAAAGACGACCGTGAAATGCGTTCAGACAGCAGGAGCACAAACATCTGTGTAAGTCAGGAGTGTGAAGATGAGGAAGAAAAAAATGTGTCTGTCTTTTTTTTTTTGCTCTTTTACTCTCCTCTCTAACCTCCTCTAATATAGATGTGACAAGGTTGGAAGAAGGTTATAAATTTAGGGAGGCTGATTTGAATTTTTTGACATGCTGGGTAAAGTTTTTCTTTTTTTTTCGGTTAATGTGTGGGGTGTTAATTAAGCCGCAAAGTGGGGGGTTGGTGACACTTTGTGCCATACATGCTATCCCCGCTGAGCTCGAGCAACACAAGAGGAGGCTTGACTCTTGTGTCAACATAGAGAAAAGATAGAGAGAACATGAAACATGGAGAGAGAAAGAGAGAGAGAGAGACAGTGAGAGAGAAACCCTGAGGGGGCAGAAGGGCGGCAGGAGGGAAGGCAGATCCTTCACATGACCTCCATATACATCCACCGGTGCTACCTGGAGCACAAACATTGACATGGCATCCAGAGGATACGGAAAATTCACCCATGTCAGCAATTATCAGCTGGTGGATTTGATAACTGAGACTGTCTATTCATCCATGAGCACCCCGTGGAGAAGCAGAGAGGCCTGAAACAGAGACAAAAAAAAGGAAAAATTGGGAGAATAAAGAAGAAGAAGAGGGAGTCAGACAGTGATAACCTCATCTTATAACCTTCTCTGTTAAGCCATCAGTCTTTCTGACCCTTGTAATTAGCACACAAAGCACAAGGATGGAAAGAGCTAGCTTCAATTGGTCCCTGTGAGACCGTGGTCTCAGCCTACAAATAAGATATTGCCGCATAGACACTATTTTACTGAAAGCAGAGAATAGATTTGTCTCCTGGCAGACACAGCAGATATTTCATCCCGGGTATGCCTGCGGCTTAGAGCCTTGTTGGTATTAGTGCGCCTAAAAGTTGTTGGGAGCTTACAGTCCACATGGGAATACTTTCACAATATCAATTACTTCAAACGCACACAGGCACTCACAGGGCTTCACACACACACACACACACACACACACACACACACACACATTCACCGCAAGCCTCGAGACAAGAAAAAAAAGCCAGAGGAAACAGGTTGGCTGCAGTTAGGAAAATGACATGACAACTAAATCTTGTTTTTCTAATTGGCTAAATCTCTGCTAATTCTGTTCTGTTATGGTGGGAAATGAGCGGGATGCTACAGGGTGGTCTCAACGTCTCCCCTGCAGGGAGCAGACAGCGGTGCACAGCACAGCACAGCACAGCACAGAACAACCATCTTCTCTGGTACCCCCCACCAGCTGCCCCGGGGAGTGGAGGCCAGCAGGGTGAGGTAATTGAATAACTAACAGCAGATCACTATTTGGCTGACTCAAGCTCATTGGATAGACAGGAATGCTTAGGCAGCACTGGTTGGCAGTCTGGCAAACGGTAGAGTGTGTGGACGCTCGCTGGAGAATGCCGGAGCTGAGGACCGAAGCTGACGGTGGGTTGGACTCACGGTCGAAGCTTCAGCAGCAGATAAGACGAGAGGCGGGGTGATCTCACCAGAGACCGATTTACCACCATTTCTGAGTTTGTCTTATCGTGTAGCTTAATGACTTTAATGAGTTGTAGAAAAATTTTGAAAGCAGTTAGCAGACTTGGAGAATCAAAGACAGTCTTTTGAGGCCAGGGAATAGTTGTTTTTTTTTTTTTTTCTGGAGAGAAGCAAAAGGCTGTAAAGTCTGGTTTTGTGTGGAGTCCACTCAGAGTTGTGACTGCGGCACTGCATCCCAGTTCTTTGTCTTTGTTCCCTGTAAAAAAAAAAAGGACAGGAAGTGTGTGGCAGTGTGGAGGAACCAGTTTACTTATTCATCAGGTTTTCAAGTTGTAGCGGACGCAAGGTTTCTCAGAGATGATAAATGGCATCCAAAGGCCCAGGTGGATGGGAAAAGGGAGGAGGTAAATAATAGAACAGCCTGACAAACAAAGGTGGCTTCATGATGCATTGTCTGAATGTGAAACAAAGCCACAGGTGTGTGTGTGTGTGTGTGTGTGCGTGTGTGTGTGTCTGAGCAGGACTGATGGTTGCTGAAACTTTCCTCGTCTCTCCATTGCTGCTAGACCCCTGCAGGAGCGTTTAGCCAGCTTTTGAAGTCCTGCAGCACCACCTCTGTGAAGTGACTGTGTGGATGAAGTCGGTGCATTTGGGCAGAGATAGAAAATAGAATAAATAAATATATAAAAGGAAGGAACGTCCCTCTAGAGTGGAAATGTAACTCTAATGCAGCAGGAGGAGGTGGACAGGAAAGCTATTAAGGCTAAGCGAGGGCCTGGGGTCCACTCAAGTTTTACACTCCTACTCAGGGCTGCACCGTATCCCTGATACACAATCACACTCTCTCTCACACACACACTCACACACACACACACAAGCTCATCCTCTCAACCTCCTGTTCCAGCTCCGTTCCGTCTGAACTCTTTCTCAGCGCTGAGCTGAGCAGACTCAAGGAAACGGTTCATTTAAATGTACATAATTTGCTCTCGGAGGCTCACTCTTGGTCTCACTTTTCCCCTGTGGCGCCACAGAGAAACAGCCCAGGAGAGACACACAGAGAGAGAAAAGATTTTTATCCTGGAAGAATCCAGTGGCCTGGACAGAAATGCAGGCTGGTAAAAGCCACGCAGAGTGAGGGCTTCAGGTACACTGGACATTTTTGCCCCGGAGGCTTTGATGCCAACACGTTTTCATCTCGTCTTGCCACCAGATTCCCTATGCTGGAAAAGTCTAAACACAATGCTGCGTTTTGGCATTTCTTCCGCTTCTGTAAGGTGCAAAGTAAATGTTTAGAAAAGAGTAAACAACTCTGGAGAATTTGGCACCAAATGCTGATAGCTGTTTTTTTTCTGACACATGGGGCAATACAGAGCTGCACTGTATAACATTTAATATGTTAATTTATTGTTAAATTAAAAAGAAGTCAGTCAAAAGGAAAAGAATAATCATTTAAGTAAATTTTTAAAACAAAAATGCTAAAGAATTTACAGTTGTCACCCTCTAAAATATGAAGACATCCTGCTTTCCTTTTTTTATGTCATTATAAATGTTTTTTTTTCATTTTTGCACTATTAGTTTAAAAAACAAGACTTTTGGGACATTAAAATGGTCTCCTAGAAAGTGTTATTGACATATGTCATCATTTTCTGACATTTTATAAATCGAATGTTTAACCAATTAAGACAGAAACTAATTGGAAAAAAGTTTTACGATAAACAGAAGCTAATCCAGGTAACACGGTGAGAGACAGCTCAGGCTGAGAGGAGGAAGACGGGGAAAGAAGAGGGTAAAAAGCGATTTAGCCTTTGTCAAAGTCAACACTTGGCCTTTTGCGGATCAGGAGCTGATTGTGTTGACTGTGTTGCACAACAGCTGAAGCTAGCGTGTTGTCAGAGTGTGTAAGATGTCGCTGTGTCAGAATTACTGCGCCGGAATATCAGTCATCTGTTTGCTTGTTTCTGTGTGTGAGGATTTTCATAACCTCTGGATTTATACAGGCTAAGTCTTTACGCTAACACTGACCCGTATTAACCGGGAGAGAAGTGGAGCTTTTGAGCGTTTGTCTTTTTTCCAAGAACACAGTAAACAAAGCAAACAAATCCTCATAATTGAATCTGTTTGGTCTGAGTCAACTCACATCAAATAATGAGCAAACAACAATAGAGATGTGAGGGATAAAACTCAGGATTTTTGTTCATCTTGTCTGCATGACTTTTGGTCGTTAAAACAGGTGAATCAATATTAATTGCAGCAAAAAACAAAGAAAACAAATTCATATCATCCATAAAGTCATCAATACAACAAGTGTTGGACTCAAAACACAAGGAACTGAGCTAAAAATATTAATTTATTTGTATGTAAAGAGGTTCAGGACTCTGTACAGCACTTTGGTCAACTTCTGTTATTTTGAATGTGCTTTATAAATAAAGTTTGTGTTGAGCTGAGCAATAACTTTGCAAGGTACAGAATGAACATCAGTCAGGAGAAAAATACTCTCTTATATGTTGTCAAATTTCAGACTTCTCTCCCCTTAACATGCAGCCTAGTTACCCTGTTTGTCTACTGAGGAGGTGCTATTTAAAAGCAAAACTCACCATGGCAAGTTTTCCATTGTTCTGTAGCTCCAATATGAACTCCATAAACGTATTATAGCAGTCTCATTGTTTTGATCTGCTCTACTTTGCAGAGTGTAAAAGCTGTGATAAAGTGTTAATAAATTGAAAAATTGTTTTGAAGAACATGAACATAAACGTTGCCTGAATCACAGAGCAGCTTCTGATTTATTATTAAAAAATGCAACATTTTCGCATCTAAATGTCTAATAATGATCAGACCCATGTTATTTATCTTGTATAGTTGTTCGCTAATATTAGCCCAAACATTTCCAGTAAGGTTAAACCCTTAGAAATCAGTAAGTTTATTAAATGTAACAGCACTTTTCATTAATCTGAATGTCACTAATCTGAATGTCACTTGGTCCTGTAGTTGCTGTAACTTCCACTGAAAGATGATACATCATAGAGAAAGACGATAGTCAGCAATCGTCAATAAACTTCACATGAAAATAACTTGAAAACATGATCTCATTCACATTTTTGCCTGAGTCACACAACACTGATCTTGGTGGATGTTTAACAATTCCCATGATCCCTGGTTCCTTCCATAGATCATGAAACTGTGTCTTTTGTTTTAATTGTTGAACCCAATTTGGCAGAAATTAAAAACTGTGCATTACAATTTTGCATTATAAAAAGAAAATAAAGCTGTTTCTGTTGCTACTGTTTGCAAAAGCTTATGCAAGCTGCAGAACGAGTTTTTTTCTTCAAGGTTCACACTGTCTCAGGACTTACATGAATCCGAGTGATTAAAAAAGAAAATAAGTTACAAATTAGGGCCCTGGAGGATTTATTACTTAATGTAAACAAAGAGAATATGCAAAAGCAATAACCTCTTCTTCTACCTATGTGGAAATGTTTACATGTAGCAGAGACAATTTAATGCTAATATTTATTCATTGCTCATGATATTATGCAGCAATCAGTGTCCAGGGATGTGTAGTTTACTACTTTGAAAAAATTTCAGGCAATTAATGAAGATTAAGCACCTCTGTTTGGAGCTTTAGGGCTCCACTTTTGAGAAACATGGCTGCTCTCTCAGTGAAGATGATGCATAATAACAATAATCTGGAGATAATTAAACCAAACTCTGAATTATATCACTGGTGGAGGTAAAAGTTCAGTAGTCCAGGGGTTCAAAAACTTATTCAGCTTATCTCCCAGAGACCCAAACTTAGAAAAATGCATCATGAATTGCGTTAACATATACATCTGTTGTGTTTCAGTACACAAAAAAATGCAAAAAACAATGTCAAACACTCAGGCAAGCATGCGAGGCCAGCGGGTTTCCTTTGGCAGAAGTAACTTCAAAAAACACAAACAATAGTAGCTATTTTTATTTATTTATTTATAGTGATTTGACATTTATTTCTTCACCTTTATTGATCCGAACCTTTCTGGCACACGGCCTAGCAGTGCTAACTGAATGTAAACCACTGCTCACGCTCATTACACAGAGCAGCGATTGGCATGCATTAATTGAGGTGATGACCTCTGTGTTTCCCAAATGTTCCGTTTTACGTGTCTACAAAGACACACACACACACACACACACACACACACACACACACACACAAACCTGGAGTTTTAACAAATCTGCACCTCAGAAGGCATTTTCAAAAATATCTTTTTTAGTGACCTTAAAGTCTGCATGTGTGTGGATGAGAAACAGAGGAAAATACAGTTTTTCAGAAATTTCTGCATACATTTAGACAAGACCATGTATTTACAGGAAAAACAAAGAGAAACACACACACAGATACAGTGGAGCCTTGGACACTCCACTGAACCACTGTGTTGCTCGTATTAAAAAATTAAAATGTCTAAGAAGGAGAACCAGATGGTGTAGATGAGTAAATGTGTGTGTTCTGGTCAGATTACAGGCTTCACACACCCTCAGTCATCAGGAGACATTCGGTTCACCTGTGATGTTCTCCCTCAGCTGATGGCGATCAGCCTGGCTGAGAGGTCACATGAGGGGGCTGGTGTTTCCCTGCTCACTTGGTCGTGTGTCTCCAGAGAGTCAACACCATCAGTTGACTGTCTGTTTTTCTGTGTGGTAGTGTGTTTGGGTTGAGTGTGGGTTGAAAGTGTTTTCTTTTTTCTGTTATTTTCAAATGTGTGGAAAGGATTTTTCTTTCATCAAGCCTCTATTAGACTCCATATTAAGATTCCCCTTCCCAGTGATTCCAAACATGGATTTCTTTTAGTTTGGATCTAATTCTCATGTTAATCTCTCATTTTGAAAGACTTAATTTGTGAATGTAGGTAGTTAGATTTCCACAATTACCTCACCGGGACCCAAGGGACCCATTTTTGCTTTGACACTTTATGTGTGTGTGTGTCATGTGCAGTGTTTCCTGTATGTTTCTCAACCAGCGATCCCAGTCTTCAGTTTTTGTTCTGGGGAAACAGACTCAGTTTTAATTAAAGCTCTAGATTGTTTGCCCGGCTCTCGTTGCCCTTCAGCTGGTCAGGGTCACAACCCAACACTGTGAACTGTCTAAACACATCAGCCCTGGCCTGAAGTATCTTGTAAAAGCATTAAAAAAGCAGATGGTTTCTACAGGCCACCTGCGATAACAAAGCAACTTTGAGCTTTATTCATGTATTTTAACATTTTGGCCTATTTTGTCCTCACTACTGTTAAAGAAGCCTCCATATTACTATGCTATTGACTTTCTTTGATATCTTGTGAATTTAACTGCACGAGAAATGTTTTTCTGAGTATATTGTTGTTATGTTTTGCGTATATTAACATATTTTTTGCACATTTTAGGAACTGGTGTATTTTTTTAGTAAATCAAACAGATGAAAAACCAGAGCATTGGTTTGGATTGAAACGTATGTTTAGCTTGGCCATCAGTCAGGTTCATGAGTTTCTGACTCAAATATGTTGTTATTAAATTGCAAACACAGATTAAGTGTGTTAATCTGAAGTGAAAACACAAATGCAAACAAATTCCATAAAACTAAGTTTCAGTTCCTGCCTTTTCAAACTTGCTTTTTTTGCTTCTTAAATCACAAAGGTGATCACATTTAAGTACAATGATGTCATCAGTTGTCGCTGCTGGCAACCACAAGCGTTCAGCCAACTATAGTAATTTATCACATTTCCATAAAAAATAGTCATTTGCAAGCTTTGTACCCGCCAACACTGTCAACAGCTGCTTCACACAATCAGAAGGCACCAAACAATGGCTCACAGTGTTATACTTTATCATTCAGAAAAATAAATATATTCAAATATGTCAACATTTACCACAGATTCTTTAGATTTAAGACTAGAAAGAAAAAGGTGTTTGTTTCGACTGAAAATGAAACACAAGCTCAAATTTTATCACTTTGACTTGATACTTTCATGCATTGTGTAAAACAATTCACTGTTTGAATGAATTCATTCTTAGATGTTTCCATAATTTCCTGATTAAAAAGACAACTGTTTAGTTTTTAAATTCCTGCTAACAGGAAACCCCTTAAAATAAGGAAATCCAGTGCAGCAGCCCAGTATTAAATATAACCTCCATGAAATATGTTGATTCAACTCTGTAATAATTTAGCCATGTGTTGCAGAGACTGAGAGAAGCACTCAACTCTTGTATTTGTACTTCCCACTTTGAATTATGTCTTATGGTTATTTTTTATTCTCTCCAAATTCAGTTTCAGCATGCTGGAGCTGCATCTAAAAGAACAAGTCTAAAATTGACATAAATGCCACAAGAATACATCTAAGCAATAATTCTATTTAATGAGACTCATGTGAGTGTGCATAACAAGTATAATGAGATACTCGTAACGCCGTGAGATTATTTCTTAAGAGACCTAGATGTTGTCATGCAAGTGAGATATTTGTGGCTGCAGGAGTCAGTGCTGAAATCTCATGTATAAATGTATTTGCAGGCTTAATGACTCTGGAAATGAAATCATGTTGGTTTTGTCAACATTGCTACTAATCCCAGCTGCGGAGACATTTCATTGACACTTGTGTACTAGAGTTACTTTTTTTAAAGCTGTAGTTTGTTTTGACTCTTCCATTTGAGTAATTGAGGTTTTGCATGTGCACTTTACTAAATATTAGAAATACTTCTCAGTCTTGCACTGTATCACCCTGAAAACATACCACAGTATTTAAACAACTCACATCTCTAGAAGTAGGTGTGATGAAAATATCCGTGATTGAAAAGTTCATGGCCTAAAGTGGAAAGAGTCGTTTTTTTGAAAAACTTAGCAAATTTATTTTGTAACATAGTCACCTTCTACTTATTTACACTCAGACCAGCAGTCATCCTTCATTGTCACTGTCAAAACGATGACCACTGAGCTCCCTAATCAGTCTAATGGAGACAAATCAGGTGATTTATGGCAGGTGTTGAATGACTTCAAATCAGGATCCCTGAATGGCTGCACAAAGGCGTTCTCAGACTCTGCTTGATTGCCATTTTAAGTTTTCCAAAATAACAATATCACAATAATTATGAATTTAAAATTTTCTACATGATTACTCATTGAGCTGAGCAGCACAAGCATGTGACAAGAGCTTTACAACATGTCTTTCTACTTTAGGCCATGAACTTATCAATCACCACTTGTATAATATATGTTATCTATATGTTTGGTAACTTGGTGTATAAGATTTTCTTGGGTACAATGTTTACAATGTGTAAAGTTTAAGCAGTTTCAGCATTGCCAGAGTCCCATTAGTGCAACTTTATGTGACCTTGTTTGGACAAACCAAGCTGCATGGGAAGCTTCTGCATGAAACGGCAGCCTTAGGGTGGGCTTACTGATGACTGATCAACAGAAGGACCACAGAGACCCCGAATGTTCCCTTAAATAGCTCTCACCTCCTTCCATCTGCCCACTCCCCTCAGGTTACTTTCTGAACAACTCTCCATTCCCCACCACCACCACCACCAACACAACCACCACCAACACCACCACACTGGCGCTGAAATATGTTTCAGACTGTTTTTGTAACAACTTTTTTTTGGTGTCTGTGACTCATTTTTTTTCTGAATGATTTCTGTCACCGCCAGAGCCGAGTATGATTACGTGGGAGTGTTTTTTTTTTTGTTTTTCTTTGTTGATTCTTTATTTTATTAGATTTTTTTTCAGCATCTTTTAATAGCAAACGCCTGTATACAGTCATACAGGAAACCTCGGGCTCAATTAGTCATAGCAAGTAATCTGGCCTTTAGCTGAAGCACTCTAGTCCTTGCCAAACTTTGCCGGCTGTCATGGCAACGGGTGACACTCTGACATTTTCAGTCGGGTGCGTTTATCACCTCACACCCTCCCTGCTATGTATGCCTCTGACATTTTGGGAGGGGCGGAGCTGGCACCGGGCACAGACGAAGCTCTCGCCAACAGAGGCGTTTTCATGTGTTTGTTAATGAGGACGATTTACTGTATGTTTGTTTGCTCATGTGTATGCATATATGTAGTTACATGTTGTTGCTTATTTCTAACTCAAGCTGTCGCATCTCCTGCTTTACATCTTTATTATATATTTTTTTTTAAATTATACAATAAAATCCTTTAAGTGTAGAATTTAAAGAATATGCGAACAAGGAGTGGTGCCATGTACGTTATCCATTATAAAAAACATTCTGAATTACTCATAGCTGCGTTTGCATGATTCATCTCATCTCATACTGGATGCATGTGTGAAAAAATGTCTATTCTTCAGTATTAATGTGCCTGTGTTCGTATGCATATATACAGACCTTGTGCTTACGCCTCTAGCCCAGTAATTGAAAATTGAATAGAACAGTGAAGTTGTGGGCTCATGGCTCATGGCCTAATTTGGCAGATGGCTCACTGAATCTCTCCGTGGAACCATTCCCTCAAGTGTGTGTGTGTGTGTGTGTGTGTGTGAGTGTGTGTTTGAGTGTGCGTGTACATTTTTTTCCTGCTTGTGCAACACCTAAGAGACAAAGACTCCTCAAAGCGTCCTCCTAACAGTTAAAGTTAACATCAGGATCAGCAGTGGAAGTTGGAAACCTCACGAGGGGGCTGGTGAGGGGGGTTTCGGTGTTGGTTTAGTTTTCTCTCTCTCAGGCCTCATTTGCCCTTCTCTCCTCCCCTGTGGCCTCTTTCACTTTGCAGGGGCTCATTACCTGTTCAGTTTGTTTGAAACGTTGTCTCATTCCCAGTTAATCACCAGGTTAATGTATTCAGTTCAGGAGGTGTTGAAACTTGGTTGTTGCCTCCGCAATTGTGTGTAAATCAGCAGCAGTCAAGTCAGATTATTCCCAGTTAACAGACAATTTAACCTTGCCCACTTGAGCCTGTCTGCTCTGTATTTCTTAGACTGAAAACCAAAGGATATTGTTTGGTATATTACAATCTGATTTGTAATTTAATTTGGTCTTTTTTCTTTTGGTTAGAATTTGCTGAGACGTGGAGCTGCATGAGAGCAAAGATCTCCAGCCACCTGATGATCAGAGATGATGTAAACAGGTCAGCACTTCTGAGTTAAAACTGAGGCTAAAAGTGAACTAAACATCATTATGAGTCTCTCATTGGACAAGAAAACTGCGAGTTCCAATAAACTAGTACAAGTACAAGAGAGCAAAGTCGAATCTAGAAGTTTGTTGGTAGACTTTTAGAAATTTACAGCAAACATCATCTTCTTCTTCACTTTTAAATAAGAATAATTCATTTAAAGGTTTGTTCAAATCCTGCATGATCACATGATTTTTCTTTCTTGCCCTTTTTTTTTTTTTTTAGCTTTTTTAGATAACAACATTCACTTGCTGTGTACAATATCATTATTAGATAAATTATGAACAAGCCCACACAAACAAGGTCCAGGCTGTAATACAGTACGATTACATCAAGTGGTGAGGTTGCATATTGCAACCAACTGAATACTCTGCTCAGGTTTCAAGCGTGTAGATAACTGCTGTTAAAAATTTAAAAAGTCTGCAGTAGCAGCCCTTACTCTAACCTTAATAGACAGCCTGTTAAACCTGTATACTGGAACTTTAAAGGTTAATGTGAGGGTTGAGGTAAGAGGCGTTGCTGTGTTGTTTAAGGTTGCCAGTTGGGGTGATAATTCATTGTGTCAAGGCAGCTCTCATAAGTATGCAGAGAGACAGTGAGAGCAGGAGACAGTGAGGGAGA
The DNA here is from genome assembly GCA_029814665.1 of Acanthurus lineatus. NCBI lineage: Eukaryota > Metazoa > Chordata > Actinopteri > Acanthuriformes > Acanthuridae > Acanthurus > Acanthurus lineatus. Next base: position 5,967,305 of record JAPZDV010000009.1, read on the forward strand.
GAGCTGTGTAATCTGAACATATGGTATTAGAAAAGAATGATGGAATTGTCTTCACAAACCCCCCCAAACTTTTTTTTTTTAATTTGGCACATCTCCAGAGGTCCTTTCATGTTTCTAAATGACACGACAAACAAGTCACTGATCTAACACATGCTGAAAAAAAAAAAGAGGCGTGAGATGTGCAGACAGCTGCACGCCTTTAACTTTAACAGCATGAAATACATTTTTCACCAGTCGATTCACTTCCACTCGTGGTGCAAATGCTCACGTTTCCATCGCGGCCTCTCCAGATTTCTCTCATCCTTTTATCTGTGTCTTTATTTCGACGGACTTCGGCGGTCAGGAGCAGGTTGTGTGTGAGCATCTCCCAGTGCGCCTCCCAGCGAATGCTCCACACTGACACGTGTCTGTATGTGTTAATCACAGATGTCTATTTCTCCCCCCCTCTCCGGACTCCTCCAGACCTCCCATGGCTCCCTCCCTGTCTCCCTGCATGGAGTGAGCACAGCACAGGTGACACAAGGCGGCATGACTAGCATGCCACACATCCATCAGACTGCGAGAAGCAGCAGGAGAGAGCAAACTGAGCTAAATTTGGGAAGTTATTACTCAGTATAAACTGACTGCTCAAAGTTACGCAACAATCTGGAGGCTTCTGTATTTCATTTGAAGTTTGGCTTGATTACTTATTCCCCGCTAGCACTGTATTTCTCACAGACATCTTTTTGAGGCTTCATGTGTTGTTAACAATATTTTAATTTGCCAGCCAAGGTGACTACTTGTCTTACTTGTCAATATCTATTTTATCTGCATTTTAATGTCTGAAATAGACCGTGTAATGGCCTCTCCTGGTCGAGTGGGAGTAATGTGGGGAGTAATATCTCCTCTTTGACATTTGCCCTCTGCAATTCTGACCTCATCCACCTCTCTGCAGTTCCCTGCCGTAGGCCCGAAGCTCCGTCTGATGTCCGCTCACGCAAACACCACTGCGCTCAGCGAGCATGCACACGAGCACAAACACGAGCACACACACACTCAGATTCGCTGCAATTAGAGTCATATGGTGCGAGCTTACTGCCTCCCACGATTCTAACCAATAAGGTCATTTTGTAGATGAAGGAAACAAATACTTCCATTTCTGCAAGTTGCCAGTATTCGAGTGTACTCTCCAACCCTGTCTTTTCCTTGAACCAAACAGTGAACTGAATCTGATTTGCACTTTGGTATTCACAGTATCCTCATCTCTTTTCCATCTGCAGAGTTGTTGTTTCTTCAGAGTCCTACTCTTCTTTTTTATTCCAACTGCAACATAAACCCAAAAAATGATGAATGCTAATGTGATGGATGTTTAAGATGAAGGAATGTGTCTTAAATGATTTCTACAAAATAGTAGAATAAGTGACTGCAACACTGAAGAATGCGTTTAACGCGTAAAATAGTATTTTTACACATTTGTGGTCCTTTTCCTGCACAGACATTTACACATTTGGCTGCTGTTTGCCTACAAAGATGTTTGTTTGTCTAAGCTACATAATTGAATACCATTAATGTAGCAGGCACCGCCTCATAGCCAAGAAATGGTTTGATCTTTGTTTAAAGTGTGTCAGCTTTTTAGCCCTATTAGTAGTTTGTTCTTCTTTGGGGTGTGTGCAGAGCACTTGGGAGAAAGCACTTTAAAAGGTCACTAATGCACTCAGCCTGCTGAAGGGGAAAAAAGGCATGTTGGTTGTTTGTTTGTGCTTTTTTATCTCTCTTTACAGTGCGTTCTCTGGAGATGCGGCGCTGCAACATGTGAGGATACCATGGCGTTTACTCCGTGAGGGAGGAGGAGACGGAAAAAAGTGAGAAAAAATTGACCACATTGAATCCTGTCTGTTTCTGCCTGTAGCATGTAAGAGAAACAACACACGCGGTGATCAGACCTTTACGAAGAACAAAAGTACAAGGGGGGGGTCGAAATAGAGCAGCAGTTGTTAAGAGTTAAAACCAGAGGAAGGAATGAGGGTCAGAGGTGTCTGAAGTTCTGTGTGTCAACTTTTGTTCTACTGCGGCGAATGTGTTGTTGCAGTGTTAAAAAAAAAAAAAAGGTGTATACGAGGCAGCGGAGTGGCGAGGTGGGGTCATGCTGTCACAGAGTCCTAGGGTTGGCCTGCAGATAAGAGCATGGGCAACTCAGCTCAGCTCAGCTCAGCTCAGCTCGGCCGCCTCCCCCGGCACAGGGAGTGACTGCAGAGTACACCTGGCCTGGCAGCTTCAGACCATCCAGGGACAACTGGGAAACGCTTCTTCCTCGGCCGCAACCCAAGCTGACAAAGGGAATCATGCGCGGTGGTAGGAGCGAACAGAGCGAGGTTGACAGTGTTAATGTGTGACTGCGCTATCATGCAGAGGTTTCTGTGTGTGCGTTCACGCTCGTGTACGTGTGTGCATATAAGCAGAGGCTCTGGAGCGGCAGGAGGAGGCCTACTGGTCTACTAACAGCTGTCTGCTTTCCTAACCTTTGTGTGTGTCATACCGGGTTAAAAGCAGGGCACAGTAAGGAGAAAGGAAAATAGGTGAAAAAAAAAGCAAAAGAAAAAGGTCAGCCTTGAACATAGAAAGACAATAATGGTGCTAGAGTGCATGCAAGTCAGAATTCTGAAAGTTATCGCTGGAGATGGAAACCTTTGGTGGACCTTAACTGGCTGCCAAACTACTCTCACGCAAAACTGTTTCTGCCCACAGAGAGCTGCATTAAAGATACTTTAAAATGAAATATGACCATAAAGATTACATCAACCACTACCTTACTTTCTTTGAATGAAGGACAAGGATTTAGAGAATTTCCAACCTTTTTTCTCCAATACCCCTTCACTTTATTTAACTTAACTTTGCCACCTTTTAAGTGAATATTTCTTGAAACTTGCAGCAGCCGGTGAGAGAAGAAAGCATAACCAGACATGCAGTATGCCAAATTTTAAATATAGTTTTTTAAAATCAGTCCTGACTGCTGGTAATTTGCAGACAGACTATGTCCAAAATAATCACTCCCCCATAGATTAGACGTTAGTACTTGATTCTGCATAATTAGTCATTGGTTTCGAATGGCAGAACAGTGAAAAATGGTTGGTGCTGTAGCAGCGTAAATGCTGTGGACAACTTCTTCATCTCATTATTGGAATTTTTCATCATTGAAACACTTCAAAAAACCAATGTAGGACAGTAAATACAATGCAATCCAAAGTAAACTGGGAGCAATTTGGGGCACAGCTTCTGTTTTCTTGTCTACAGGAGGGGGGGGGGCTTGTCAGAAAGCACCCATTATCAGCATGGGACACACCTGGGCCCTCTTTCCTTTATGACAGCAGGTGGCATAACCAAGGCCTTTTCACATGTGCATTGGTATTTACAAAAACATTTTTTTCTTCCATTGTTCTCAAAAAAAAAACTTTTCTTTTCACACAACTATTATTTGAAATCAATCTACATCCAATTGAAGCACTGTCACGAGCACTCCAGACCAACAGGTGGCAATATAACCCTAACCCTACAGCCACACCGGCTAATCACAAGCCCGCAATAGCTATAGCAATAGCTGGTAGGCTAAGTGCAAGTAAAGGTTCCTGCAGCGTTGGCAGCGGGGACTGTGGAAGTGTTGTGGGAGTGTTGGAAAATAAGTGACCTGAGAAACTGTTCATTTATGTGTAAACATGTAGAAAGTCCTGTTAGCAGTGTTAGCACCTTCACCGCAATGCTACAAGTAAAGAAAGGCGATAACAGCCCACACTGTGACGTCAAACACTGATAAACTGTGCACACCCTTTAATCACAGGTCCAAAAGTGTTTGTGGTGTTGTCGTGTCGACAGGAAAAACAGTTCTGGTTGTCTCTTCAAAAAATATGAGATTTCACTGACCTATGACTGTGTTTCTGTGAGGATGAGAGGCCAAAACACATAGAAAAATGTTTGGGAAAATTTCTGAGTGAATGGGAAGAAGGACTAACCCAGGAATCATCCCGGAGGCTCCTTTCTAATGCCTGGTGCATTCACAGGAAAAAAAACACTGCTAACAGTTTAAGGAGCTGTTGTGAAATCTGCTGCACAAGTAGATTTAGAAAGACTTTAGGCCTGAAGTTTGACTGCTGAGGGTTAAAGTGTTTGTTCATTTTTTTAAAGTTGGGTTATAAAGGTCTGAAGGTCTAAAAGTCTGAACAAATGAGGCCGGAGAAAACTGGCAACTCCTGTTTTCTGTTAAAGCATTTTGGTTGCTTGTTAAAACTGTAACCTGTCTTAAATCTTTTGCAGCTTATCTGTGGTTTTTATTGTATATTGTCCATTTGGAAAATTTTTATGGCCACATTTTTAATTAAGAAAAGGTTAACTGTTTGTTGCGTCATCGTTATCATTCTTTTTTTATATTGAGTTGTGTTATTCCTTCCTCATCGCATTGCAACTGCTTTATTATTCTTTATTCTGGTTTCTGTCTGAGGAGCTCAACCCACTTTTTTTCATGAGCCGTGATGCTTCTTTTCTTTTCAAAAGCAGTTGTTTGTTTGGTTTTTTTTGTTAGAAAATGAAGCAGGAAATCATTTTTTCTCCTTTTGCCCCTTTGCTTCTTCCACCATCTGTGTTTTCAAGAAGCTCTGACAGTTTTGAATCCATTCGTGTTGAAGAGCAGCCATTTTTTCACTGTATGCCGGTTTGTGTAAACTAGAAAACTTCAAACAAAGTCTGACCTGCTGTCAAACACTAAAATGTAGCTGGTAATTGTTTTTTTCACACGTAGTCCTGTATCAAATAATAATGTCTCCAAAAATTACTGTTAAAATGATTTACAAATGTTAAATACAATCAAACAAGAATCAAATACTTCTCATTTCCCACCTGTATGCATTAGCTGATTTTTTTTTTTTTTTAATGGAGGGAAACGGATGAAATGATACAGAAAGGAGTGACTGTTTGCTTTAAGAACAAAGTAGTGCAGACCAACATAGCAGCCAGTGTCACATCCCATTCCTGCCAGGTCTTAGGATTGTCCACTCCTTGACACTTGTCCAATCCGAGCTATCACAAGCTTTCCCCTCCAGCTTCACGCCAGCTAATCTCTCCTGACACCTCACACAGCCCCGACAGGGAATCACTCTACCCTGAAAACAATCCAGCCCTCCTCCCTCTCCACCCCCAAATCGGTACCAGTCCCCCCCTCTGCTTCTGCCTGTCTTCCTTATATTTCTCTTTACCCTCCCTATCTGTCTCTTACACATTACTTTTCTCTATGGCCTACTCTTTCTCTCCTGTCTCCATCTGTCTTTGTCAAACCATATAGCGCTCGTCTTCTATCGCGCTCAATCTTCCCCCACCCTTGCTTTTCTCCTCCACCCTTCCGCACTGGGTATATCATCCCTCTGTTGATGAGAATCTGGGAAAAAGAGGCTGTGATTGCCGATTGAGGAATAGCCCGCATTTCCTTGAGGACTCATCAGCATTCAAGAACTGCATTTTACTCCACTGGTGGATGCTGCTAAAGTTGGAAGGTCTTTATCTCTGAGCACAGCTTTTTGCGATGGAGAGAAGCTCGCAGGATAACTTTAGGATGGGACAGAGGGAGCATAAACACAGACATCTTTCCCTCGACACCCATCACACTAAATATACTTTACTTTTTATAGAGAAAAGAGAGATGAGGGACTTGCTGATAGGATCTTTTTTTAATGTTTGCACTGACAGGCCATTGTTAATTCTTAGTTTAAACAGAACACGAAACACACATTTCCAGTCATGTTGTTTGCACTGTAGTTAGTTAGTCTCACAGAGCAAATAAGATCCTTTACAGATCATTTTCCCTAATTAGCTTATTTGGGATACAAGAATTCTCTCGAGACAAGTCACTCCAAAAATCCCATTTATTATTTAAATGTATTCAACAATTCCAAAAGATAAGATAGACAAACATGTCATAGATTTCATTTACAAGCTGTTTGTTCTTCTCATCGTTTCTATAGAGGCTCTCCACCCTACAGAGCACAATCTCATTGGCTGCTGAGTAAAATATCTGTCATTGGCTGTGGCACGGAGTATCTCTGAAAAGGAACGATGTAGCTATGGCACGGCACATGCTAAGATGCAGACACTCACTGTTTATGCACAGACACATACGTACTGTACTCACACACACACACACACCCACACACGCACCCACACACATACATACATACGCACATACAAACGTGCAGTCATAATAGACCAAGTCACTCATCCAATCACTTTCATTCTCAAGCAAGCTGTCAGGCCGCCATGTTGAGTAAATATTACCATAATGCCTGTGTGTCAGTGAATATGCAGCTAATGAATGGATGACATCCAGTAAAGCTCAGAGACGCTGAAACAGAAAAATTGCTCACTCACTTTTATTGTGCCTGAACCCCCCCCCCTCCACCCCAACCCCCCTTCCCCCCAAAACCTTCCCACCAGCTCTCTTACTTCTTCCTCTTCCTCTCTCCGCCTTTGTGACTTTCACTCCCTTGCCCTCAGCTTCAAAAGTCACTTTTTTTTTTTTTTTTTTTTGCCGTGCAACAATTCTCGGAGGTCGGCACAAGCGAGGGCGGGTTAAAAAAAAAAAACGAGTGAGCTTTTTCAAATAGGTTACCTCTGAATCTGAAGGTTTTGCTTCCTCGACCGGGGCTGCTTGTGCCGAGCAGAGCGTCTACATAAAACTAGCACATCGAAGAAACAATTTGAACTCTACTTTTTTTTTAATCCGAAACAGCAGCAGGACACTGTGTGTGTTTGTGTGCGATAAACAGCGTGAGGTGGTTTTGTGAAAAGGATTTCTTGTCTATATGAGATGTTTCCTTTTTCAGATACATTGGAAGGTACAGTGCAGAATGTATTATTCTCCACATGAACAATATACGAGTATAGTTACCTTGCTGTACTCAGCAATGAAGAAAAAACATCCACTGCCATGAAATACTGACAGTCTTGTTTTAAAGATTTCTTTTCCAGCTGTTAGATCTCTGAGCTGCGTCACATATAACATCTCACAAATCTGTTCTCTCAGTCAAACAGAATATCTTCACAAGGGACAAATATATTCTTTTTTTTTTAATCTCATCTGTGTAGAATATTATGCATGTCTACAAAATAAAAACACAATCTAAGGTAAATTGCACGGAACAACACTACGAGTTTCAGTCAATTGAGTCCACTGACAGCACAGCTGACTGTCGCCGCTGTGGAGAGAAGAGGTGAGATCATCCGCTTTTGCAGGGTTTTTCATTTTTGTCGTTGATATTTCTGTGCAATGGAGCAGGGCTGAAGAGGAGAGACACTGAAAAGCGAGGAGCTCCTGACACGTCGGCACTGTGGCGAGGAGTGCAGAGAAACCAGCCCACCTCCACCCCACGAACCCACTCCTCCCATGCATCCCACCCGGCTCCTCTTAGTGTGTCCTCGAGAGCTTTGCACCCAGGCTCGGCTACAGAGCCTGGATGTCTTGGCTGATGGATACGAAGCAGAGGTGTCCGTGATGATGGAGAGAATTAGGAAAACTAGAAAGCATTCCGGCTTTTAACACACACCCTTCCCCCCCCCGAAAAACCCCCTGTTGTACAACTCTTTCTATCCATCTCTTCCTGTCTGACTGTCTCTGTGTCTGTGTCTGTTCTCAGTCTGCGTAGAGGATGAAGCCAGAGAAGGTGCTGTACTTGTTGTTGTTGCCTCCATGGGCTTTGCCTCCGTCCAGTTTGATGTAAACTTCGTCCCCTGCGTCCAGATGGAGGATGACGCTGTTGGAGGCGTAGTCGTAGTTCTGGTCGGCATCTTGGGCAATGGCACTGGCACGAACCTGGAAGAGAACGCACAGACGGACATGTAGGAGAACCGGCAGGCTTGTCAGCTACAGAACAAAGCAGGAAATCAGCTTAATTCACACAGAACAAGTTGTAATTCTCTCAAATAGCTTCCACAGGTAGATAAATGTACGGATTCACTGGTAAATAATACATACTGAATGTATTTAGAGCTTGTAAAACAGTTATATATCTCCACCAAGACTGCATAATCCTCTACTTTGTTAATTAAATAATAAAAACCTGTTTTTTCTTTTTTCAGATCAATTTGGATCTTCACCAAAAACTAGTAACATATTTCTTTTTCTGTGGCCTTAAGTTCATTATTATTTTTTTTGATCTCTTCTATTAAGATTTTGAGATGTATTGCAAATTAATTAGCAAACAAACAAAAGAGACTGAAATTGATTAAACCTTTTTCTTTCATCTAGGCAGAAATAATGAAGGGAAAACCAAAGAAAGCCTAAAAAAAAATGTCACAAGTCTGAGAAATTACTCTGCTGCTGCACCACAAGAGAAAAACTACATGTGCTGCACAGAAGGACAATTTATCAGTTTGGGAATACCAAACTGAAAACTCACTTCTTTCAAGTATATTTTTTTTATTTTGAAAGAAAAAAAAAACTTTTTCATTTTGAAGTTAAATGAATTACTGAGAACAACAATGGCACAAACCGTTCTTCATATTGATATTAAACCTACAGGAGCAACCAGAGGGTCAGTCACCTCAGGCCTTTTCTGTCCAACAGATTTATGGTTTCAATCAAGTCTTTCACAGAAGACCTAACATTCAACCTTGGAAGGAAAGGTCCACGGAAAAAGAAAAAAGTTTTGGGAACTTGTCAACAGGGCAGGCTCTCGGGGGCTCGTCATTGGGGAGAAAAAAAAAACAATAAAAAAAGAAAAAGCATTGAGGACGCCCACTGAAACTAAACAGAAATATTTGGTAACTGGTAGTGAAGTGTGACAAGAATCATTGGAACCATTTTCCCTTTTTTTATCATGCAAACTCATTCCAGGATTTTTTTTAGCTCCTTGTTTTCCTGACCGTGTGTATTCATGTGTATGTGTGTGTGAGTGTGTGTGTGTGTGCATGTATATTCTGCCAGTCTGGCTATAGGACATTTGGAACCTTTTCTAAATAACCTGTCCTGGCTAATTAAGACCTCCACTGCAAACATGCTCGCTCTCTCTGGGGAGGAAAGTATAGCTGCAGTGCCAAACGGGCACTGAAACAATAGCTTTGCTTCCAACCATGAGGGTGTGTGTGTGTGTGTGTGGCAGAAAGACAAACTGTGCGTATTATCTTAGGAATGACTACTACAAAACACTGTGTCTGAATTTGCAATTTTTTAAGATGTGTAATTGTTTTTACAATAAGCCTCTTTTTTGCAAAAGCAAATACAAAAAAAAAAATCTAAGCAAAGTGAAGAGAAAGTTAGAGAATCAGCAGTGACACAATGAAGGTCACTGACTGGATGTTGCCAGCAGACAGTGTGTGTTTCTGTCTGCTGAGCCAACAGGCCTAATTAAATACAGCCTAATCCTCAACAACAGTCATAAACTTAAACCTTATTTTACTGGCTGTTTCACAGAATAGACAACTATCAAAACCTCAAGTCGACTCCAAACCTGGGGCCGACATCGCCCACAATCTAATCAACCACCAGCAGTTTTAGATTTCGGCGTGTTACACTGGTAGCGGCTCGAGAAACAAGCCTCAAGCAGAGACGAGGAGTGGGCTACAAAGGTCTGCTAACCTCTCGTCTGAGTTTCTCCCTCTGGGGCCATAAGAGGCTTTATAAAAACTTTTTTCACTTGTAGTTGTATCTGACCTGGAAATAGACTTCCATGGGTAAAACTGGTGCAATCAAGCAGCAGTAACGGCCCAGCAGAGCATCAGCATGTCTGCAGGTCAACGAGTAACAAACTGCAGATAGTAAAAGACCGTTAAAGGGTTCAGAGCTGCATACTGACTTCAATTACTTTCATGTTCATCTGTCAGGTAACGTTGGTGGCCTGGTTTGACTCTTAAAAAGAGTAACAATCCCAACCTGGATCCTAAAATTAAAACTTGTTGGTACTTTAATCTAATGAGCACTGTTTCATTTGAAGTCCAAACTGATGGTTGTGCTGCAGAACGAAGCAATAAAAATGTGCTATTTTTCCTTTCTTCCATTCTGTAAAGTATCTCAGCGCTATTTAACAGTTACTAACAAGGGCAACTGTGTCAGTCCCAACTTAAATAGAAAAGAATCGAATGAAAAGATCATTTTTTCTCCTCTCTCTTGAGATAAAAAAGGAATGTACTGTACATCGTTTAAAGTGGTCACTGGGTAAATAAGCCAATTAGTCACTTAGTGTGGTCAGTGAGGTTGAATCAAAATCAATATTTTACGTGCATTTGAAGTGTTTTCTTGTGGCTCATTATCGAGTCTCTTAAGTCCATCCTCGCCCTTGTCTTGGCTCGATGTTTGTCCACACAGTTCTAAACGGGGGGCTTTTTCGAGCGGGTGTCTGTCGAAGAGATAGCCCAACAGGCAGCAAAGGAGAATGCCCAATAATTAGTTGGCCTATTTAGGGACACACAACAGGCATATTGACGAATGTGAGGAGAGGCCAACTACTGACAGAGATCTCCTGCACGGAAAGCAAAACAGTCGCCAGACCCAACAAGGAGCCTGGAGCAGGCTCTCATGACATTTAGATGTGTTCAAAAATAAAAAGTATAGCTTTCTTGCACATATTTAAATCAATGATTAAGAGATTTATTTAAAGAACCCAGTGTTTGTTTCTGTTGCGTTGCTTATTATTGAACTGTTTCGACTCTGTGCTTCCAGATGTGACTCCCCACACAGTCACTGTGGGCTTTTTTTTATCATTTTCTATTGGTTCTGAGTCTGAGGTAAAGTTTTATTAAGGATCTTCCTCTTATTGTCTTTTCTGCTACAATAGCTTTCACTGATTATGCTAAACCCTCAGCTCATCATCTGTTGGTTTTGAACAACCTGCATTTGGAAACAAAAATGTGCAGAGGACGTGCAGAGGCGTGCAAAGTCTTATTAAAATATAAAGCTCCTGAACTGGTTATCAAGTAGTTTGAATCACTGTTGCAGGTCACGCTAGGACACAGAAAAAGTTAGTCATATTACTCTTTAAATTTGTAGGTTTTCAAGCTGCAAATGGTACAAGAATTAAAAGCCTGCGAAAGAGACGAGAACATTCTTTAAGAGAAGGATAAGAGTCTTAAGTGCACTTCTCCTGAGCATTGACAGACGGACACATTGAAGGTTAGAGGGAGTTTTTCCTACTGCTACTATAAGAAGCATTTAAGTGGTAAGGTGCCATATCTGAGACACCTTATTTTGAACCTGGCCAAAGCAAGCTGTGTGCTAAAGTGAGTTGGTT